>CM045766.1:153698449-154098449 GCA_025200525.1 Camellia lanceoleosa | reverse complement strand
GAAAGGGTTCTCAACTGGTATTGAGCCTATAACTGACCACAGCCAAAACGACTCAACAACGGAAAACAAAAGGTAGAACAACCTAAACACAACTCAACAAAGGAAAAACAAGGTAAAACAACCTAAGCACATCTACTGACACTCAAACGACTCAAAACAAGAATTGAAACAAACAAAAACACACAAACACAACACTCAGCTGTGTTATAAAGGCAAGAGACCTCTCAGTGCATGAGGAGCCAATTTCTTTGGGTATTGTTTCCCACCATTTCTCACTTGTGATTCTCACATCACTCGGCCCTCAAGCTCTGTTTTTCTGAAGAAGCCCTTTTCCTCACTTTTTCTCTCAGCGCACATCTCTCTATTCTTCAATCTCTCATTTTTTATCCCTCCCCTGGGTGGTTGATGGATAAGAAGGAAGTTGTGGGCTCTTGCCCTTGGTATTCTACCATATTCTTGTTCTTGTTCACAATAGTGAATTTCTCCCACAGAGGGGTTGCGCTACAACTGGGTGTGTAGCAAATCTACAATTGACATTAGTTGACGATGCTCTGCTGGGGAGTTTGGACGTGATCAGATGCATCTAGATAAGGGAGTGGAATATCCTGATCCATTACAATTCGTGCTTCGCACTTGACTTGATACCTCACTACTTGGAGGATGAGAGAGCTTTTTGGCCCTTTGTTGTTATCCTCAGTCGTGCCCTTTCTGGCAAGTATGTTGACAATGGGGAAAAGACAGAACACCTAACTCAACTGTGCCCCTAATTCATCATTTTGGCCATTTTTTTTTTTTTGGTTTTCTACTAAAACAATTTTAACCAAAATGAGAGTTAGATTAACACGCTTGTTCGATTTTCTGATTTGAAATCATGCAAGTCAGGTTATGAGCACTGAAAATTTCCTTTTTTGGGTCCAAGAAATGGTCCAGTTTTAGAAAAATGGAATAATTTTCGAGAGAATTAGTCAACCTTATTAAAAATTTTCAAAAACTATTTTTACAAATGGCCACTGCTCGACCAACGTAGGATTTACTCTTGAGATGCATAACCTCAGATCCAAAACAAATAGAAAATTGCCCCTTATGCGACGACCTTGCATGGCAGCGAAAGTTGCCCCTAGTCTGAATATCACCCTGACCTTTGCCGACAGCAGTTGCCCCTAGTTTGAATAAGCGCGACATGGCCACCGGTCCTCCGGTGACAATTACAACCAAATTCTCGAGATCTGAAGACAAAGATGACCAGAACCATCACATGGACACATTCGAATTTGGAGTGTTTTACGGCTGGACTTCAGAATGAAGTTGCCTACGTATCCCAAAGATGGGAATCAAGCCTTACGTAGTTCGGGGTAAGGTACACTTGGTATTAACCTCTCCAATTGCGCTCTAACTTTTGCCAAGGCCGCCTTTTCTGGGTTTTCAACCTTGCGAGCCTTGTCCTTCTTTTCTTTTCAATTCTTTTCATTTCTTTTCTTCTTTTTTATTTTTCATCTTTTCTTTTCATTTTCTTCATTTTTCTTCTTTTTTTTTATTCTTTGCATTTTTCTTCTTTTTTTTTTGTTCTTTTTCTTATTTTTCTTGGTATAACTTTTGCCTAAGTCGCCCTTCCGGGTTTTCGGCCCAGCGAGCCTCTCAAGGATAAAAATTTAGCTTTGTCCATGTTGAATGGTTTGAGATCTCGGAGCCATCTTAATCCAAGAGAATGGCTGCTGTTCGCTGATGATGTAGAAGTCCATCCAATGGAGGGTGAATTTTCCCCTAGTATTGTGGATCGGAACTTGGTTGTCCTTCAACAATACTTTCTTCTTTCCTCCTTCTGGGATTTGGCATTCTTGCCAGTCTTCCACAGCTTTGCGAAAAAGACTCATCTTTGACTCTTGGCGCATCGACATTTTGCCCCTAGTTCAAAAATCGCTTTTGATCTAACCATAAGCTTCCTTTGATCACATCGATATTCTCGCCTCTAGTTCATGGGCGATCGATCCGCCACGGACCTTACATTGTGGTTGACCGTTGAACATTCTGAATTAAGGTTCAAGGTTTGGAAACAAAGGGGTTGAGTCTCGAGGCAGAGAGCGATCCTAAGCTGCACAATCTCAAGAGTGATTCCACACAGGTCTTCATAGAACCACGCAAAACATTTTTTTTGAAATCTTTTAAGAAATCGACTAATCGCTTGCATCGAAGACAATACAGAACCAATCTGGATGAAGCCAGGATCCTTCTTAGTACTCACATTAACAAACATGATCTCAATCATTAAGGGCTTAGCATGTCTCCTTTCTCTCACTTGATCAAATTTTTGCAAATCCCGAGGAATTCCTTCGTCTTTGTTTTTAACACATTATTCAAAAAGTTTTGAAAAACTTAGGTAAATACAATGACTTAAAGGCACAAAAGAGCAGGTGAAATGCACTGATGTTTCATTCAAACTTCTGGCACAACTGGCGCAAGGCAGAAGCAAACACAAGAGTGTGAAAATCACTGCTGTTTCATTCAGATCTGTTGGCATAACTGGCTCTAAGGCAGAAACAGACTCAAAAGAAAGCAAAAAGACAAACACAAAACAAGATAGTGATGTCTGAGGTAACACTCCCAGAATCACCCGACTCCAACGCAACATGACTGACTCGATACAACAAGACAGACTCGATTGACTCAGTACAACAAGACTGACTATATGCAAAACAACAAAACTGACCCAATACCCAAGTCAGAAAGTACAAAAACTAGTATTTGCATGTTGCTCAAAACAGTGCGTGCCATTCCTATGTCTGGAGTAAATCAAGCGCCACCCGCAGCTAGTTCATCCCCCGATCACATGGTCACATTATCCCCCAAGTTCACTGATCCAGTGCCGATAGACTTTGCCGAGCTTGGCGCCGAAATGACCCCATTGTCAATCAAATCTTGCACTTCGTGGCGAAGATGAAAGCAATTGTTGGTGCCATGACCGGTTTGTTGATGGAAGGCATAGTACTGGGCAGCATCATGCGTAGTCAGAAGAGGATTCGAGAGAGGCCGAGGCTCAAGGGGTTTGAGATGGCCTTGTCCAACAAGGATTTGGAGAGCTTTGGACAAAGGCATATAGACGGCATGGAAGACCCTCTGACCTCGGGGTTGGTACTTAAAAGTTTGTGGATTTTCTTTGGGCCTTTTGACAAAGGGATTAGCAGTCTTGGCCTAGTTCTTGATCTCTTCCGAGTGGAGGATTAGAGCAAACAGGATCGTTTCTGGTATGGCGGCCCTTCTTCCGATTTTTCCCTTGCTTCGAACTACTCTCATTCTGAGTGACGAAAGTATCCTCTACAATCTTTGCAACAACTGCAATCACTTGCTATTTATTCAGCCCTTCGGCTCTCAAAGCCTCCACAGCCCACTGAAGGTGTTCATGGGGACCAATGCCTGCCCCTACCTTGTTCTTGCCACTTGCCTCCACTTTGCCAAGGGATTGGCCTTCTTCCAATACAACCTGTCCCAAGATTGGGGAGCCTTTTGTCGTGAAACTCCTAGTATGTGATGTGGTCGATGATGGAGCCAATGTCTTGGAGGCCAGATCTGTCACAGTTCTTTGAAGATCTTCAATCATTCTCATCAACTCAGAAGTAGTGGGTTCACGGGTTTGAGATGATTGGAGTTCAGGTGCACCCATTATGCATAAGTCCATGCTTTCCGGAATGAACACCTCAGGCTTGGGTAGATGGGCCGGGGTGATGCATATGTTGGGGTCGAAGGTGGATGGTAGTGTATGGATGAGGTTGAGGTGCGGAGGTGACAAGTCAGTACTAACCTGGGGTTCTTTGGGTGGAGCTAGGGTCTCTTCGTCAATAAGATCCTGAATCTTATGACGGAGGCGGATGCAACGGTTTGTATCATGACCGTGTTGTTGATGATAGACACAGTATTTAGCTGGGTCATATCTTGGTGGAAGAGGATTTGGAAGGGGTTGGGGTTCTAGGAGTTCTAGGTGCCCTTTTTCTCGCAGCTTTTTCAAAGCTTGAGAGAGACTCATGTAACGAGGATTGAACTTTCGGGCTTGGGGCTTGTTTGAAATGGCGAGTTTTTGGCCATTGAGGGAAGTGGTGACAGAGTCTACTTCTGAGCATTTTTCAACTGTGCTACCATCAGTAGTAGCATTGGAACTGCGAACAACATTCTTTCGCAAAGGCTTATCATCTCCCCCAAAGATTCCTTGTCTGATGGCATCCTTGATTTGAAGCCCCATTTCATGAAGGGCTGGAAAGGTAAACAAAGGTAGAACGACCATCTTTTGCAGCAACTTGCCACGCAAATTCTGAACAATCATCCTGATTTGATCTTTGTTGGAAGGCCTTATAGTCATCATTGAGGCCTTTGCTCTCCATCTCGTCACGAACTCTAAGAAACCCTCCTTTGGTTCTTGGCGGGTGACTTCGAGATCACCAGTTGTGACCTCAATCTGTGTGTTATAAGAGTATTGAGCGATGAAGGCCTCGGCCATCTCTTCCCAGTTCTGTTTCACAGAGTTCTCCAATTTCGCATACCAGATTACGACTATCCCAGACATGGTTCGGCCGAATAGTGACAGCTTCTGGGTTGTGGTCAAGCCCATTGGCCTCAGGATATTAGAAAATAGGTGGAGGTGCACCATTGGGTCTCCAGAACCATCGAAGCGGTCGATATGTGGCATCTTGAACCGGTCCGACAATGTCACCGCCGAATTGGTGTATCCATCCTCAATATCCGGGATGGACTTCACACCCTGAGACTTCTTGAACAGCTTTTCAAGCTTGCTCACTTTCAACGCTGTAGGGTCCACCTCGAACTCAAAGGGAGAATCCGGTGGATTGGTTGGTGGGTGTGGGTGCCTTGGATAGCTGAGGTAAGATTGGGGGCAGAGCCGGCCCTGTTGGGATGTTCGTATCTTCCTGGACATTTGCTGTCTCCCCGAGTATTGGGCCTCTTGGTGGGGGAAGAACTGGGTGTGAAGTAGATGCTCCGGTTTGCTGCTGTAGCTTAGCGATTAACTCTGCCTGTTGGGCCACTACTTCTGCTTGGCGTGCAGCCACTTCTACCTGGCGGGCAGCATCCTGTTGCATGGCTTGCATAATCTCCTGGATCTGATGCATCATCTCCTCCATTTCGACTGTAAAGTGTGGATTTGACTGAACAAATGTGTATCCCCTTTATGAGGTGGAAACAGATATCTCGTAACCGCAAGCAGAAGTGCATAATATGACCGCAGAATTGGGACTGGTGATCTGTGCCTGACTAGCCTTTTTACCCTGCCTCTGGCAAAGGAACACTGATTGCCCTTGAACTGAATCTCTGACCTGACAAAGTCTATCAGCACAAGTCCAATGTACTCGGGGGATATCGAAGCCTTCTGAAGCTATGGTTCTGAGACTACCTTGCAAAAGAAGAAAACAGACAACATCTCAGCCTGATTTCACCAAAATAGATATGAGCAAAGCTGAATAACTGTATTTGACCACTGATCACTGTTCCCCAAATTACTGCCCCAAAACTGAATCTGATACCCGCAAATATAACTGATTCTCCAAATACCGATGCCCGTAGGCCTGATACCCAGACTTGCAAACTGATATGTGCATTCCTGTAGAGACGCACTCTAAAAGCACATAGCAAGCAAGTGAGAACCAAAAACACCCCTATGGAGGGGTAGGGTTTCCCTATCCTATTTTGTCAGGAGCTAGGGTTTCACTACGCACACAGTGGTTTCAAACAACCTACAATCGGGTAAGCAACCTGTCCTAGCTTGGAATGGTCACTATGGATTCCGAATATGCACTAGGTCAAATGGTCAAAAAGGGTGCCTCGGTAAAAATTGGGATTTGTGTTCCCATCATGGTAGAGCCCGTAACCGGTCAGCCTTATGGCACGCTTCTCAAAGCGAGCCTCCAGCAAACCATTCAGGAATAGCAGATGGCAAACACGGTGTTCTAGGCGCACGAATGCAAATGCAATGCAAAGAGACACATAAGGGTAATCAAAACAAGATATCATGAGTTCGAGTTAAGTTCTCTAAATCCCTGGCAGAGTTGCCAGAAACTCTAGACGTCCCCGAACGTCTCGGGAAAAATCCCGTTCTGTTCCTTTGGGCTCACTACAGCTCGAACTCAAATGTCACGGTTCTGAATCTAATCCCGCAAAGTGCAATGCGAGACCGATAAATCACCAAAGAGTCCAAATCCGGCAAATCGTTTTGAAAAACAGATTTTTAGAAAGAAGTGCCAAATATGGACTACTTTGCTAGATATGGAGTCGCCACCTAAATATTTTGTTTTGGGGGAATTTAGGAAACCCTGACTCGTGCCTAAGGCCACGTGTCCGTCGTCACCAAAGTTGCCTCAGCTCGGGAACTTGGGTACGATTATGGAAGGTCATTTCATGAGCACCCCCGCTCGCCCGATCAAAGATCGGCCACTACTAAGCATGGTATCGAGTTTTTGAAAACACATTTGCTCTTATTTCAGTTTATTAGCCTAGAATTACTATGTGATGCACACAACATACAAGTATAGACTGGATTGCCTAAGTTCGAACAAAGCATCGCATATCCATTTGTTTTGAAAATGGATTGAAGTTTGCTACTCGCAAGTAGGCTAAAACACAGGTTTCGACGAATTATTCCAACTCAAGCAACCCAACCTTCACCCACAGGCATTCAGGCAGTTATATCACACAAGCACATAGCCTCATGGTAAGCATGTTATCATGGCAGTCACTCACACACATGCAAGGATGCTAAAGCATAAACACTTACCGAGTACTCCTAGCCAAAGAAAGAAGCTAATTAGAAATCAGGCATGAATCCTAACTATGCTAAGAATGCCTAATGCAACACATGCAAAAATGCAACTACAATAGGCTCGGCTATTCTAAGATGGCATATGAGATGCAACAATCGATACATGTATTCAACTTGGAATTGAAATACAATGCAGTTAGTATGATGCAGGAGCGGTGCATGCAATACAAATGAATGAATGCAAACATGCGAACATATAGATGCTAATTGAAACATGCCCTAAAACTAACCATGATAAGCTGGTAAATAAAAGGGAGAAAGACGTGGGGTTGGAAGACATACATCACACACACACGCACTTATTACAAAGTTCGCCCTCTCGGGGAGGGTCTGAACAAGTGATACAAAACCAACTAGCTAATCTAAGCTAATTAAACTAGTTATTACACAACTGAAATGAATAACGAATTACAGCTAAATATTACCCAACATTAATTAATTAACAAATTAAACTAAGGAAGCGAATAAATTAGCATGCAAGCTACATGAAATGGACTGCCTCAGCTCTGTTCCGAATCATGAAGGATGCATGCATGCTAAATCAATTGTGGAAATCCATCTTGATGCCTCGGCTCGCCTTTGTTTGCACTTGATTTCAGAAACTTGCACAAAGCTCCAAGGAGATGAAACTCTACCCTGGGAATCTAGGGGGAGACTGCCGACCAGCTATAGGCATTAAAGACCACCTACCGACCACCCTTAGTGGTGAAAGCCATAAAAGGTGGTTGGCCTGCCAGAAAACCTGGTCGGCCGACCAGTTTCTTCTCCTAGTTTCTGCATTTTCTGCAACAAAGGCAAGAGAGAGAGAAAGCAAGGTATTTTCAACATATGTGTGCCCGACCACTCTCCCTGTCATTGCACAAGCTCTAGGGAGTGTAGTCCTCGATCCTCGTGCCATCAATCACGCATCCCGATGCATGATGGCCGAGGAGTCAAATTGTACGACTCAATGTGAAATGAATGCACATGTAAACACCTAAAGCCAACAACTGTATCATGGATAGTCAAGAGTGTCGATGACCAAGAATCGAGGCACGTTTCGTCACTTTGAGTACAAAACATCCCTCGTTTCCTGTGTTTGGACTAAACCCTACTCCAAACACAATACAACAAACAATGTATGGACAAGTGCAACCCTAGCATGCAATCTAAATGCAATGCAACTAAGTGATGCGAAGATGCACAGAATGACATGCAAGCAATGAAATGGCATACACAATGCTATGAACTAATCAATGGCATACTCAATGCACATGGATTATATGGCATGCACATGCAATGCACTAACATACACAATGTTATGAACGAGGCATACGCAATGCAATGATCAAACATGCGATAACATGGACTATAGGGCATACACAATGCAAGATGGACTTAAACCAAGATGGATGGGCCTCTGCCACACCCAAATCAGTGGCCAATATGATGAAAATGAGGCAACAAGGTATATGCAAACATGTACAAATGCAAGAGACCAAACCTAAGGAACAAAGTGCAACTCTACCAAAGCATGACGAGGATGAAATATGGCATACAATGAAACGTGTTCCAGCTCTGGAATGACATACAAGATGGTCCTGAATCATGCAAACAACTCACCCGATCCATGTTGGATGGCACAATTACCGAAACCAGTGAAGTGCATTACATTAGAGGTATGCAAAGCAATGCCCAAATGACCAAACCAACCCAAAAAAATTCCCTATGCAGACCCAAAACAGTGGCAAAATGGACTAAAATGATGGTTTGCAATGCACAAAAACGAAACTCATGCAATAGCCCATAAATGAGGTATACAAGCACAACTCTCAAACCCATTTAAAGAGTGGAAAATGTGAGAACATGGCACAAGTATAGGCTCTGAAATCATGGTAGGAATGATGCTAAATCATGTTAAGGGCCCAAACAATGCATGCTAGTGGACCCGATATACAAAGCTAGTAAGCTTGATTGAACCATGGCCATATACAACAATGCATGCATGACCCAAAACACTTCAAAAAGAGCTAAGGCAGCCCAAAACATGAATAACATTAGTTTGGAGTGTGGCCAAAATATGCTAGAATCAATGGCCAAAACAACATACAATATAAGCTAGTGAACCATGATTTACACTGCAAGCATGTGAAGCATATGAGGGGCTACCAAACCAAGAAAAAACAGAGTCATGGCATGCCAAATGATGGCCAAAAACCCACTGAAACCAGACTAATACATGCAAGAATGACATGCTCCTTTGATAAGCCATGAAAGGGATTACTGTACACATGCAAGAAGCAAGCAAAAGGGGACCAAACCAGCCATGGTCAGAGCTTAGGCAGGTCCTAGAAGTCACTAAAAATGGCCTGAAACAATCCTTGGAAATGTGGAAATATAGGCTCCTTTGAAAGGCCCAAAATGCCAACAAACAAGGCCAAAAGAGAGAGGGTCTCCCCTCTCTGATTTTGGCCCTCAAAACTACATGACAACCACTGAAAAGCTGCAGGATTTCAGTGGCTAAAGGGCCAAGGAAAGGTCAACACCAAAGCCTTAAGGCATGGCTCAAAACAAGACTAAATGAAGCATGCAAGAGGGTAGATGACCTCCAACATGAAAATGGCCTTAAAAAACATGAAAAGTACTCAAGTATAAAGCTTTTTTTAGTTGACAACAAAGCCTAAATATGCATGCAAGTATAGCTAAGAGGATGATCAAGAACGAGCTTAAAAGAGGGAAAATGAGTTACCCTTGGAGCTCAGCAAAAACCAGCAGGTTTTGGGACCAAAAATCAAACCTTCAACCTCTAAAAATATCCTCCAAGAACCTCAGATCAATGGTGGAGGTGTGTGGCTATGAGGTGTGGTGCAATAGGCCAAGAACCATGCACACTTGGAGCCAAAATAGAGAGATATAGAGGGAGATATATATTTTTCCTTCCAAGAAGTTCTGAACCAGCACCAAGGAAGAGGAGGGCCTCTCTTATAGAGATACAAGGCCAAAGCTTCCTCAAGAAGCCAAAAACCAAGGCCAAAGATCCTCCATACACGTGTATGGAGGATGCAGTCTGTGCCTTCCCGCTGGCATAATTGGCAACAACTCACAGAGACAAAGCAGGAGAGAGCAGGCCGACCAGTTCAGGTGGTCGGCCAGCCACTTTAGGTGGTTGGCCAGCCAGTTCAAGAGGGTTAACTCAACAAAAAGTGGTCGGCAGCCCCATTTGGTGGTCTCCCAACTAAATGCAAGCTAGTGGTGTGGTGGGAGACCAGCAATTGTGGCCCAAAAATGAGGGAGACCAGTTACCTGACAAGAAAATTGGCTGGCGGGGGAAAAGTGGTCCCCAGGGATAAAAGGTGGTCTCCCACCCTTGTACCACCTTCCACACAATGAAAACAAGGTCCATGCGAAAAATGAACCAAGACGGATGCAAAACGAGGGTTCGGAGGTCAAAACGCACAGCCGAGTGCCCCGAAAACAAGTTGTTGAGCACCAAAAGTGGCGTGCAACCACAAAAGTGGTCTCCCGGGCTACAGTGTCCCTCTAGACAGAGGAAACAAGGTGTGTGCCAAAAATCGTGTCAAACGGAGAATGTTAAGCGCTCCCGAGCCGAGGCGCGCGGCCGACGACTCCGAAAACCGAAAACTAGTCTCCAAACAGGAATAGTGGCCTACGACCACTGAGAGATTGCCTACAAGACCTCTCCCTCCCTCCGGGAAGAGAAAACTTGACTTGGTCCGCAGACCGAGTCAAAGCACAAAAGAGTCTCGAGGTCCAGAGGCAAGGCTCTGAGCCGAAACTCCGAAACCTCGAAACGAGCACAATATGCGCAATCACCGAGCGCTCAATCGATGACGTCTGAGTCTTAAGGTCGGTCAAAAATGGGGTGTCTACAGCTGCTTTTTGGCACCTTTCCGAAGATATTTTCCTCCAGCTGTACTGGAGGGCACTGAAGCCATCCTCCATACACGTGTATAGAGGGATAGCCTTGAAGCTTAGCTTCCTTGAGAAGCTTTGCCTTTTGTTCTCTATAAGAGAGAACCACCTCCTCCCTCCTCTAGGTTTAGAAAAATTGCCTTGAGAGTTATAGATACACTCTTGTATCTATCTTGCCCTTTACTCCATTTTTGTGCTTCAAAAGTGTGGTTTTGTCTTACTTTAACACACAAACACACACTCAAACACCATCCTTTGGTTGCTGAGGCGCTTAGGAGCTGGTTTTGGTGTTCTTGTGTTGGTTTGTGCTTGAAAAACTCTTTGGAGTTGACCTTGAAGAGGGTCATCAAGGGTGAGTTTCTAACCCTTACAACCCCCATTTTTTCTTAAGCTTTTGGACCAACTTGCATGCTATTTTAAGCTTAACTTCCTACTAATAAGAGTTCTGTTTTTGCATGCTTAAGACCTTTGTTTAGGTCACTTTTGTGTTTGGGGTTGTTTACCCCCTCTTAGGCCTTGTTTGGCCTAGCTTTTGTGCCTTCTTTATGAGCTTTGGCACCACCTTGTTCTGGCCTTCTCACCACTGAAATCCAGAGGGATTTTAGTGGTGGGGATGGTGTTTTATGGTCCCAAAAAGGAGAGGGCCATCCCCTCTCCTTGTGTCTTCAATACTTGTCTTGAATGCCTCATGTGTGAGCATGTTTGTTAAGCTTGTGTTAGCTTGTTCTTAGCATGTATTTGTGGTTATTTTGCTGTGGCATGCCACTGTTTTTGGTTGTCTTGGTCACTCCATGCATGGTTTATACACTTGTAGTGTAAATCACACACACTAGCTTTGCATGCTTCATGAAGTAGCATGTATTTCTAGCTTGCTTGGAGTCCATTTCAGCATGATTTTGGTGATGTTTTACCAGGTCATACCTCTGTTAAGGTTTGGTTTGGTTGGCCTTTGCATGCTCCATGCACTTGTAGTGCAATCCCATGAAATAGCCTAACATGCATCATGCTTTAACATATCATTCTAGCATGCTTTTGGCTTAACTTCAAGAAGCTCTTGTCCATGTTTTAACATGCTTTAGCTCTGATTTGTATTGTTTTGACCATGCATGACTTGCTTTGTATAGCCTTGGTTCATTCTAGCTTGTTAGCTTTGTGCATCAAGTCCACTAGCATGCTTTACTTGGACTATTTGAATGATTTGGCATCATTTATTATGTCATTTCAGTCCATGTTTCATAGTCATATACTCACATTTGTCACTTATTCAATGCGTTGGAGGGTTGGCCCCTTTATGCCTTAACATGAACCATTGTGTATGCCTTCATGCCTTTGCTTGCGAGCCATCATTTCAATGTATTTTTAGGGTTATTTTGCCATGATATAACTCTGATTTTTATTGTTTAAGTCATCCCATGCTTGGTCTTAATAGGTGTAGTGTAATGTACCTTATTTGCCTTGTATGTATCATGCCTTATACCCTTCATGCTAGCTTATTTTGGCTTCCTTCCATGCATGTTTTAGTACCATTTTGACATGTTCTAGGACTGTTTTGGGTTGCCTTTGTCATATGCTTCATGCTTTGTATAGCTGTAGTACAATTGGCATTGCTAGCTTTGTGCTTTCATGACTCATGCATGCTATCTTTGAGCTATTTAGATGATTTGGCATCATTTAGTACTTCATTTCAGAGCTTATAGCATGCTTATTGTCACACCTCAACCCAGCCCCTATAAGTTTGGGCATGACTTAAGCAGAAATAGACAGAATAACCTGTATGGTATAACATTGGGGCCTGAACGGAAGCATTAAATTTAAAACGACATCTAGAAATATCCATTGAGCAACTATCAACAAGCTAGGACCATCTTAACATTGAACATAACGTAGCATGCACACAAAATGAGGTTACATAAACATTACAATCCAGCCCAGGTTTTAGGCATACAAAACAATAAATACATAACCCTGACCAGCGATGTGGATACCAAAAATTACATTTACAAAGAAAACTGATCTAATATGTAAGGGTTTCCTCCAGTGCCTGGTTATCCTTAGGCTGACAAAAATGCATGACGTGTGCTAGATCGGCACCTCAAGCTGGTTCCTACAGAATCAAACAAAACTACAGAATGAAACAAGCTCAGTGAATAGTAGTGCGTAATATAAAATCACCATGTACAGTAGTATATGTATCAAAACCAAAAACCGAGATAACAGATTGGCCTATTAGCCCGGATAGCCTTGCGGCACAGATAGCCTTTCGACTCAGGTAGCCTTGCGGCACAACAGGTAGCCTTACGGCACGGATAGTCTTTCGACTCAGGTAGCCTTGCGGCACAGATAGTCTTTCGACTCAGGTAGCCTTGCGGCACAGATAGTCTTTCGACTCAGGTAGCCTTGCGGCACAGATAGTCTTTCGACTCACATTTCAGTTCTAGATCAACATATAAGTTATGATCTTATCTTCTGACGCATACATAAATATATGTAAAATGCAGTCTTACTCACAGTGATGTGGTGGCGTATGAGTTCCTTCTAGCGCGTGCCCTACACACAACATAACTAATAAATTAGTATTCTTTTCCTTTAAAATCGATTCATATGCCTCCACACTTTTATAAAGCTATAATCTCTTAAGACCCATCAGAAAAGAATATTCTAATAACACCGAAGAGTCAAACACAAAAAACTGAACAAAACATATTTTCTTCTTTGAAAGCAGTCCTCCGCTCGGCGTAGCTTTGTCGCTCGGCGGAGTGTAATCTTGCCAAAATTCTGGATGGTCGATTTTTACGCTCGAGCGTAAAGTTCTCTGCTCGAGCGGACAGGGTAAATTTTCAGAAAACTGCTGGGAGGTGCATTTTCACGCTCGAGCGGCCTTGACCTCCGCTCGAGCGGACGACTACCCAGATTCAGGGCAGCCCGATTTCAAGCCAAAATTCATCATCCAAACCTAATTTTCCATGCAATCAAGGGTGAAATTCATGCAATACTTCCACTTAACAACACCACAACATGGATGAAAGCTTAATCATGTCAATTTAAACCAAGTTAAAGGCTTCAACAAGCCAACACTTCCACAAATTCCATCCAATGTTCCGAGTATATTCAAGTTCTACAAATTTAGCAAACATAGCACATAGTAGTAACATATTGGTATGGATTAATGCTATAGAAACAAAGATTGATGTCCAAAGTGTTAAGGCACCAAATCAATGAGAAACCCCAATGGATCAAACATAGATTATCCATGAACCAACACAAGCAGGAGATGAAATTCTTGAGAAGTTAAACTAGAAATTTGGTTACCTTAACCTCAATGTCCCAATCCTACTAATAGATGAGCTTCTTTGGTGAGTCAAATTTATTTTCCCCCAATTCTTCTCCTTCAACTCTCACGTTCCTCTCTCCCTTTCTTTCTCAAAGTAAGCCACGTTTTGATCACAAGTTTTACAAGTCTTGGACATAGATATATATATAGCAAGATATAAGAGCACAAAAGACGAAAATCAATCGCTTTATGGTGCCGAAATAAAAATTTCACAGAAAATCCCCTTATAGCTTAAAAATCATGTAGATTCTAAATATCAAATCAATTTCTGCAAATTAAGTCTCTAAGATGCTTAATTTCCATTTTAAGTGATTCAAGTGTAACAGATACGTTCTAATTCAACAGATAGAAACTCATATCTCTAAGTTCCATGCTCTTTTACTATATTTTCACATAGATTTTCACAATAACATTCAAAGACACAGAACAGGAGATTATAAAGACAGCAGAATCAGATATGAGGGTCGGGGTATTACACTTATGTTCCCATTTCATTCATGCTTTAAGTGCTTTTGAGTGTTGTGCATTGTTCCCTAGTTTGTGGCCTAGTGTGTATGCTTGCATGCCTAGGTCTTTGAGCCCCTAACTTAGCATGTTTTGGTCCATGTTTTGACCTGCTTGAGCTCTGTCCATGCTTGGTTCATGCATTTGTGCCATGAATTGCATGCCTCATGTGCAGTCCTCTTTGCTAGTCTTATGTTTTAAGGACCCTAACATGCTTTGCTTGTGTTGTTTAAATGATTTGGCATCATTTCTTGTCTAATTTCAGTGCACTTAGTGTTGTTACACTTCCATGTTTGTTACTCTTTGAGCACTCTTGAGAGTTGTGCTCTTAGGCCTCCTTGGTGGGCCATTGCATGTGCATGCTTGTATATGCTTCATGTGCCTTGATTTTATCACCATTGGCCACTGATTTGGGCATGACTGGGGTCTACCCCCTTTTGGTTTAAGTCCATTTAGCATGTTTGATTACATGTTGTTCGCATGCTTATTGTTCATTGCATTAAGTATGCCATCTTACATTGCACTGTGCATGCCATGTGGTTATTTGCATTGTGTATGCCAAGTTGTTTCTTTGCATTAAGTATGCATGTTCCTAACATTGCTAAATTTCCCTTGTAGCATTGCATTGTGCATGCATGCATTAGCATTATTCATTTGTCATTAGCTTTGTTAAGTTGATCATGTCACATTGCATTGAGTATGCTAAGTTGTTGTTTGCATTGAGCATGCCATGCTATGTGTTGCATTGTTGTTTAGATAGGTGTTAGCCCAAACACGGGAAACGAGGGACGTTTCATACTTAAAGTGATGAAACGTGCCTTAATTCTCGGTCACCGACGCTCTTGATCAAGCATGATAGAGTTTTACGCTTTATGTGTTTACTTTTACATTCATTTTACATTGAATTGTGCAACTTTGCCTCTTGGCCATCATGCATCGAGATGCGCGATTGGTGGCTCGAGGGTCAAGAACCGCACTCCCTTGAGTTCATGACATGATAGGGAGGGTGGTTGTGCACACATACCTTGCAAATACATTGCCATGCCCTTTTTTGGTCTCTATTGCAGCAAATTGCAGTTTGGCAGCAAAAACTGGTCGGCCGACCAGGAATAGTGGCTGGCCGACCACTTTTTCCTATTTTTAGCACAGAAAGTGGTCGACATGTGGTCTCCAATGCCAACAACTAGTCGGCAGCCCTCCCATAGGTTCCCATGATGGAGTTTCAGCTTTCTGGAGCTTTGTGCAGTATTCTGGAAACAATTGCAAACAGAGGCAAGTTATAGCATCGCGACGGATTTTCGAATGAGGCGACCGAGCATGCATCCATTCTTCTCCCTCTAAACCTCCTGCTTTACTGCTTTATTTAGCTTCTTTACTTAGCTAGATTAGGCATTCGTTTTGTACTTTAATAGTTAATACGTTTAGCTATTTCAATTTGTTTTGTAATAATTAGTTAACTAGGATTAGTTAATTAATTTGTTTTGCAATAATTAGTCTAATAATCATAGATTAGCTAGTTAGCTTTTTATTGATCCCCACAAGAGAGGGCGTATTGTTGTAATAAGCGTACGTGTGTGTGATGCATGTCTTCCAATCCCCATTTCTTTCTCCCTTTTACTTAACCGCTTACGATGGTTAGTTTTAGGGCATATTTCATTTAGCATACCTTATGCTTGCATGCGTGCATCATTCATCTGTCTTGCATGCACCGGGCTCGGCGCATCGTACTAACTGCATTGTATTTCATTTCCAAGTTGAATACATGTATCAAGTTGCATTTTACATGCCATTTCTTAGAATAGTCGAGCCTATCTAAGTTGCATTTTCGCATGTGTTGCATTAGCCATCTTAACATGAACTAGGATCATGGATGATTTCTAACTAGTTCCTTATTTTGGCTTGGAGTACACTATAAGTGTTTACGCTTTAGCATATTGCATGTGTGTTATTGATTACCATGAAAGCATGCTTGCCATAAGGCTAATTGCTTATCTGATTTAACTGCCTGAATACCTGTGGGTGAAGGTTGGATTACCTGAATTGGAACAATTCATCAAAATCCATATTTTAGCCTACTTGCGAGTAGCAAACTTCAAATCATTTTCACAAATGAACATGCAATGTTTTGTTCCAAATTAGGCGATCTAGTCTATACTTATATGTTGTGCGCATCACATAGTAATTCTAGCTAATTAACCGGAATAAGAACACATGTGTTTTCAAAAACAAAATATCATGCTTAGTACAGGCCGATCTTTGATCGAGCGAGCGGAGGTGCTCATTGCATGACCTTCTCCTCTCGTACCCAAGTTCCCGAGCCGAGGCAACTTTGGTGATGACGGACACGTGGCCTTAGGCACGAGTCGGGTTTTCCTAAATTCCCCCAAAATAAAATATTTAGGTTGCGACTCTGTATCTGGCAAAGCAATCCATGTTTGGCACTTCTTTATTAAAAATCAATTTTCCAAAATGATTTGCCGGATTTGGACTCTTTGGTGATTTATCGATCTTACATCGCACATTGTGAGATTAGATTCAGAACCGTGACATTGAGTCCGAACTGTTGTAGCTCGGAACAAAACGAGATTTCGCGCCCTCGCAGCGTGGAGCTCGGGAGCCCTCAAGGTGCGTCTACACCATTGCTTTGAGGAAAGCTTGGAGTGAAGTAGTAGTTCTTGATTTTGTAGTTTGCACAGAAGCTTTTGATTAGCTTGCTGTCAAACTGTGTTCCGTTGTCTGCTATTATTGCCCTTAGGATCCCAAACCTGGTGATGATGTTCTTCCATATGAAGCTCTTCACATCAACATCTCGAATCTTTACGAGGGGTTCAGCTTCCATCCACTTCGTGAAGTAATCTGTTGCCACTAGTAGGAACTTCCTTTGTCCAGTCGCTTGAGGCAGCTGTCCAATGAGATCTATGCCCCATTGGGCAAATGGCCACGGGCTGGACACTGGGTTCAAATCTGCTGATGGTTAGTGTATCAAGGGTGCAACCTTTGACACTTCTCACACTTTCTGACATAAGCTTCAGTATCTTTCTGCATATAGGGCCACCAGTACCCCTGGGTAATGGCCCTATGATCAAGTGACCTGCCCCTAGTGTGGCTTCCACATACTCCATCATGTATCTCATACAAGAAGTCTTCAACTTGTGAAGGATGCACACATCTCAGAAGGGGACCAGTAAAAGATCTTCTATAGAGATGCCCTTTTGCTGTCAGACAGAATCTTGCTGACTTCAGTCTAATCTTGTGTGCCTCTTTATGATCATCTAGCAGTTTTCCATATCTAAGGAATACTATTATTGTATCCATCCAGCTTAGTCCTATCTCCACACACATTGTTTCATGCTCTGTGTTTAGTGGTCCTATACTTGAACTTGATAGGTAGTCAACCATTATTGTCCTTGCCTCTCCTGGTTTCATTGCACTAGCCAGGTTGGCTAAGGCATCAGCATGGCTGTTGTCATCTCGACCAACTTGCTGCAGTCGGCAATTTTGGAACAATGCTATCAGTCTGCCTACCTCCTTTACATAGGCCACCATCCTCTCATCTCGGGCTGCGTATTCACCTGTTGTTTGGTTGATGATAAGTTGGGAGTCACAGAAGACCATTACCACGTCGGCTTCCATTGCTGCTGCCAACTTTAATCCTACGATCAGTGCTTCATACTCTGCTTCGTTGTTTAAGGCATTAAACCCCAAATGAATGGATTATTCCAGCATATGTCCATCTGGTGATACTAGCACTACTCCTGCCCCTGCTCCTTGTCGGTTTGAACTTCCATCAATAAACAGGCGAAAAGAGTTGCTGACGTAAATATTACAGGGCCTTAATTTCTCTTCTTTCCCCTATTCTGTTATCCCCAGCTGGGTTTCTCTTTGTTCACCTGGCCATCGTGTACCTCGGCACAATGGAGCCCGATGTATGATGGTGCATGGTGTGAACTCGGCCACGAAGTCGGCCAAAACATGGCCTTTGATTGCTGTTCGGGGTCTGAATTCCAGGTCATATTGGCCCAACACCACTACCCATCTGGCTATTCTGCCTGTCAGATCTCCTTGTTGCAACAGGGGCTTCAAAGGATGCTCAGTTAACACCACAATCTTGTGGGCTTGAAAGTAATGATTCAGTTTCTTGGAGGCCATTACTAAAGCCAGTGTCAGCTTCTCCAAGAGTAGGTATTTGGTCTCTACATCTGCTAGGGTGTAGACTCGACTTTCTTCGCGCGCCCCCCTTTTGGAGAGGCGCGAATTGGTCTCCTATAGTTTGGACTCCTATCACGGTTTTGAATCTAATCTCACAAAGTGCAATGTGAGACTAATAAACCCCAAAGAGTCCAATCCGACAAATTATTTTGGAAAATTAGATTTTAAATCAAATATTGCCAAAACTAGACTGCTTTGCCAGATTACAGAGTCGCCACCTAAATATTTTATTTTTGGGAGATTTAGGAAACTCTGACTCATGCCAAAGGCCACATGTCCGTCATCATCAAAGTTGCCTCGGCCTGGGAACTTGGGTACGAGAGGGGAAGGTCCTGAAATGAGCACCCTTGCTTGCCCGACCAAAGGATCGACCTCTACTAAGCATGATATGTTGTTTTATAAACATGCGTTCTTATTCCGGTTATTATCTAATTTACTATGTGATGCACACAACATACAAGTATAGACTCAATCACGAGAATGGGAACAAATCGACTCATGTTTATTTTCGAAAATGGTTTGAAAGTGCCACTCACAAATGGGCTAAAGCGTAGATTTGCCACCCTCAAGTGGGCTTTAAAATATGATTTTACCACTTCGCAAAGTGGGCTTAAAACTCTTAATCATCGAATTGTCCCAATTTAGGCAATCAAGCCTCCACCCACAGACATTGATGTAGTTATCACATAAGCAAATAGTCTCATGGCAAGCATGCTATCATGGCAACACTCGCACTCATGCAAGTATGCTAAAGCGTAAACACTTACAGTGTACTCCGAGCCAAAACAAAAGCTAGTTAAAAACAACGCGTGATCGTAACTATACAAAATGCCTAATGCAACACATGCAATAATGCAATTAATAGGCTCGGTTATCTAAGATGGCATATGAGTGCTACAATTTGATACATGTATTCAAAGAGGTATTGAACTACGATGCAGTTTGTATGATGCGCCGAGCCCGGTGCATGCAAGACAAATGAATGATGCAACATGCAAGCATAAGGTATACTAATTGAAACATGCCCTAATCTAACCACCGAAAGCGGATAAATAAAAGGGAGAAAGACGTGGGGTTAGAAGACATGCACACACGCACGCACACTTATTACAACATTGCCCTCACGAAGGAGGGTCCGAATAAACAAGCTAACTAGCTACGCTAATTAAGCTAATTATTACAAACCAACTAATTAACTATTCTCGCTAATTAATTATTACAAAACCGAATTGAAACTGAATAACTAGCTACACTAAGCTAATTAATTACAATCTGACTTAATTAATTGAACACTTAACTAATTAATTAGCTACAACTAGCTAATGAAGCAATGAAAATGGCCTCGCGGGAGATGGAGACATGCATGCTCGGTCGCGTCCTCCGAAAATCCACCACCTTGCCTCTAGATGCCTCAATTTGCACATCTTTGGACCTCTGAAAATTGTGCCAACCTCCAGATTGATTCTGTTTGATCTCAAGAATATACTGATGGTCGATTAGCCATGACTAGTGGCTATCGGCCACTACTAGTAGCCGGTCGGCTAGTACTGGTGGCCGATCGGCCACTACTTTCCTGAACTTCCTCCTTTTGCTGCAACAGAGAACAAATAGAGGCAAGGCAATGTATTTGCAAGGAAATGTGTGTACTGTTGCACTCCTTATCATGTCTCAAGCTCAAAGGAGTGTAGCACTTGGCTCTCAAGCGACCAACCAAGCATTTTCAATGCATGGTGGCCAAGCACCAAGCTTGTACAATGTTGATGAATGCACAAATAAGACTCAAAAGGCCTCCACCCTATCATGCACAAATCAAGGGGGACAGCGACCAAGAAACGTGACACGTTTCATCACTTTACGTATGAAACGTCCCACAGTTATTGCGTTCGGATTAATGTCCGATCCAAACACATGCAATGCAAACAATATGCTTATCTTAGTCATGTTTTACTTTGCTCGATTCTTATTTACACATTTTAGCTTACCAATTAATCCCTTAACCGGTTAAGTCCAATGTGAAAGTCCTCTATTAAGAGGGGTCAACCAAAAGGGTGGTTTAGGACGTGAGAGGGATTATGCCTTTGACTAGGAGGAACCCTCAAAAGAGGGTTAAAGCCATTTGAGCACAAACCCTACCTCATGCTTAAACACACAGCCTTACGGCCAAACAACCCTCAAAACAAATTGAAAAATGAAGAAATTGAGGAGGTTGTAGATGCTTTTAGTGCTGAAATGGCATGGCAAATAAGACTATAACATGCAAATAACTCATGTACAACATGCTAAAAGCCAAGAACACCAAGACTAGTGAAGAACTCAATACTAGAGGCATGCAATATAATGTTCAAACGACCAAACCAACTCAAAAAAGAGCTATATCACGCCAAAATAGTGGCCAAAATATACTGAGATAGTAGCATAAAAAGCAAGAAAATCATGTTCATGTATTGGCTCACCAACAAGGCATAGAGCACAACTTTCAAAAGCAATGAAAAAGTGGAATATGTGAGAGTGTGACAATGATATATACTCTGAAATTAAATGCTAAATGAAGCTCTGGCATGCAAACAATCCAAGCAAAGCATGCTAGATGTCTTGAATCACAAAGCTAGTGAAGGCCAACTACACTATAGCTATACAAAGAAAAGCACATATGTCCAAGGCCACTCAAAACAGAGCTTAATCATGCTAAATCAGTAGCAAAAATGTGTTGGAGTTAAGCTAACACATGCTAGAATGATAGGCTAAATCATCAAACATATTAGTCTAGTAAGCAAAATTACACTACAAGTGCAAGATGCAAGCAACAAGTGACCAAACCAGCCAAAAACAGAGTTAGAGTAGGTCTAAAAGTCACAAAAAACATACTTGAAATAAGCTAACACAAGCCCACAAAAATATGCTACTTTGTAGTGCTAACAAGGCATGGCATAGAGAAACAAGAAGGGGAGGCCACCCCCTCCTATTTTGAACCTCAAAACAAACTTTCTACCACTGAAATTCCTCTGGAATTCAGTGGTTTTAAGGCTAAAAACGATGGAGTCAAAAGCTCTTAAAAGAAGGCTTAAAAGGCTTACAAGCCAAAAAGAAAATGGAGGGAACCACCTCCTAACCACACAAGGTTCAAACCAACCTTTTAGAACCTTAAAATCAGAGTTTTTTGAAGATTAAAACCAGCCTCAAAATAGTACGGAAAGGTGGCCAAACAAGCAAATAAGTAAAGCTTTAAAGAGGGTAAAGCCTTACCCTTGAAGCACAATAGCAAAGAAGCAACTTCTTAGCCAAAACCAGCCTTCAACAGCTCAAATAAGACCTTCAAGCACCTCAGTAACAAGGTAGTCTAAGTTGGCTAGGAGGTTGTGTGTAAAAAAAATGCAAAGAAAGCTCACTTTCAAGCACAATATAGCACAATAGAGAGAGAGAGAGTAAAATTTTGCTTCCAAAATTTCAAAACCCTCTAAGAGGGGGAGGGACCTCTCCTTATTTAGGAAAACAAGCTAAAAACTTGTTTCCATCCCTCCATACACGTGTATGGAGGATGGCTTCAGTGACCAACAACTGGCACAGCTAGCACACAAAATATTTGAAAAAGTAGAAAAATGGCCACCGGCCATTATTTGTGGCCTACCGGCCATCAGTGTAGCCGACCGGCCACCACTGATGGCCGATGGACACAAGCCATGGCTGATGGGTTTTAGGGCTGGCCGATAGGTAACCCTCTTCCCCAGAAGCGAATCTACAAGCTCTTGGTTCACAACCAAGCACAAAATAGACAACTTGAGAGATTCGAAGGCAAGGCACTCCACCAAGAACTTCAAGCACTCAAAACGAACCCGAGCATGGATAATCGTTGAGTGTTCAAACGATGACGTCCAAGTCTTGAGGACAATAAAAAATGGGGTGTCTCTGATTTGCCCTCTTTGTGAGAACTTCGAAAGTCGTGAAATGGCGGAGTGAATGTCAAAAGCCGAGACGACCCATTTTGACAAGTAGAAGACTTAGACAAACATACAAGATAACAATACACAGATGTGCTTTCATGAGCTAGGGCAAAATGCAAATGACATGCATGATGTAGGAGCATAACTTATGATCATGCAAAGAAAGCTGTAATGAAGCATTTAAATGCAAGTGTTACACAAAGAAAATACAACATTTCAAGCAAACCAATAAGGTACAACAATCTCACTCATGAGAAGAAGTAAGTAAGCAAATAAACACACCATGCGTGAGAATCATGAACCGAACCGCCTTTCACACATAAAGGACGTAATAAAATTATGCAATCTTAACTGCGCCTCACGCAGAAATAGCCAAAAGCGACCATCGTGGACAGGGTCTCAAAGCGAAACACATCCTAGCGCGTCGCACGCGAAAGGAGAAAAAGGGTTTGGTGAAAACACCGAGGAGTAGTATAAACATTGGAACACGTCCCAACGTTTCTAACCAAAAGGGTGGTATAAGCGTTGGACACACGTCTCAAACATTTCTAACCGGGGAATGGCATAAACATCGAGCACATGTCCCAATGTCTCTAACCAACGGGGTGATATATGCATCGGACACACGGTCCAAACACTTCTAACCGAAAGCAAGGTATAAGCGTCAGGCACATGCCCCAAACGCTTCCAACCAAAAGCAAGGTATAAGCGTCGAGCACATGCCCCAAACGCTTCCAACCAAAAGCAAGGTATAAGCGTCGGGCACACACCCCAAACGCTTCCAACCAAAAGCAAGGTATAAGCGTCGGGCACATGCCCCAAATGCTTCAAGCGAAAAGTGTCAGTGTACACACCAGGCATACCCTGATGTTTCTAACCAACGAGGGAAGCGGTGTAAGCATCGGGCGTACCCGAGTACTTCTAACCAACGAGGAGTTCAAAGGACATGAATGAACTTACCTGGAATTTCCTCTAAATGAACCGTACATACAATACCATCTGGTTACATCGACTTCAAATGAACCGTACATACAATATCATCTAGTCACACCAACTTTGAATAAACCGTACATACAATATCGTCTGCATGAGAAAGAAACTTAACAGATATAGCAGGAGAAGAATGCATGTTCTATGCAAGATCAACAACGTGCTCTATGCTAAATGCCAAATGCAAGTTCCATGCAAATGCGAGAAGTGCATATTCTGTGCAAGTGTAAGAAGTGCAAATCTTATGCAAACGTGGCGAATGCATGCTCCATGCCACATCGAGATGCATATTCTATGCAAGGTGAGAAATGCATATTCCATGTGAGAGAGACAAATGCATGTTCTATGCAACTTACAATGCATATTCTATGCAACAGGTATGGACAACTTCTATACGAGTTGAAAGAGCATGTACAATGCAGCACAATGCAGCATGCATATTCTAGGCAAACAAGAAGTGCATATTGAATGCAAGAGTGAAAAGGTGCATAACAACGCAAGTTTTGCATACATGACCAAATGCGCTGACACAACATATTCAAAAGCGATGGCTCGATCTTGCAGTATACGAAAGGATATGAAAAAAAAGATACACTTTGTTCGGATTGAGTGCCACGCATTGGAAACACAGTTTGGAGCTTCCGCGGAGACTGCTTGAGCTTAAGAGTGTATTTTCTTGAACTTTCTCAGGAGATGAGGGCAGAAATCAACAAAACAACCCCAAAGAAGAGCATTGGAGGTCCATCGGCCACCATAGGAAGCCATCGGCCACCAATCGGCCACAAAACAAGGTCATCGGCCAACGATTTGGTCCGTCGGCCATTAATGGCAGATTCAGGGCAAACTCAACATTTCACCTCGGGTCATTAAGTATAGGGCTTTAAACCCTATTTTCTCACTTCTCCAAGTTTGAAAATCCTTCCCTTTCTTGTTCTAGACTATTCTCTCCTTCCGATCCGCGCTTTCTACGCATTTTCAAACGTCTCACAAAATCTTATTCGTAAACCCCTTTCGGTTTTGAACATTTTGAATCGATCAAAAAGTGTTTTCGGTGTCTCTTTCTTGAGTTCCATCATTTGGGGTTTGTTTCTCCTGAGTCACCCTTGATTTCCGTGCCCTCTTCCGAGCCTCGACATTTTCTTTCATTTTTTCACCCATCGGAGTTGACTTTTTGTTGACTTTTGGCATTCCTACCCATTTTCCACATTTTTGACCATTTTCCCATCCCTCTTGAGATGGTGGATGACATCCCACACGGCGGAGCTCCCCCGGGGGTGGAGATGGATCCCGAGTTTGAGCCTTTGTTGCTAGGCATTCGATTGTTTGATCTGGCGACGTATGACCCTGAGCTACACGTGCTGCCTCCCGATAGCATCTGTCAGTTTAGGAGATTCGCGTGAGGTGCACCGGAGGACCTCCTCCTACGCGAGCCGGAGTCACGTTTATCCCACGGTGCCTCTGAGGTATACACTTCCTCTTTACTTTCCGCAATGTAGATCGCATTCGTACTGCTCTTCAGCTATTCAACCCAAACACACTTGCGCACTGTATCTCTCATACTACCTTGCATTTGTTTATTTTACTCACAGGGAGATTCACATGCCTTTCGAGGCTACGGGACTCTTTGCCCGCGCGGAATGTACATAGATTTGCCTTGCCGTTTGTCACATCATCGATGAAATTTGGTTTGGCGCGATGCATGGGGGTATCACGTCTCACTGCCAACCGACCTCTTTTAGATGATCTAGTAGAGGGGTGGTGGGATACCACCAATTCCTTCCATTTCTCTGATGGGGAGATAGCGATGACTCCTTTGACTTCTCTATGCTCACCGGCATAGGGGTAAGGGGTTATCTGATTCCTTATGATACAGATATGGGGGAGTGGGAGACCGCTCAGATTTACCTACTAGGGACTCGCCCACCCCTCTCCCGACCAGGGATGGTGCGGTATTCATGGTTCGCTGACAACTTGAGACAGAGACAGCGACCAGCGAGAGACCAAGTACTACATGGGGTTCCTCATGTTCTTGTTTGGCACTACTCGCCCGTCGAGGAGAACACCATCGATGTGATACCCTGTTCGTAATTTGTTAATTGGTCATATCTGAGTATGAATATCTGTCTAACGTGATTTTGTGTGTCGTTACGTGTTAATATGTGGTTTTGAATTTCTATCTGTTCACCGTAGGAATATCTGTTTAATTATCTGCTTTGGAAATTGGATTGAAGGTCCTATCGGCCACAGAACCCGAAACTAATTGCGCCATTATGATTAGCGTAATTTTTAGAACCTACGGTGAAATTTAATTGAAAATTGATTTGGCCAGATTAAATTGATTAAATTAATGAATTAAGTGCCCAAATGCTTTATGATAAAATAATGTGTTGAGTGGGAATTATGGAGAGCCTTATTATATTTGATTCTCCTCTTTTATATCATTTTGGGGCTGGTTTTCAACTCTAAGAAGAGAGAACCGAACTAGAGAGAGAGAGATAGAGTGTGTAGGAGAATCAAAGTTTGATCTTGAAGGCTTGGAAATTTGAAGTCCAACTCTAAATTTGACCATAAATTGAAAGAATTGAGCCTTTAGGTAAGCAATGATTCTTGAATTCATGAGCTTAAGGTGTGATCTTGTGTGTTCAAAGTTAATAAATGGTCAAGAGCATGTTTTGAATTTGTTTTGTTGAAATGGAAGATCATATATGGATGCATGTATGTGATTACCTTGAATTTGCATGTTTGAGCACCCAATGTATGATCCATGTAAGTCTTTTGTTGAAATCCATGTTTTGACCATCATTTTATCATAAGATATGAGAATGGGGGTTAGTGTCACATGCATGTACAATTTATGAGGGTAGGAGCTTCGAATACATGAATATGTTATGATAAAAATGAGTTTGGTGTAATTTGAGCCATGCATGTGATCATATTGTGAAATTGAGCTCCATTGTGATGTAATTTGGTGTTTGTACCATATTAGTACATAAATATATGAAGTTTGAGCCAAAAATTATGAATTGAGACCTTTGAATATCGAATTTGAACTCCAAGAACAGTTCTGGAATTTCCAGAAAGTTTGATGCCCGCTCGAGCGGGGAAACCGCCGCTCGAGCGTGAATTTCATGCTCCCAGTATTTTTTGCCAACCTTGATGTCCGCTTGAGCTGGGAACTTCACACTCGAGTGGGTGGCTATGTTTGATGAACTTCCGCTCGAGCTTCCAAGTTTTAGCTTGAGCGTAGAAATGGCATATCCAGTACTTTTTGTAGACATGGCGTCCGCTCGAGTGGGAAAGATCACGCTCGAGTGGGGAGCCATGTTGAGAGGCCTTCCGCTCGAGCTCCAGAATTAACGCTCGAGCGTAAATTTCACATATCCAGTACTTTTGCAAGCCTCAAGGGTCCGCTCGAGCGGGGAAGTCCACGCTCGAGCGGGGACCCTGTTTTTTGAAATTTTGTATGTTCGTTCTGTGTTTCGTTTTCCATTCTCTTTCACTTGCAAGCACTCTTAGGCATGCATTGAGCATTGTAATTGAGTTAAAGAGAGAAGAATAAAGCCTAAAGAGGAATATGTGAATTAAAGAACGGATTGAACTAATTGTGACCCATATGTGTTACATGATATGTAGGGTCAAGCTCCAGGGCAACTCCACAAGCCGATCACTATGAGTAATATCTGAAATACGTTATTGTCCAATTGCTACTTCTATGTAAGTTTGTGAAGTTCATTAATTTGAATGGTGGACATAGTTTGATATGAAAGTTTGAAAGGCCTATGTGCCAGTTTGATATGAAAGTTTGAAAGGCCTATGTACCAGTTTGATACGAAAGTTTGAAAGGCCTATGTGCCAGTTTGATATGAAAGTTTGAAAGGCCTATGTGCTAGTTTGATATGAAAGTCTGAAAGGCTTATGTGCCAGTTTGATATGAAAGTTTGAAAGGCCTATGTGCCAGTTTGATATGAAAGTTTGGAAGGCCCATGAGCCAGTTTGATTTGAAAAGTTTGAAGGGCCTAAGAGCCAGTCTGATATAAGGGCCTAAGAAGAGCCAGTCTGATATACAAGCCTAAGAGCCAGTCCGATATGAAAGTTTGAAAAGGCCAAAGGCCAGTTGACATGAATGAATTGGGCCCCAGGCCGTCCGTTGTATAATGTTTCAATGCATTTCCCTTACTTGATATTATTCATTGGGCTTTCGCTCACGCTCATTCATGTGTTTGTAGGTGAGCCAAGGGAGGTCCAGACCCAGCGCCAATAAAGCCTAAGTGGATCAACATAGGTTTTGGAAAGTCAGCCCTCGTGTCTCACGCACGAGACCTATCTTCGCCCTTTTGTTATGTAGTTATATTTTGTCATGTTGGCGAAGTTTTGTATATGTTTGTATATAGTTTCACGGGTTGACATAGTTTTGAATGATCCTGTCTGTACAGAACTTTTAATACTTTAATTCTATTGTGAGTTATTAATGTTTATATGTATGACTTGTTTGACGTGCCATGTAAGCACAGCTCTAAGGTCAAAGTTTTTAAATTGCTTCCGTTTGGCCCCCATTAACTCTGTTAAAATATAGTTGGTTTGGTTTGAGGCCGTAGGTAACCTCACGATTACTGGCCAGTTATGTCCTTAACCCACGGGGGTGGGTTTGGGTCATGACAGAGTGGTATCAGAGCACGAGTTAATAACTCACACACTTGTCCAAAAGAGCAATAAGCGTCTAGAAAAGATCTTGGATGCATTCATAAGTATGAATTTGAAAGCATTGATAATGTGCTTAACTGTTTTAATCTAAACAACTATGTGTTATAAATTGTGATCTACTTGCATTGTAGATTAGTTGAATATGTATGTTTTTTTTTTTTTTTTCTATGCATAATTGTGAACCTTTGTGTAAAGATTAATGCAAGTTTAATCAGATGGTGAGAACAAGAGGTGATGAAATAGAGGAATCTTCTACTGCCAGACTAGATAGAATGGAAAGACTGATGTAGGAAATGGCAGAGACATTGAGACAACAACAAGAATGGCAACAACAGTGGTAGCAACCACATCCTCCACCACCACCTTCGGCACCTCCTGTGCCAGATAATCAAAATGATGACCGAATCATAGCCCTCACCAAAGAGTTCAAGAAAATGAAACCACCACAGTTTCATGGTGGATTGGATCCCTTGAAAGCTGAAGCTTGGGTCCTCGGCATCGAAAAATTGTTTGAAGTATTTCCGTGTTCGGATACACAGAAAGTGCTTCTAGCCACCTTTATGCTAGAAGACGAAGCAAGAAGATGGTGGATGTTAATGCATGAGAGTTATAAAGATGCTAATTGGGAAAAATTCCTGGAAATCTTTTATGACAAGTATTTCCCGCAGTGTGTTCGGGATAAGAAAGTGGTAGAATTTATGGAATTAAAGCAAGACAGTATGACAGTTGCTGAGTATGAGGCCAAATTCACTGAATTGGCCAAGTTTGCGCCACATGTGATTCATACGGATTACAAGAAAGCGAGACATTTTGAAGGTGGGCTTTGAAGTAACATCCTTGAAAGAGTGAATGTCTTAAAGCTAGAAACCTACATTGGAGTGCTAGACAGGGCCATCATATCAGAGGCCAACATAGCTAGACAAGCCAAGCCAACAACAGAATGGAAAGGTAACAAAAGACATGGCTTCTTTGCAAAGAAGAAGTTTTTGAAAAAGAAAAACACGGGCTCCTCAAATACCTCGAATTCTTCCCAAGACACATCTCCCATGTGCAACATTTGCAGCAAAAGGCACCGTGGGGTTTGTTATCGTGTGTCAGGGGCCTGTTTCAAGTGTGGTAAACAAGGGCACATGGCCCGAGATTGTAATCAAAATGGAGGAAGGAAGGTTGCTAGTTCCACTGCATCGATCCCAAAGCCAGGAAACACTTTGAGATCCGCTACCACTGGGGATACCGTGAGACAGGGGAGAGTTTTTGCACTTGTTCCGGGCGATACGCGGAATGCCAATGCAGTTGTCTCTGGTACTATTTCTATATGTAATCAAGACGCTTTTGTATTAATTGATTCCGGATCCACACACTCCTTTGTGACATATGCATTTGCATCTAGACTGAATAGACCCTTAGAATTACTACCATATCTACTATGTGTGTGTGCTCCATCTGGGGAATCTGTATTGTGTGAATCAATATACCGGTTTTGTGATATGCGTGTTGAGGATGCTACCCTATATGTAGATTTGTTGTCCTTGAACTTTAGACATTTCGATGTAATTTTGGGCATGGATTGGTTGACCAAATACTGTGCCACTATAGATTGTGTGACAAAAAGGGTTGTATTTAAACCAGCATAACAAAAAGAGATTGTGTCTGTGGGTAATGGGGTAGTGCCTCCACCTTATTTGATATCTGTAATGAAAGCATGTAAACTGATCAGCAAAGGGTGCCAGGGTTATCTGTGCTATGTGTTGACTGAACAATCTGTGAATGTTGAATTGAATGATATTCTTATTGTTAGAGAATTTCCAGATGTGTTTCCGAATGAATTACCAGGGGAATTGGTAGACAGGGAGATAGAGTTCACCATTGAAACCGTGCCAGACACCCATCTCATTTCTAAGACTCCCTGTAGAATGGCTACTGCCGAAATGAAAGAATTGAAAGAACAGTTGCAGGACTTGCTTGACAAGGGGTTTATCTGACCTAGCATGTCACCTTGGGGTGCACCGGTTTTGTTTGTAAAGAAGAAGGATGGAACTTTGCGTCTATGCATTGATTACCGGGAACTGAACAAGGTAACAATAAAGAACAAATATCCCCTACCCCATATTGATGACTTATTTGACCAGTTGCAGGGGTCACAGGTGTTTTCTAAGATTGATTTGAGATCCAAGTATCATCAGTTGAAGGTAAAAGCAGAGGATGTTGAGAAAACCGCTTTCAGAACGAGGTATGGTCATTTCGAATTTCTAGTTATGCCGTTTGGAGTAACTAATGCCCCAGCAGCATTTATGGACTTAATGAACCGAATTTTCAAAACCTACCTTGATGAATTTGTTGTGGCTTTTATTAACGACATTTTGATATATTCCAAAGATAGACTTGAACATGAACAGCATTTGAGAACTGTCCTGCAAATACTTAGGGAAAGAAAACTGCTTGCTAAATTAAAGAAATGTGAATTTTGGTTGGAAGAAGTTGTTTTCTTAGGGCATGTGATCAACAGAGAAGGGATTTCAGTGGACCCACAGAAAATAGAGGCAGTTGTGAATTGGCCTACACCGACTAATGTGATAGAAGTCCGCAGTTTCATGGGCTTAGCTGGGTATTACAGGAGGTTTGTGAAGGATTTTTCAAAAATAGCTGTGCCTCTTACCCAATTGACACGCAAGGGGCAACCTTTTGAATGGAACGATGAAAGAGAATCAGCCTTTCATGAATTGAAAACAAGGTTGACCACCGCACCGATTTTGACACTACCTTCAGGTACGGAAAATTTTATGATTTTCAACGATGCATCTTATAAAGGTTTGGGTTGTGTGTTAATGCAGAACGGAAAGGTTATTGCCTACGCCTCCCGACAGTTGAGACCACATGAGAAGAATTATCCAACGCATGACCTAGAACTGGCCGCAGTTGTTTTTGCTTTGAAAATCTGGCGGCATTATCTGTATGGAGCAAAGTGTGAAGTCTATACGGATCACAAAAGTTTGAAATACTTCTTCACGTAGAAGGAGTTGAATATGCGTCAGAGGATATGGATGGAATTGATAAAGGATTACGATTTAGAGATTCAGTATCACCTCGGGAAAGCTAACACAGTTGCTGATGCCTTGAGCAGAAAATCAACGGGGAGTATGGCTTGTTTGCTTACTGAACAGAAGGAGATCCTGCAAGATTTTGAGAAATCTGAAATTGAAGTAATAGTATGTGGGCAGGGCGGATTGGTTGCCGCTATTACCGCTGAGCCGGCCATTGTTGATGAAATCACACGGAAACCGAAGAAGGATGAGTTCCTCAGAAAGGTGATTGATGAATTTGAGACAAGTCTGAAAGCAGAGTTTGCCATTGAGAATGAAGTGTTGAAATTCTAAAAACGACTATGTGTCCCTGATATCCCGGAACTAAAGAAGAGGGTCCTAGATGAAGCCCACAGATCCGTATTTGCTATGCATCCGGGTAACAATAAAATGTATCGGGACTTGAAACAAACCTATTGGTGGCCTAAAATGAAGAGAGAGATTGCAGAATATGTTTCCAAGTGCCTTCAGTGTCAGCAAGTTAAGGTTGAACATCAGAAACCAGGCGGTCTACTTCAACCTCTCCCTATTCCTGAATGGAAGTGGGAACATGTGACTATGGATTTTGTTGTTGGCCTACCTCGGACTTCTCGAGGTATGGATTCTGTTTGGGTTGTACTTAATAGACTGACTAAATTTGCACATTTTCTGCCTGTTAAAACTACATTTAATGCTTATAGATTGGCTACTATTTATGTTGATGAGATTGTTCGTTTACATGGAGTTCCGGTATCCATTGTGTTGGATAGAGATCTGAAATTCGTGTCTAGATTGTGGAAAAGTTTGCAGGAAGCCATGGGAACGGAACTAAGGTTCAATACTGCCTTCCACCCATAGACAGATGGGCAATCAGAACGAACGATACAGACTTTGGACGATATGCTTCGTATGTGTGCTTTGGATTTTCAGGGGAGTTGGGAAGATTATTTGCCACTTGCAGAATTTGCTTATAATAACAGCTTCCACTCCAGCATCAGTATTGTAATAACCCGACCCTCATATGTGCTTGTGATGTACTTTAGTCCTCTAATTCTGTACTGTCAACTATGTTTTATGACTTGATGCTTTGTGGCTTGAATGTTATCTGTTAGGAAAATAAACGTATCTGTTGCTAATAGAACGTTAAAACAGAAATTGGGGGCCTTAGAGGCTTAATGAGCTGAAATTGACTAAATATTTGAAATCATCATAATTTTTACGTAATAGTAAGCACGTTTGTGAAATTTCAATTCGGGACGATTAAACGATTGATTTTCGTCTCATTCTCTCCCTATGGATATATATATATATGTGTGTGTGTGTGTTGTTGGTCATGGGAACAAAAACAAGAAATTCCTAACTCAAAACCTAAGGGTTGAAGGGTAGAAAGAGAAGATCCACAAGAAGGTTGGGAATTGGCTTCAAGGTATGTGAATATTTGTTTCATTTGCTCCCACAACTCTTTTGTCATAATTTATGTGGGATATTCTCATGATCATGTTACCTAAGTGGTGGGATTATGGTGCTAAGTGTGTAAGAAATGAATTGGCAAGATGATCTTATATTTGCATGATTTGATTCAATTTGGAGTATCTATATAAGAAGCTACACTCCTCCCTCCTATTCTTTTGCTTGAATTCAATGATATAGCATGGTTTTGTGCATTAAGTTTGTGTTAAAACCTTATGAAAGTAGATGTATGTATGAGTTATGATTAAGGGTTGTGAACTTATGAACAATGATCTAAAATCACTTGAAACATGTATTTGATCTTTAATTACATGAATTTGGGACTTTAGATTATCAATTTATAGTTGAATTTTGAGGCCCTAAACATACCTACAAGAAGATGAAATTGTGCAGAATTTTCGAATTTTTGGGTGCAGAATCGCCGCACGTTCGGGGCTTAAGGCCGCACATACGGGAACCTCAGCCGCACGTGCGGGAAAATGGAAAATTTTGGCGTTCAACACTGCTAAAAAGGCACGTGCGGGGCATCACTGCCGCACGTGTGGGAGACCTTGCCGCACGTGCGGGGATCCTAGCCGCACGTGCGGCCCAGGCCGGGAAAAACGGGTCGCTCCGTTTTACGTGTTGGATCCTCTAATAATGTCAAAACCTGCAATTTATGTTATTTTAATGTTCGTTCAATCAATCAAAAAAAGCGAACCAAATGTTAATTTAACAACAAAAAAAGTAGAAAACTAATGTGATTCTTCATGTATGTAGGAAACACTTCAAGAGGAACCAGCGCACCGCCGCAATACAGTGAGTAATAGTACTGTAACGTACTTCTAATCGATAGTTATTATTATTGACGTTATGATCCTCGTTGAAAGTATTATATTGACTTGAAGTTCAGCATCGAAGTTATGTATTGACGTTATGACCCTTGTTATAGACTTATGTTAGCATGAAGTTATATACATATATACGCTATAAATGAAGCATTATGAAATTATGAAAACATTGAAGAAGGTTGTGAAGTTATATACGTTATGTATGAAAGCTTGTGAATTATGGAATGCATCAAGGAAATTGTGAATTTGTGAACCAACGTGGCCAAAGGCCATTTGTGAATCATGAACCGATGTGGCCAAGGGCCATTTGTGAACGATGAAATTGTGAGGCCAAGGGCCGATGTGTGAGATCTGAACTTATGAAATTGTGAACTTGTGAAACAAGAAGGACCGAAGGCTAATGTGATAGATTGTGATTCGTGAACCCAGTGACTCTTTTGTGAATGTGTGAACTCCTCAGGCCAAGGGCCAAATCGTCAAATTGTGAACCAACAAAGTTGTCTGACAAAGCTTTCCAGAGGTAGATTAAATTCATGATTACTGCATTAATTATGTTTACATACATGTAAGTACTATTATTTACTGAGCTTAGCTCACCCTATGTTATGTCTGTTTCTGTAGGTAACCAGGCAAGAGATCGACCTTAACTCGGCACTGTTACACTTTTGTCAGCCTAAGCACAACCAGACTTTGGGTTGGAACCATACTTTTGTGGAGTTTGTTAGACTATAGCTTATACTCTAGCTATTAGCTTGGGTTGTTATGTATATAATATTTTTGTTATATGCCTAATCATGGGGCTGGATTTGTATATGCATGTGTATCTCTTTTGGCCTATTCAGCTTTTGTAACGTTTATGATCCTGGCATGGTTATAGTAGCTCAGTGGATGTCTTATTTTCTTTTTATACTATCATATGAATTTGTGCTTCCGGTCAAGCCCCGTATTACATAACAGGTTAGATGTCCATGTCTGTATTGGTTATGCCCTAACTTCTAGGGGTAGGTTTGGGGCATGACAGGTATGGCACCATATGAGGCTTTGTATGGTAGGAAGTGTAGATCACCTATTTGTTGGGCAGAGGTCGGGGATAGAGCTTTGCTTGGACCTGAAATTGTGTAAGACACTTCTGAGAAAATCAAGACTATTCGTCAAAGGCTCAAAACAGCTCAAGATCGACAAAAGAACTATGCAGATGTGCGAAGGAGACCTCTTGAGTATGAGGTTGGTGACCATGTGTTCATTCGTGTGTCTCCAATGAAGGGCCAAGTCAGGTTTGGAAAGAAGGGCAAGTTGTCGCCCCGTTACATTGGGCCGTTTTAGATTTTGGAAAGGCGTGGTCTAGTTGCTTACAGAGTTGCTTTGCCACCGGGATTTGAACAAATCCATAATGTGTTTCATGTGTCGATGTTGAGGGGTTACCTCCAAGACCCGTTTCATGTGATTGATTATCATCGGGTAGCTATTGACGAAAATATGGAATATGCTGAATGGCCGGAACGAATTGTCGATCGGCAAGTGAAACAGTTGAGAAGCAAGTTCATCCCAATGGTGAAAGTGGAATGGAAGGAACACTATGGGACGAGGCATGCGTGGGAAAAAGAGGAGGAAATGCGACTACGCTATCCACATTTGTTTCCCGACGAAGGTAAATTAAGTTTGGAGGGCCAAACTTCCTAAATGGGGGAAGACTGTGATACCCCTGTTCCATAATTTGTTAATTGGTCCTTAATACGAGTATGATTATGTGTCTAATGTGAGTTTGTGTGCCGTTACGTGTTAATATGTGGTTTTGAATTTCTATCTGTTCACCGTAGGAATATCTGTTTAATTATCTGCTTTGGAAATTGGATTGAAGGCCCTATCGACCACAGAACCCAAAACTGATTGTGCCATTATAATTAGCGTAATTTTTAGAACCTACTGTGAAATTTAATTGAAAATTGATTCGGCCAGATTAAATTGATTAAATTAATGAATTAAGTGCCCAAATTCTTTATGATCAAATAATGTGTTGAGTGGGAATTATGGGGAGCCTTATTATATTTGATTCTGCTCTTTTATATCATTTTGGGGCTGGTTTTCAACTCTAAGAAGAGAGAACCGAACTAGAGAGAGAGAGAGAGAGAGAGAGAGTGTAGGAGAATCAAAGTTCAATCTTGAAGGCTTGGAAATTTGAAGTCCAACTCTAAATTTGACCATAAATTGGAAGAATTGAGCCTCTAGGTAAGCAATGATTCTTGAATTCATGAGCTTAAGGTGTGATCTTGTGTGTTCAAAGTTAATAAATGGTCAAGAGCATGTTTTGAATTTGTTTTGTTGAAATGGAAGATCATATATGCATGCATGTATGTGATTACCTTGAATTTGCATGTTTGAGCACCCAATGTATGATCCATGTAAGTCTTTAGTTGAAATCCATGTTTTGACCATCATTTTATCATAAGAAATGAGAATGGGGGTTATGTGTCACATGAATGTACAATTTATGAGGGTAGGAGCTTTGAATACATGAATATGTTATGATGAAAATGAGTTTGGTATAATTTGAGCCATGCATGTGATCATATTGTGAAATTGAGCTCCATTGTGATGTAATTTGGTGTTTGTACCATGTTAGTACATAAAGTTTGAGCCAAAAATCATGAATTGAGACATTTGAACATCGAATTTGAACTCCAAGAACAGTTCTGGAATTTCCAGAAAGTTTGATACCCGCTCGAGCGGGGAAACCCCCGCTCGAGCGTGAATTTCGTGCTCCCAGTATTTTCTGCCAACCTTGATGTCCACTCAAGCGGGGAGGTTCACACTCGAGCGGGTGGCTATGTTAGATGAACTTCCGCTCGAGCTTCCAAGTTTAAGCTCGAGTATAGAAATGGCACATCCAGTACTTTTTGCAGACATGGCGTCCGCTCGAGTGGGGAGCCATGTTGAGAGGCCTTCCGCTCGAGCTCCAGAATTAACGCTCGAGCGTAAATTTCACCTATCCAGTACTTTTGCTGGCCTCAAGGGTCCGCTCGAGCGGGGAAGTCAAAGCTCGAGCGGGGACCTTGTTTTCTGAAATTTTGTATGTTCGTTCTGTGTTTCATTTTTCGTTCTGTTTCACTTGCAAGCACTCTTAGGCATGCATTGAGCATTGTAATTGAGTTAAAGAGAGAAGAATAAATCCTAAAGAGGAATATGTGAATTAAAGAACGGATTGAACTAATTGTGACCCATATGTGTTACATGATATGTAGGGTCAAGCTCCAGGGCAACTCCACAAGCCGATCACTATGAGTAATATCTGACATACGTTATTGTCCAATTGCTACTTCTATGTAAGTTTGTGAAGTTCATTAATTTGAATGGTGGACATAGTTTGATATGAAAATTTGAAAGGCCTATGTGCCAGTTTGATACGAAAGTTTGAAAGGTGCCAGTTTGATACGAAAGTTTGAAAGGCCTATGTGCCAGCTTGATATGAAAGTTTGAAAGGCCTATGTGCCAGTTTGATATGAAAGTTTAAAAGGCCTATGTGCCAGTTTGATATGAAAGTTTGGAAGGCCTATGAGCCAGTTTGATTTGAAAAGTTTGAAGGGCCTAAGAGCCAGTCTGATATAAGGGCCTAAGAGCCAGTCTGATATACAGGCTTAAGAGCCAGTTCGATATGAAAGTTTGAAAAGGCCAAAGGCCAGTTGACATGAATGAATTGGGCCCCAGGCCGTCTGTTCTACAATGTTTCAATGCATTTCCCTTACTTGATATTATTCACTGGGCTTTCGCTCACGCTGATTCATGTGTTTGTAGGTGAGCCAAGGGAGGTCCAGACCCAGCCCCAGTAAAGCCTAAGTGGATCAACATAGGTTTTGGAAAGTCAGCCCTCGTGTCTCACGCACGAGATCCATCTTCGCCCTTTTGTTATGTAGTTATATTTTGTCATGTTGGCGAAGTTTTGTATATGTTTGTATATAGTTTCACGGGTTGACATAGTTTTGAATGATCTTGTCTGTACAGAACTTTTGATACTTTAATTCTATTGTGAGTTATTAATGTTTATATGTATGACTTGTTTGACGTGCCATGTAAGCACAGCTCTAAGGACAAAGTTTTTAAATTGCTTCCGTTTGGCCCCCATTAACTCTGTTAAAATACACTTGGTTTGGTTTGAGGCCGTAGGTAACCTCACGATTACTGGTCGGTTATGTCCTTAAACCACGGGGGTGAGTTTGGGTCATGACAATCGGGCTCTACCTCCTGAGCGCCTTGGTGGACCTGTCCTAGGTTCGTCACTATGACTGGGGCAGCGCCGGCCTCGCCACATTATATGGATACATGAGCTCCTCTTCTCGCCAGAGCGGACACCTACTGGGAGGATACTGGAGGGCCTAGGAGGTATATCCTTCCCTTCTGCTTTACATTTTCTCTTTACATTACCTGTACTCTGTACACTGCACATTGCACACACTGTCTACTGCTTTACATTATCTGTACACTGCTCACACTGCACAGTGCACTACATATCATCTGATTCCTGCTTTATCTGCATTTGTTCGACATATACTCACTGTTTCCCTTTTACATTCTGCAGCTATGGGTATATGCCTACTTCCCGAGGCTTGTCCTAAAGCCGAAGGTAGAGACACCTCTTATGGTCCCGTATTCACACAGATACGACGTAAGATGCCAACGGAGGTCCCAAGAGTCTTTCTCATTCTTCCGCTGATATTTTGATACTGTAGCCGTAGCAGAGGTAGTTTAAACCTTACAGTCATTTCAGTTCTACTTCAGATTAGCATTGCATCTCTAACGGCGGCGAACGGCCTGTATATAACTATTTGCAAATCACACGGCGGTGGCGATGATGCTGACGTCGAGATCAGTTCATGGGTGCTCGGGAAGCTTCCCGATTCCGGATCTTGCTTGAGGGCCCGGTCTGTCGAGCATGGTTCTTGGGGGAGCGCTTTCTGCGACAAAACCTCAGCCTGCCCAAGTCGGTGGTTCCGATGTCGCCTCCTACATACATGAGGATCACAGAGAGATACACAGAGCAGGAGATGATCGACTTCACCAGAGGTTGGGATGCTGACTTCTTCAGGCTTAATGGCGACTACACTGTCTTCATCCAGACATATGTCATGCCACATTTGACTGGCGCTCACAGGGGTGAGAGAGACAGACCTGCAACCACAGCAGAGAGAGTGGGTAGATCCAGGGCAACTCAGGCCTATGGCAGGAGAGGTTCCCAGACAAGGGGGAGAGCAGGATGGCTGGAGTTTGCCTACTACCATAACCTACAGGGGACACGCTGGAGAGACTTATCAGATTCCCATCGCTTCTGCCCCAGCTGGTCACGAGCTTGTCGGAGTTCGAGGCCTGACCCCGGTATGTACCATATGTTACATTCTGCATATTCAATTCATTTCGGTTTACGCATCGCAAGTTACTAATCATCTCAACACATTTACAAGCACCAATAGAGTTCACCGGGCAAGCTCTCGAGCTGTTGGCTTCTCTGATGATGATGGTGCAGACGAGCATGGACCTGCTCAGCATTTACAGCATCTCGGTAAGTTCTTTCTACCTACATTTCAAAACCCTCTATAATCTGCTCCATACTGATCTGACGCATTACATTATCAATACTGCATTTGATACATTGCACTCATATACCGCTCACGACATCGATACCTTTGCATCCATATCTGCTCACGGCATTCATCTTTTGAATCTGGTATACTATATCGATACTTGCATCGATGTATTACGACACCTTGTCTTTTCATATTCCTTTCGGATGCTAGCCGATAAGAGTTGCGGCGGGACCTTGACACCTCCTCCGGCGAGAGAGAGAGGGTGAGGGCGTCGACACGACCAAAGCGGGCTAGGTGCACTCATACGGAGGCGATTCACGAGCCAATCCCGGATGATGGCGACACAGATGAAGGCGAAGCGGCAAGCCCGCGATCGAGTCATCTCGGGGTGGTGGCGATCTGGGAAACGACTTCGAGATGAGGAGGCGGAGATGGTTACAGATCGACCACGGCTTGGATGCGAGCGGCGTTGATGGTGACAGCTCGAGGCCATGCCGAAGAGGGGAAGGGAAAGGCCTCTCGATCTTGAGGTGGCCGGGGTCGATTCAGATGCTTCTTTTCCAGTTCTTTTTCTTTTTTGCTTAGCTTTCTTTTTGCTAGTAGTATCAACACATTGTACAGCCTTAGACAGTTTTATTTTCTTAAAAACTTGTACTCTTTTGCAAAAAGAAACCATGATTGGAATGAAAACAACTTTTGTTCAAAAGTGTTGCATTTTATATTTTGAGCATTCATCGCACTGCATCATTTTACACAAAAATGGGATTTTGATGGAAATTGAATGTTGTATTGGCAATTGCTTAATCAGGTAGTAAACCAACCGACACATAACAAAAAGAGTAAGAAAACTCAATGAACAAAACAACAACTCAACGATCAAAACAAATACAACTCGATAAGCAAAACAACAACTTGATAAGCAATTTGACAAAATTCTTAAAGAGAGACGGAAGAAAGTGCACCAAGAGTGGAACAAAATGTAGGTTCCTGGCATTTCCAATACATGGATGGCTCAAGGAGCAAAAAAAGAAGCCACCGGCCACAAGAGGAGGCTACTGGTCACTAGCCTTGGCCGATCGGCTATAAAATTGGCTGGTCGGCCACCAACACTGCCTGGTCAGCCACTAGTGTCAGGAACCTCCAGAATGCTGACACCTGTCTTCCACTCACTGCCTTATCTTCTACAAAAACTCTAGCTTCGGGGTCTCTTCATTTCAACTCTATTTTTGCCCCCAAATGGAGCCATTTCTTGCCCAAAAACCCTCCAATTGGATTGCGACTTTGGATGGCTTGGAAAAGTTGAATTTCCGAGGTATTAGGCTGAACGCACTATTCCCGTCGAGCCGTACTCCACTGTGCTTTCCATTCCTCCATGCCGCAGCTAGGTGTTGGAACCCGGATACACATGTGTTTGGCTTTGGGGGACAAGAGGTATGCCCCACAATCGAAGAATTCCAAGCTTTGATGGAATCTCGACGTGACGAGGAGATTTTGCCTCAGTCTCGTTTTGGCCACATCCAAGCTTTAGGAAGGATGTGCGGGTTCACTTTGCATAATGCTTGAGCTTTGGTTCACAACGGGGAGTTGGACATTCCCAGCTTAATTCATCGTTTTTCTGACGCCAGTGACCGCGGTGACCACTTTTGGCAAAGTTTTTGGCAGCATGCCCTCTGCTTGTGTATGTTGGCCCATTTTCGACTTGCCCCTGGCTTCGAAGGGTCTAGCATTCGCTTGATTGGAGTTGCCCAAGGCTTGAAAGAAGGCAAAAGCTGCATCTGGTTGACACTTGCCGAAACTTTGATAGGTTTGGACACTTTCCATCGTCGGGAGACAACCAAGTTTGCAGGAAGTCCACTACTACTGCAGGTAATGTTTCTCACCCTTCTCACATGTATTCCTCACATCACTCGGCCCTCAAGCTCTATTTTTCTCTCAAAACCCTTTTCTTGCTTTTCTTTCTACGTACACCTCTTTATTCTTTAATCTCCCTTATTTTTCATCCCTCCACAGGTCTCGCTGATGGATAAGTTGAAAGTAGTGGACACTTGTCCTGTGTATTAGCACGCGGCTATTTCTTCCGCCCACGGCTAGTTGACTTTCCGAACGAGGGATGGTAGTGCTACTGGATGTGCAACAGATCTACTGTTGACATCGCTTGGTGCTGCCCCTGGTTTGAGCTACCTCAAATGAGCTACAGCATGTCCCGGTAGCCTAGCATTTAGTTGGTTGGCTTGACGCACTGCGTCTTCTATTTTCCATTTCGGTTCTAGCGTCAGTTCGGCCACCACCAGACTTGTCCGGAAGAAGGGATAGAATACCCAGCTTCATTTCAAATCCGAGGCCCACAGCTAGCTCGGTATACCACAGCATGGAGAACAAGAGAATTTCTGGCCCTTGCTCCCAATTTTAGTTGTGCCCTTTCTGGTGAATGCATAGCTTGGCTTGAAGATGAGGCACAGACTGGGCCTACTTTGGCATCCGAAGCTTCCACAAGCTCTAGGGGGAGCAGGAAAACCTGACTTTACTATGCCCCAAGTTTATTGCTTTAATCTGTACTTTCAAGTTTTCTTTTTGAATGTAATAAAAAGCAACTTCAATTTGTATCGAGAGTCGGAGAACTCCATGTTGAAATCAATGAATTTGAAGGTTGTGGGTACTGAAAAGTTTCCGTTTTGGTCCAAAAATGGTGTAAGTTGTAAAAAGATTAATTTGAACAAAATCAACTTTTATTAAAACTTTTCAAAACCATTTTCGATATGGATCACAATTGGGCACGCCCGAGATCTATCTCCGAGGTGCACAACCTCGGATCCAACAACTGGAAAGTTGCCTCTTGTCTGAGTGGCACTGCACTGTACTGTAACCAGCTCTAATAGTGAAGAACACAACCGAACTCTTAGATGCAGAAAAAGACAAAGATGACCAAAACAATCACATGGACATAGTTGATTTGGAAGTGTTTATGACTAGACTTCAGAATGAAGTTGCCTACGTATCCCAAAGAAGGGAATCAAGCTTATGTAGTTCGGCGCGGGTTCACTCGAGTATTAACACTCTCCTTTTGCGCTCTAACTTTTGCCAAGGCCGCCCTTTTTGGGTTTTCAACCTTGCAAGCTCAATTTTTCTTATTTCAAATTTTTTGTGCTCTAACTTTTGCCTAGGTTGCCCTTTCGAGTTTTCGGCCTAGCGAGCCACACAAGGATAGTATTTCTTCAACTTGTTCATATTGATAGGTTGGAAGAACTCAAGGCCATTTAAATCCATTAGAGTGACAGCTCCACCTGACCGAATAGATTTGATGATATAAGGGCCAGTCCAATTGGGTCTGAACTTACCCCTAGGGTCATGGATGGGAGCTCGGTTGTCTTTGAGCACCAAATCCCTTTCTTTTAGATTCCTAGACTTAACCTTCTTGTTGAAAGCCCTGGCAATTCTGTGCTAATAACCTTGGACGTGGTATAGTGCTTTTAGCCTTCTTTCATCGAACAACATAAGTTCCTTAAAATATTTGGCACTGAGCCATGACCCGCAATGATGGAACCTCAACTTTGATTGGCAGAACAGCCTCCATCCCATAAACCAAGGAATACGGAGTTGCCCCAGTAGAAGTCCGAATTGATGTCTTGTAACCCCAAAGAGCAAATGGCAGCTTATTTGGCCAATCCCTGTAGGTTTCCACCATCTTCAGTAGAAATGTACTTGATGTTCTTGTTGGCGGCCTCAACAACTCCGTTGGTTTGCGGCCGATATGTAGATGACTTATGAAAATCCACGTTGTACTTCTCCAACAAGTCGATCACTTCCTTCTTGAAGTGGGAACCATTATCCGAGATGATCTCATTTGGGACCCCATACCGGCAGATAAAGTTATTCCTGATGGACTTAGTTACATGCGATGCCTTCAGCACTGCATAAGATTGGGCCTCAACCCACTTTGTAAAGTAGTCTATCGCCACCAGGATGTACTCATGCTCGTTTAACCCTTTCGAAGTAACTGCCCCAATAACATCAATCCCCCAGACTGAAAACGGCCACATTGAAGTCATGTTGTACAGCTTCGACGGCGGAATGTTCATGCGATTTGCATGGATCTGGCATTTACGGCATCGCCGAACAAAGCCAATACAATCCTCCTCCATGGTTGACCAGTAGTAATCGTGTCTGAGAATCTTCCGAGCTAGCATCACCCCGCTCATGCGCACTCCGCACTCTCCTCCGTGGATGGCCTCCATTAGGCGCTTAGATTCCTCAGCATCGACACATAGTTTATGCATTCCCAGATGACCCCGTTTATACAATTTACCCCCGCAGATGATGAACTGAGCAGCCATTCACTGTATTGCCATCTTATCTTTGGCATTTGCCCCTGGGGGATAAGCCTCCTTTTCCATGAAGTTCCAGATGTCAAAGTAATAGGGGTTCTGATCTTATACTTCATCTATCCCGGCGATTAGCTCATAGGTCGGCACATACCTCTATTCAATGATGATTAGACGCATCCGGACTCCCAAAGGGATGTCTATCATAGAACATAGAGTTGATAAGGCGTTAGCGAACCTGTTGCTCTCTCTTAACAGATGGGTGAAGGTTAACTTCTCAAACCTAGGAATTAGAACGTCCAAGGTTTGATGATAGATTTTCATCCTTTCTTCCTTAAACTTCCAATCTCCTTTCGCTTGGGACACAACAAGGTTCGAGTCTCCAATGACGACCAACCGTTTTGCCTCTAGTTCCAGGGCGGCTTTCAAGCCAGCAATGCATGCCTCGTACTCTACTTCATTGTTTGATACCTTGAACCGAAGTTTGAAAGCTAAAGGTATGTAGGAATTATCGAGTGATATCAGTAACACTCATATCCCATACCCGTACTGGTTTGACGCTCCGTCAAAGTACATAGTCCAAACCTCTTCTTCGACCTGCAGAATGGCCTCATCTGGGAACAGATACTCTACTACTTCATCTCCCTCCACTGGATGATCGGCTAAGAACTTCAAATCAAATTTGGAGAGAAGAAGCGACCAACAGGCTAGCCTACCCGTAAGTGCTGGTTTCTCGAAGAGATATTTGATGGGATCTAATCTCGAAACCAGTATTACAGAGTGAGCTAACAGGTAGTGCCTTAACTTCTTGGTAGCTCATACCAAGGCCAAACAAGCCTTCTCAAGTGAAGTGTAGCAGGTCTCACATTCCAGCATCTTCTTGCTCAGGTAATAGATAGCCTTCTCTACTTTGTCCTCAGACTCCTATGCAAGCATGTAGCCCATTGTCATGTTAGTTACAGACATATACAATATCAATGGTTTCCTCGGCTTTGGCGGTGACAACACAGGTGGGTTCTGTAAATACTACTTGATCTGCTCAAAAGCAACTTGGCATCGGTCGTCCCACTGAAATTTCTTTCCTTTCTTCAGGAGACCAAATAGTGGCTCACAAGTCAAGGTTAATTTTGCAATAAACCGTCTTATGAATTGCACTTTATCCAGAAAGCCTCGCACCTCCTTTTTAGTCCTTGGTGGTGGCATTTCTAAGATGGCCTTAATCTTGGAAGGATCGACCTCGATGCCCCTTTATGTGATCAAGAACCCCAGCATTTTCCCTGCTGAACACCGAAAGTACATTTCTGAGGATTTAGTCGCAACCAATACTTTTTGATCCGTTGGAAAATTTTCTTCAAGGCGGTGTAGTGACCCTCTCTTTCCTTGGACTTGACAATCATGTCGTCCACATACACCTCAACATGTTTGTGGATCATATCATGCAAGATCGTGGTTACAGCCCGTTGATAAGTAGCCCCAGCATTCTTTAAACCGGACAACATCACCCTATAGCAATAAGTTCCCCACGGGGTAGTGAAGGCAGTCTTCTCCCTATCTTCAGGTGCCATCAGAATCTGGTTGTACTCGAAAAATCCATCCATAAATGAGAGCAACGCATGCCCCGTAGTGAAGTCCACCAATTTGTCGATATGCGGTAGAGGAAAGTCGTCCTTCGGACTGGCTTTGTTCAGATCTCTGAAGTCCACACATACCCGAATTCTGTCGTCTGTCTTTGGCACCGAAACAATATTGGCCAACCAAGTAGAATACTTAGATACTAACAGGAACCCTACATCAATCTTCTTGGTGACCTCTTCTTTGATTTTCAGAGCCCAGTCCGGGCAGATCCTTCGAAGCTTTTGCTTAACTGGTCGGGCCTCTGGGTCAAGAGGGATTCGATGCTGTAAAATCTCAGGATTGATTCTAGACATGTCTTCATAGGACCACGCGAAAACATCTTTGAAATCTTTTAATAAAGCGAATAAGCGCTCGCGCTCCTCCGAAGACAACGTAGACCCGATCTAGACTAGACACAGATCCTTCTCAGTACCAACATTAATTGAGGTGATTTCATCAACCAAAGGTTTTACAAACCTCTCCTGCTCTCGATCAATAAAATGTTTCAAAACCAGAGGAATTTCTTCCTTGTCGTTTTCATCGAAGTTTTGAAAGTCCTGATTAATGCAAGAGACTAAAGGCACAAAAAAGTACTCAAAAGTCACATCAGTACCATTCTCATTAACAATTTCTAGATCATCTGCTTCTTCAGTTACAACTAACTTAAAAGAAAATGAAAAAGATGACCTGGACAACACAACGGCATCCGCGTTATCACCCCCAGGAATATCAGACTCTGACTCAGAAGAACTGGAATCTGATTCCGACTCCACAGACTCCGTGGAATTAGATTTTGGTTCACTACTTGACCCAGAACTACTAGATAAAAAGCCTTCCTCGTATTGCCAGACGAGGGAAGGTGTGACGGATGCATCCAGAATGCCGGAAGAAGGGCCCACAGCCAATTGATCTCCAATCATGGAAATAGAGAAATCATCCCCCGAGCACTCTGGTATGATCTGAGGATCCGAGAGGAGACAAGTCAGCACTGCTCCTAGTTCAAGTTTTGTGCTGTTGGACGCATCCTTTTTGCACTGCTCAACCACAGCTGGTGGCTCAGTCTACTTTTCAGCAACGTCATTCCCTGGCAATTGTAAATCAAAAAAGATCTCAAATCTCGGCAAGTGCCATCTCTGAATTTAGCCATGGCTCTGGAAAGCCGCAAAATCGAAAATCTTTCCCTTCCCGGACAAAGCGTCCATTCAGGGTTCCTTGGATAGGTCTATGCACTAACTCATAGTGCTTCCCAGCTTGTTTCACCTTGGCTCTTCCAACCGCCTCCTTTCATTTTCTCACACAATCCTCTTTGGTAGGTGTGTAACCTAGACCAAAAGTGCGGGGATTATGTGGCACTTCGGCCAATTCAGCGACACCTTTCCGACCACTCCCTAATCCCATCCTGGGCACATGTAGAAGCTTGTTCATGAGGTAAACAGATTTTGCACTGACATACAGCCCCTCATCAACAGCTAGAAGATCTTGCACCACCCGAGCTTCAGCCAAGGTGAACCCAGACAGGAAGACATCCTCCTCGCCATGTACAATCTCCAAGACTGGCGTAGAGACCTCCGGCGGTGGATGTATTGAAGAGATCCCAAAAACAATTGCTACCCCCTTCCTGTGAGGGTATTTCAACATTTGGTGTAGGGTGGAAGAGACAGCTTTTACTTGGTGCAGCCACGGCCGTCCAAGGAGTAAGTTGAAGGTGGATAGAACATCCAGGACATGAAATTCAATGTCCTGTTGGCCTAGGCCAACCTGAGTTTTGATTTGTACTGTTCCCATCACCTCCCGATTGGTGTTGTTTTAAGCCCGTATCACATGGGCTGTTGGTACGAAATCTGCGGGCTTCAACCCAATAGCATATGCCGTTCGCAACGGACATACATTGATTGTAGATCCCGTATCAACTAGGACAACCGGTATCCACTTATCCCTACACTCCACAGAGATGTATAACGGTTTGTTGTGCTCAGAGCCCTAAAGCGGTAATTCTTTGTCTGTGAAGGTTAGAGGTGAAGCGCCACTCGGGAACACGAATCCCACCAACTGTTTGGGTGTTGTATCAATAGAAAGCTTAGCTTTGTCCATGGTTGATAGGACAGCTTGTTTATGTACCCGTGAGGCCATGAGCAGTCCCCAGATGGAGATGTCTGCTTGAATCTTTTTTAGCTGCTTTAGTGCAACTTCCTCCTCTAACAGTTTGTCCTTCTGCTTCTCAGCTTCCCTGTCTTTCCCAGATGCCTCTGGCTAGTCCAGGTGTGTGGGTTTAAAATACCGCACACTTCGGATCATGCGGTCAACCTCCTCAGTGTACCAGGTCTCATCTGAGAGATTCTATCCCCAGTCTTCATTAGTATGGGCTAGACGCAAGTCATCGTCTTCCCACCACATGTTCTCAGCAACCGACCGACAACTATCCGGTTCCGCCATAGTTGTTTCCGTGCTCACAGCACATTCCGTCCCCATAGGACCCTTGGCCTTTCTAGCCCTGTCATCATTCTTGATTCTCTCTTGTTCAAACTGCCTCAGTGCGGCTTCTTGCTCTGTGTCAGCTATGCACAAACTGCCTAAGTCTCGAGCAAAATTCTTCGTACCGGTGCTCTCCGGTAACTCTTCCTTGTTCTCGACCATTCTGGACGCTGTAGATGTTCTAGCTTATGACTGCTCCTGTTTCAGCTGAGACTCCTCATCAATATCTGGCTCGTCACTGAGCCACCATGTAGCATTTGTTGCTCTGTTCGCATCAAACCAACTAACCTACACATTCCTCAGGTCCTGCTCATCAAAGAACTATAGGTTGCTGATATCCTCCTCAAGGTCGGCTAGGTCATCCAACCCTTAACTAGGCCCGTCCTCCAAGACAACACTTACCTCTACCCGAGTTGGCAACTCTACCATTGGCTTGGCTTGATTTGTTAACAAAATATAACCGCACGGATTGTACGGTGTAGGCACCCCATTTTTGACCAACCTTAAGACTCAAACGTCATCGATTGAGTGCTCGGTGATGGTGCATGCTGCGCTCGTTCTGAGGTTTTGGAGTTTTGGCTGAGAGCTTTGCCTCCGGGCCTCGGAACTCTTTGGGCTTTGGCTCGGTTTGCAGACCAAGTCTTGTTTTCCCTTCCCGGAGGGAGGGAGAGGTCTTGTAGACCATCTCTCTGTGGTCGTAGACTACTTTTTGTGGTCGTAGGCTACTTTTCCCATTTGGAGACTAGTTTTTGATTTTTGGAGCCTTTGGCCGCGCGCCTTGTCTCGGGACCGCTTAACATTCTCTGTTTGCCGTGGTTTTTGAAGCACACCTTGTTGCCTCTGCCTAGAGGAACACTATGGTCTGGGAGACCACTTTTGTGGTTGCATACCACTTTTGATGCTTGTCAGCTAGTTTTCGGGGCTCTTGGCCACGTGTTTCGCCTCCCGATTTCTCGTCTTGCATCCGCTTTGGTTTCTTTTTGGTACAAACCTTGTTTTACTTGTTTAGAAGGTGGTACAAGGGTGGGAGACTAGTATTTCTCCTTGGAGACCACTTTTCCTTTTTCAGCCGGTTTTCTTGTCAGATAACTGGCTTTCTTGGTGTTTGGACCATCTTTTCTGGTCGGCCACCACACCACCACCTTGCATTTAGTGTGTTGACCTCTCCCACTTATGGCCAACCAGTTTTTGCTCTGGTTGACCACATAAAGTGGTTGGCCAACAACTTAAACTAGCAGGCTGACCACTTCAAGTGGTCGGCTGCTTTTTGGCACCTTTTCGGAGATATTTTCCTCCAGCATCCTTCATACACGTGTATGGAGGGATTTCTTTGAAGCTTAGCTTCTCCAAGAAGCTTTGGCTTTCCTCTTCTATAAGAGGGAAGCTCCTCTTTCCTCCTCTAGGTTCAAAAAATTGCCTTGGAAGAGATAGATATAGCTTTGTCTCTATATTGTCTTGTTTCTTCATTTTTGTGCATCAAAAGTGTAGATTTGTCTTAGTTTAACACACAAACACACACTCAAACACCATCCTTTTGCTACTAAGGTGCTTAGAGGCTGATTTTGCTATTTTTGGGTTGGTTTGAGCTTGAAAAACTTGTTGGAATTGCAGCCTTGAAGTGGTTCTACAAGGGTGAGTTTCTAAGCCTTAAAACCCCATTTCTTGCTTAAGCTTTTAGCCTATCTTGCATGTTGTTTTAAGCTTAACTTATAATTGATAAAAGTTCTATTTTTGCATGCTTTTGAAGTTTGTTTAAGATCACTTCTGTGTTTGGGGTTGTTTACCCCCTCTTAGGCCTTGTTTGGCCTTGTTTTTAAGCCTTTTTTGTGAGCTTCGACGCCACCTTGTTTTGGCACTCTCAAGGGATTTCAGTGGTGGGGATGTTGTTTTAAGGTCCTAAGAAGGAGAGGGCCATCCCCTCTCCTTGCATCTTCAATACAAGCCTTAATATGCCTCATGTTTGAGCATCTTTACTAAGTGTGTGTTGGCCATGTCTTAGCTTGTATTTGTGGTTATTTTGCTATGGCATACCACTATTTTTACTTGCTTTGGTCACTCCACGCATGGTTGATACACTTGTATCGTAAATCACACAATCTAGTCTTGTATGCCTCATGTTTGAGCATGTCTTTCTAGCTTGTTTTGGAGCCATCTCAGTGGGTTTTTGGTGTTGTTTCAACATGCCTTAGATCTGTTTTGGGTTGGTTTGGTTGGCTCTTGCATGCCTAATACGCTTGTAGTGTAAATCCCTTAAACTAGCTTTGTATGCTTCATGAAGTAGCATGCCATTTTAGCTTGGTTTGAGGCCATTTTAGCATGTCTTTGGTGATGTTTTACCATGTCATACCTTTTTTTAGGTTTGGTTTGGTTAGCCTTTGCATGCTCCATGTACTTGTAGTGCATTTCCATGAAATAGCCTGACATGCATCATTTTGTGACATGTCATTTTAGCATGCTTTTGGCTTAACTTCATGAAGCTTTTGTCCATGTTTTAACATGCTTTAACTCTAATTTTGGTTGTTTTGGCCATGCATGACTTGCTTTGTATAGCTATAGTTCAATCTAGCTTGTTAGCTTTGTATACCAAGTCCACTAGCATGCTCTACTTGGCCTATTTCAATGATTTGGCATCATTAGTTATGTGATTTTAGTTCATGTTTCATGTCCATGTAGTCACATTTATCGCTTATTCAATGCGTTGGAGGGTTGGCCCCTTTATGTCTTAACATGAACCATTGCGTATGCCTTCATGCCTTTGCTTGCGAGCCACCATTTCAGTGTGTTTTTTTGGAGTTATTATTATGCCATGATATATTCTGATTTTTATTTCTAAGTCATTCTATGCTTGGTTTTAATAGGTGTAGTGTAATCCACTTTATTTGCCTTGTATGAATCATGCCTTATGCCCTTCATGCTAACATGTTTTGGCTTCCTTCCATGCATGTTTTAGACTCGTTTTGACATGTTCTAAGACTATTTTGGGTTGCCTTGGTCACATGCCTCATCTAGCATGACATTTTAGAGCTTATGGCATTGTCATGTCCCTACTTCATTCATGCTTTGAATGCCTTTAAGCATTGTGCATGTTTGCCTAATTTATGCCTTAGCTTGCATGCTTGAACGTCTAGGACTTTGGGCCTTTATCTCAACATGTTTTGGTCCATGATTAGACCTATTTAAGCTCTGTCCATGCTTAGTTCAGACATTTGTGCCATGTATTGTATGCCTCCTTTGTGTTGCTCTTTGCTAGCTTTTATGCCTTAGAACCTTAGCATGCTTTACTTATGTTATTTGAATGATTTGGCATCATTTCTTGCTTCATTTCAGTGCACTTAGTGTTGTTATACTTCCACTTTTGTCACTCATTGAGCACTCTCGAGAGTTATGCCCTTTGGCCTCTTCGATGGCCAATGCATTGTGCATGCATGCCTTGCTTTATGTGCCTTCATTTTATCGCCAATGGCCACTTATTTGGGCATGATTGAGGTCTACCCTTTTGGTTTAAGTCCATTGAATATGCCATGTTTATTTGTATTGAGCATGTTATGCTTGGTATATTACATAAGTTGCCCTTGTTGCATTGCATTGTGCATGCATGCGTTACATTATGCTTAGAACCTTATGAATGCCTTGCATTGAGTATGCCATATAGTTCTTAGCATTTAGCATTGTGTATGCTAGTTATTACATGCTTTAGCATTGTGCATGCCATTAGCCTTGTTAGGTTGTTCATGTTGCATTGCATGTTTTCATGCTTAAGTCATATTGTATACTTGCATGCTTGAGTCGCATTGTGTATGCCATACTTGTTTGCATTGTGTTTGGAGTAGGTGTTAGTCCAAACATGGGAAACGAGGGACGTTTCATACTTAAAGTGATGAAACATGCCTTAATTCCCAGTCGCTAACGCTCTTGATCATACATGATAGAGTTTTAGGCTTTATGTGTTTACTTGTACATTCATTTTCATATTGAATTGTGCAACTTCACCTCTCGGCCATCACGCATGAAAATGCGCGATTTGTGGCCCGAGGGTGGAGAACCTACACTCCCTTGAGTTCATGACATGATAGGGAGGGTGGTTGTGCACACATATCTTGCAAATACATTAACATGCCCTTTCTTGCTCTGTTGCGAGAAATTGCGATTCAAAGACAACAAGCGGTTGGCTAGCTGAAAAAGTGGGTCAGACCACTTTTCTTGATTTTAAGCAACAAAAAGTGGTCGGCAGGGGTTTGGAGAGACCAAAAGTGGTCGGCCACCCTCCCACTGGATTCCCAAGGTGCATTTTCATCTTTCTGGAGCTTGGTGCAAGTTTCTGAAAACAAATGAAAATAAAGGCAAATCGGGGCATCGCATTGGATTTCCAAATGAGACAACCGGGCATGCATCTAGTCTTCTCCCTCTGAGAACCCCCTGTTTTATTGCTTTCCTTAGCTACCATGCTTAGATAGCTAGGTTTTGTTTTGGTCTGTACCTTTAATAGTTAATGCGTTTAGCTATTTCAATTCGTGTTGTAATAATTAGTTAACTAGGATTAGTTAATTAATTTGTTGTGTAATAATTAGTTTAATTAGCTTAGGTTAGCTAGTTAGCTCTTTATTCAGTATCTCCCTTGAGAAGAGCCAATTGTTGTAATAAGTGTGCGTGTGTGTGATGCATGTCTTCCAATCCCCATTTCTTTCTCCCTTTTACTTAACCACTTACGATGGTTAGTTTTAGGGCATATTTCATTTAGCATACCTTATGCTTGCATGTTTATATTCATTCATCTGTATTGCATGCATCGGGCTCGGCGCATCATACTAACTGCATTGTATTTCAATACCTATTTAAATACATGTATCAAGTTGCATTTCACATGACATGATTAGGATAGCCGAGCCTATCTTAGTTGCATTTTTCGCATGTGTTGCACTTGCCATTCTAACATGAACTAGGATCATGCATTGATTTGCAACTAGTTCCTTGTTTTGGCTCGGAGTACACTGTGAGTGTTTATGCTTTAGCATACTGCATGTGTGTTAATGTTGCCATGAAAGCATGCTTGCCATGAGGCTATTTGCTAACGTGGTATAACTGCTTGAATGGCTATGGGTGAAGGTTGGATTACTTTAATTGGGGCAATTCATTGAAATCCACATTTTAGCCTACTTGCGAGTAGCAAACTTCAAACCATTTTCCGAATACACGGATATGCAATGCTTTGTTCCAAATTAGGCGATCTAGTCTATACTTGTTTTGCTGTGCGCATAACATAGTAATTCTAGCTAATTAACCAGAATAAGAATGCATGTGTTTTCAAAAACTCGATATCATGCTTAGTACAAGATGATCTTTGCTATGGTGAGCGGGGGTGCTCCTTAAATGACCTTCCCTAATCGTACCCAAGTTCCCGAGCCGAGGCAACTTTGGTGATGACGGACACGTCGCCTTAGGCACGAGTCAGGGTTTCCTAAATTCTCCCAAAATAAAATATTTAGGTGGCGACTCTGTATCTAGCAAAGTAGTCTATGTTTGGCACTTCTTTACAAAAATCAGTTTTCCAAAACGATTTGCCAGATTTGGACTCTTTAGTGATTTATCAATCTCACATCGCACATTGTGAGATCAGATTAAGAACTGTGACAATTTGAGTCCAAACTGTAGCATGCAAAGGCCCCTAGGGGGCCCGTCTACATATGGTTCCTCAGTTAAGCTCGCAGATCCCTCAGGTTCTGAACCAACGTCCCCACTCTCCTCTAAGGTCACCCCAGCTTTGTCTTCTACAGTCACCATCACTGGCTTGCGTAGGGTTAATGATGTGCTCATCATACACAAGTCTGTGCATTCCGGGATGAACAATGTTGGCTTAGGCAGTGGCGAGGGTAATGTATATCTTTGGGGTAAATGCAGGGGACGGTCGTTTTTTGGATCAAGTTTATTTGCCTGGGTGGAGGAGGGGGGTTGTTATGTGGTGAGAGAGGGTTAGTGGTGACATTTGGCTTCTCGAGAGGTGCAATTACCTTGTTGTCAATGAGGTCTTGAATCTCATGACGTAATCTGAAGCACTGGTTAGTATCATGCCCATGTTGCTGATAGAAGGCACAACACTTGGCTGGGTTGTGTGTGTGAGGGAGGGGATTTGGCGATAGACGTGGCTCCAAGGGCTTTAGATGCCATTTTCTTATCAAAACCCCCAAGGCTTTAGAAAGAGGCATGTAAAGTGGTGTAAAAACCCTCTGGCCCCTGGGTGGGTGCTTTGCTGGTTGGGAGGTGGCTCCAGATGAGCCGGTGAAGGGTGTGGCTGTTTTTGGGGTGGTGGTGAACATCCCCACGTCAAAAGTCCTCACAGCTGCATTGCTAATTGTAGCTGCATTCGAGCTGCAGGTAAATGCCCTCTTGGGCTTTCTCTTTCTCTCTCGTCAGACCTTACTTCATAGCATGTTCTATCTATACCCCAATCTCATGAAGATCCGCAAAGGTGGAAAGGGGAAAGACAAACATCTTTTGCATCAGTTTGGGTTGCAGGTTGCGAACAACCATTCTTATCTGATCCTTTTCGAGTGGCCGAGTTGTCATCATGGTGGACTTGGCCCTCCACCGAGTAACAAAGTCCGAGAAGCCCTCCTTCGGCTCTTGCCTGGTTGCCTTGAGATCACGAGTCGTGACCTCAATTTGAGTATTGTATGAATATTGGGCAATGAAGGCCTCGGCCATCTCCTCCCATTTCCTCTTTATTGAATCCTCCAGTTTGGCATACCAGATGGCCGCAATACCCGACATGGTCCGACCAAATAGGGATAGCTTCTGCATTCTAGTCAAGCTCATTGGGCGCAAAATATCTGAAAACAGCCTCAAATGGACCATAAGATCGCCCGAGCCGTCGAAGCGATCTGTGTGAGGCATTTTAAATTTGTCCGGCAATGTCACCGCCGAATCTGTGTAGTCGTCCTCTATGTCTGGGATCAAGTTAACTCCCTGGGCTCGCTTGAACAACTTTTCAACCTTGCTCACTTTCAAAGCAGTTGGGTCAACCTCAAATTCGAACGGTGTGTTCGTTGGGTAAGCTGGCGCTTTAGATGTCTAAGGTGGGATTGGCCCTGCTGTCTGAAATGGGACTGGCCCTGTTAGGATGTCCGTATTATCCTGGACATTTTCTATTTCCCCGGGTGTTGGAACCCTAGGTGGAGGTTGGTGCGAAGCAGACGCCGCTACCTATTGTAGTTGTTGTTGTTGTTGTTGAAGCCTAGAAATCAACTCAACTTGCTGGGCTATAACTTCTGTTCATTGAGCGGTGACCTCCGCTTGGCGAGCAGCGTCCTGCTGTATGGCCTCGATAGTTTGCTGGTGTTAACGCATCATTTTCTCCATACTGACTGAAAAATGCTAATCTATCAGACTCTATGTACCCTCTGAAGTAGAAGCAGAAAACTAATTTTCACTGAGCACAGGTGACTGACGGACTAGTGAATTATGCCAAACTCTCCTCCGTCTTGTAACCGGGGGAAGTGAAGCAAACACGAGTTGTCCTCTCACAAGATCCCCAGATCGATAAAGCCTCCTAACTCTAGTCCAGAGTGCTTGGGAGGTAACTGCCTTGTCAGAAGCAATGATGACAATATTACCTTACAAAACAGAAAATAAAGCAAAAAGAAACAAAAAATCAGAAAAACGCACAGCACCTCGGGTTAGATAAAGACAACACATAGTTAAACTCATAAGCTGGACATTCTGCACTCAAACACTGATTTCAGCCCCCAAATTTTTTGCCTCAAAACTGATATTCTCAGACACTGATGTCTTCAGACTGATATCCAAACTTGCAACTGATACATACATTCCTGTAGAGACACACCCTAACAGCACATATCAAACAAGTGAGAGGCAAAACACTCCTATGGTGGGGTAGGGTTTCCTTGTCCTAGTTTTGTCGAGAGCTAGGGTTTCACTACGCATGCATGCGGTTTCAAACAATCCTGTATTCGGGTGAGCAACATGTCCTAGTTTGGAACAGTCTCTAAGGCTTCCGATATGCAACTAGGTCAAATGGTCAAAAAGGGTGCCTCAGCAAGACCACCTAATATATCTCTCACTCCTGACACCGAGAAGTGAAAGGAGAATCAAACGGTACAGCGGTGATCCAGATTCGAGGTTTGTGTTCCCATCGTGGTAGAGCCCGCAATCGGTCAGCCTTATGGCAAGCTTTTTCAAGCAAGCCTCCGGCAAATCGTTCAGGAATAGCAAATGGCAAACACTGTGTCCTAGGCGCACAAATGCAAATGCAATGCAAAGAAACACATAAATGTAGATAAAACAACATATCATGGGTTCGAGTCAAGTTCTCTAAATCTCCAGCAAAGTCACCAGAAACTGTAGACTCGACTTTCTTCGTACGCCCCCCTTTCGGAGAGGCACGAATTGGTCTCCTACAGTTCGGACTCCTGTCACGGTTCTGAATCAAATCTCACAAAGTGCAATGTGAGACTGATAAACACTAAAGAATCCAATCCGGCAAATCATTTTGGAAAATCAGATTTTAAATCAAATATTGCCAAAACTGGACTGCTTTGCTAGATTACAGAGTCGCCACCTAAATATTTTATTTTTTGAAAATTTAGGAAACCCTGACTTGTGCCAAAGACCACATGTCCATCGTTACCAAAGTTGCCTCGGCTCGGGAACTTGGGTACGAGAGGGGAAGGTCCTGAAATGAGCACCCCCGCTCATTCGATCAAAGGATCAGCCTCTACTAAGCTTGATATGTTGTTTTATAAACACATATGTCCTTATTCCGGTTGTTATCTAATTTACTATGTGATGTGCACAGCATAGTAGTATAGACTAAATCACGAGAATTGGAACAAATCGACTCATGTTTGCTTTTGAAAATGGTTTGAAAGTGCCATTCGCAAATGGGCTAAAGCCCGGATTTGCCACCCTCAAGTAGGCTTTAAAATATGATTTTGCCACTTCGCAAAGTGTGAAGCCCCTGAAAAATGTATTCGTTCTAAAAAAAATAATGTTTAAATTATTGCTTAAAGGCCCTCAGTTACTAGAATTATTTCGAATCTTATCGATTAGCATTTTTTTTTATCGAAACAGGAATATCCTAACTTGACCATTCAATTTTCCAACTAGTGATTCGTTCAATTCCAACTAGTGTCCATTCAGTTCCAACTAGTGTCCATTCAATTTTCCAACTAGTGATTCATTCAATTCCAACTAGTGTCCATTCAATTCCAACTAGTGTCCATTCAATTTTCCAACTAGTGATTCATTCAAATTCCAACTAGTGGGCTATAATGAGAAGTAAATTCTAACTTGACCTTTCAATTCCAACTAGTGGGCTTCTATTCCATTTTACACCAAATTTGCCTATAAATATCACCACTCCCTAGCATGGCAAACATAAGCATCACACCCACACCCACACTTTCGGCTAGAGAAACAGGAAGGGAGAAGAGAGCCATCTTGTTCAAAGCTTAGAAAGTAAGCCACAACACAACCTTCTCTTTCATTTTCCTTTTTCAAATACATGTTCTTAAGGGTTCTAAATAATGATTTCAGATGTGTTATTGATGAGTTACTTGTGTTAAAAATGATAAGAGTTGAGCCTTGATTCTACCTCTCTTGTATTTTCCCATTTCGATACAAAACTATCTTTTTCATACCAATCTCTCAAACCTTCCAAAGGCACACCTTCAAGCAAATTTTTTGAGTTTAATATATGTTAGTTAGCATGTTTTCATCACAAAAGAAATGATTTTCTCACAAATCTTCTTGTTTTGGGTATTGTGCCTTAAAATCTATTTTCTCAGCCAACTTTCAAAATTTCTAGAAAAATGTAGAAACTTATTCTGGACCTCTATTTTATGTCAAAATCTTCCTTAAGGAGTTATCTTTCAACTAAAATTGGTTTCATTGAAAAACAGTGAGCGGTTTGCAAGAAAATCAAATTTTTGTAACGATCGACGAATCTGGACAGCGCTGGAGTGTTTTCTAAATAACTTAAAATGTAGAAAACTATCCCATTTCTGAAATATGTTCTGGAAACTAGATTAGATTCTCTATGAACCATAGGAAGGCCGAGTCCGATAAAAATTCTAAAATAACCCTTCTATTCTAATCCTTATGTGATATCGAATTTGGAAATCTTGTTATGCATAGGTGTTTTATGCTCTTGTATTCATGAAAATGTTTATTAGCATATGATCATATCTTGGCATGATGTTGTACATATTATGGTTATGTTTTTATTTTCTTTCATCTTAATGATGCTTGCTTATGTGGATAATATTATCTTGTTAAGATTGGTTTAATCTTGTTTTAAAACATTTAACTCAACGGGAAACTTAATTGTGATGGTATTGAGTTTTCGATCACTTGAGTAATGATGATAATGTGTGCTGTATGGATTGTTGGGATGCGTTCCCTACTTCGAAGTTAAATTCTTGCGCAACTGGTTTTCGGAACCCTTGAACGGAGCGGTTGTATTCGGACCCTAGGTGGTTTGGTGTGAGGAGGGATTTGGGCAAGGCCCATTATTACCATTTCATTTGAGGCCCTTCGGTTGGCGCTACGTGGTATATAACCGATGGTAGGCATCCGAGGTTAGTTTTGCAACAAAGCAGCAAAAGAGGGGGCATACTGAATAATCCGAATCCGATTCTTGTGGTTGGGAGGACAAAATCTCTTTGGGGGATTTCTAGTTTACTAACATCTAACTTGTAACCCTTTGTTTAGTTAGTTGAGTATCATGCTTTACTACTTGATGTTATATTTGTGATTGTGTGTTGAACTGGGAAAAAGGGACGGGGATTCAAAGCTCACGGCGTATCATGCCAATTGCCGAAGAGAAGCTTATAGCTGAAGACGACGAACCTGAAACCTTTGAAGACTTTTGGCTATCTTAGGAAAGTTAGAAATTCCTTTTGATATTTTGTAAAGTTTTAACATTTCTTTTTGGGATGTAATGTAATGGAACAAGCTTTTGGAATTAAGAATATTTGTGGTTGTTATATTCAATATAATCAGAGGTATACACCTTATCGATGGTTATGAGACCTTGTGTCAATACTTGTTAGAATCTGTCAAAGTTGACCATAGGACTCAGCAGTGACTCTCCCTTGCCTACACCCAATAGTGTAGAATCGGGGCGTCACAATATGGTATCAGAGCCTAGGTTCAACCCTTACCCATGCGTTTCGTCCTGCGGTTAGAGACTACCTTGCCTCGACCATGTTATATTATCATCACACTATATACTCTATGTCACGACCCCAACCCGCCCCCATGGGTTAAGGACATGACCGGCCAGTAATCCTGTGATTACCTACGGCCTCAAACCCAATCGGACATAACTCGTCAGAGAAAAGCGGCCAAGCGGAAGCAAAAATTTAAAATTTTGTCCATAGAGCGGTGCTTATATGCACAACAAACAAACCATACTCATTTATGTTAATAACCCACATCAAAAGTATAGTGGCATAAACTTCTTTACAACAGGATCATCAAACTGAGCCAACCCATATCAGACTACAAACAAATGTACACAAAACCCTTGCCAATAAAACATCATATAATTACATAACAAAAAGGCAAGGACGGGTCTCGCATGTGAGACACGAGGGCTGACTCTCCAAAATCTGGGTTGCTCTACACAGGCTTCACTGAGGCTGGGTCTGGACCTCTCTTGGCTCACCTACAAAGACATGAATGAGCGTGAGCGATAGCCCAGTGAATAATATCAATTCTGAAATTTATGCGACGGGCGTAAAACAATGTTTTCCAAACGGCCTTGGGCCCAATTCATTTCTATAGTTAATATATATAAAGATAATTTAAATCATAGTTCCGCACACACTGGCCTGTTACTCATTCAGCTTTACATTCACTACGAAACGGCCTTCGGCACATTTGATTATGTCAAAACGGCCTCTGGCCCAATCATTCATTTCAAAAGAGCCTTTGGCCCACTTATTCATTTCAAAACGGCCTTTGGCCCACTTATTCATTTCAAAACGGCCTCTGGCCCACACATTCGTATCAAAACGGCCTTTGGCCCACACATTCGTATCAAATCGGCCTTTTACTCATTCATGTCAAAACGACCTTAGGTCCATTCAGATTTATCAAAACGACCTTAGGTCCATTCAGATTTATCAAAACGACCTTCGGTCCATTCAGGTTTATCAAAACGACCTTTGGTCCATTCATGTTCAACTTACATCCACAATACCAATTAGCAGTTCATAAGCTTTAAGGGAATAAATAATTGAACATTCATAAGCATTCAAATATCAATATTACTCACAGTGATCGGTTGATTGGTTCGCCCTGGAACTCGACCCTACACATGCCATGAACATAAGAGGGTCATTAGCAATTCAATCCGTTCAAAATTCACATTTTTCACTTTAGGCTTCATCCCTATTTCTTTAAATCATTCACAATGTTTAACATATGCCTAAGAGTGCTTGTAAGTGAAAGAGAACAGAAAACGAAACACAGAATGCAAAAAATAGAATTTCAAAAAATAGAGTCCTCGCTCGAGCGTGGGATCCCCCGCTCGAGCGGGCCCTTAAGTCTGCAGAGGTATTGGTTGCCTCAAATCCCCGCTCGAGCGTGGACCCCTCCGCTCGAGCGGACTTCCTGTCTACATAGCTCCCCGTTCGAGCGTCCACTTCCCCTTCGGCGGGAATCATGTCTCTGAAAAATCTTTGGGAGCTCGATTTCTCGCTCGGCGGCCCTTCCCCTTCGGCGGAAGTCGAATCTGGAAATTCAGTTGTGTTCTTGAGCTTCAATGCGACATTCAAAGGCTCCAAATGCATGTTTTTGGCTCAAACATCAAATATACATGTACTAACATGGTACCAACACCAAATCACAACAAAATGGAGCTCAATTTCACAAATTAATCACATGCATGCTCCAAATTAACTCAACTCATGCATTCAAAATTGCCATTTTCTTATAAACAACATGCATGCCCAAATTGACTTTCATTTTCACTTCTAATGATGCAATTAGTGCTCATTCTCATGAAATACAACAAAAACATGCTTGCATGTGAGATTTAACATCTTTATTTCCATGTTTAACCCAAGTCATACTAGATTATGAATTTCCACAACAATCATATACATGCATGCCTTCATTGATCTTCAATTGAACATAAGCAACTCAATTCTCTCACATTCAAACTAGTTCATGCTCTTGGCCATCCATTAAACTTGAATTCACAAGACAATGACTAAAAATGCATGAATTACTCACCAAGGAGTTTAATCTTCACAACCTATGGCAATTTTTGAGCTAACTCTTCAAAAGATTCAAGTCTTGGACCAAAGCTCTAATCCCTTGCACTCTCTCTCTCTCCCTAGTCGACCCTCACCCCTCCTTCCTTAGTGTTTGATCAGCCAAATGAGAATATAGAGAGAATGGTTCTATAGTGTCTTTTTACATAAATTGCCACTCACAATAAAATAATAATAATAATAGAGCAATTTGGCACTATTCATTGATTTAATCAATTTAAATTGACCAGGATCAATTTTCAATTAAATTTCACCGTAGGCTCTAAAAATTACGCCAATCACAACGGCGTAGTCAATTTCGGATTCTGTGGCCGATGAGGCCCTCAATTTAATTCCCGAAGGGGACTATTCAAACAGATATTCCTACGGCGAACAGATATCAATCCAAAATCACATTTTATCACATAATGGCACACAAAATCATGCTAAACACATAACCATAAACAAATTAAGGACCAGTTTAGCACAATACAGAACAGGGGTGTCACACTCTATCATCTAAAAGACATCAAAAATAGGAATTTTCTTCACTTACCTTAGGGTGTTTCTTCGAATTCTAGGCATAGCAATATCAATTCATGAGGACTTATTTCGGGATCGGGAGGTGGTTTTAACTCTGGACAATGCCTTACTTCGCATAGTAGGGGTACTATTAGTTCTACGCGTCTTCAATCGATCATCATACCCTCGTCGTGTATTCATAACCTTTATTCAATGTCATCCTTTTCCCAGATTAAGTCTTGTCCATCTAGTCCTGTTTTATATATTACTATTTGTAAATTTGACTTCCTTTGACCCTTGATTATTTTATTTAGCCCAAGGCTTCTTGTAAATAATTTTATTTTCTTTGCTCGGTGATGAATCGTGGATATTCAGTTTGAAACGCGGATGGCCAATGCAGTTTCAAGTTAAATATCTAGTTTAGTCACTACATCTATAACCTTGATCACATTGAAGTTCGAAATCATAACATCATACCATTCATCTATATTTTAGTTAATCCTGATGTTATCACCATAACTGCTTCGTATTCTTCGTCTCCACTTCAATCCGATTTTAAGAATCTTGTAATTACTATTATGTATACATGAAGTTGTGTTGTGTGAACACCCTAGGATAATTAAACTCTAACTTAAGATTAGTTGATTACCTATAAGGAATTGTCTACATAGTTAGAACTCGACTTACGTCTTACCCTATTCAAAGAACGACATGGTGGACCACACTCCGAGACAAGTACACGAGCTCGCAAGCAACGATAGAAATGCAGCACCAGGAAATTGAAACCTTAAGAATGGACTAATAATCGTGGCCGAAATCCCGAACCCTATCAAGAATCAAAATTTGGAGGAGTCTTACCATCTTTGAGGAAATAATCGGCACAACATTGACTTCAAAATGGAAGGAGGTAGAATCCAAGAGGATTTGGATCTTGTGGAAAGGAAACTCAACTTCATGAAAATACCCTACTCCGACCTCATCTTAAAAATAGATTCGTTACTCGTACCTTAGCAATTATCGATAGTTACCAAAAGAAGGAGATGACTTACCCATCCAACGGAGCATGTTTTCAGTTCAAGGGGGATAGACAAGACTCCATGACTTCAACGAAATGTAGGACGCAGTGGCGCGATCAACTTGCGGGTAGGATAACAAATATGATTTTAAATGAAGAGGGTCAAGGAGAATTAGAACTTCCGCACGTAGTATGCGAATATGCCGATGTATTTCCTACGGAATTACCAGGATTGCCACCAACCCGGGAAGTATACTTGAGCATCGAGCTACAACCTGGAACTACCCCAATAATATCCATGGCCCCATATCGCATGGCGCCTGCAAAACTACGAGAATTAAAGACACAACTATAGGAGTTTCTTGAGAAAGGATTCATTAGGCCAAGTACTTCACCATGGGGAGCATCCGTCTTGGTTGCTAAAAACAAGGATGGGTCGTTGAGACTATGCATCGATTACTGTCAACTCAATCGAGTCACGATTAAGAACCAATACCCACTCTCAAGGATTGATGACCTTTTTGACCAACTTAGAGGCTCAAGGTGCTAATCGATCTCAGGTCAGGTTACCATCAACTACGAGTCAAGGGGGAGGATATACCAAAAACTGCCTTTCGTACTAAATATGGCCACTATGAGTTTGTAGTAATGCCCTTCAGACTAACCAATGCACCGGCAGTATTCATAAGCCTAATAAATAAGATCTTTAGACCATACCTCGATCAGTTTGTGGTAGTGTTCATTGATGACATCTTGGTATATTCAAGGTCTGAAGAAGAGCATGAGCAACATTTAAGGACTGTCCTTCAAGTTCTTAGGGATAATCGGTTATATGCCAAGGCAAGGAAATGTGAGTTCTGGTTGAATGAAGTAAAATTCTTAGGGCATGTAGTGTTGGAGAATGGGATTGTGGTGGATCCAACCAAGGTGGAGGAAGTATTAGATTGGAGACAACCGAAGACCGTGTCAAAAATCTACAGTTTCTTAGGATTGGCCGGTAATTACCGGAGGTTCATCCAAGATTTCTCCAAACTAGCTAAACCAATGACTCGTTTGACGCAAAAAGGAGTAAAGTATGAGCGGGACGAAGCTTGCGAAAAATCCTTCCAAGAGCTAAAGAAGAGGTTAACTAGTGCACCAATTTTGACCATCCCAGAACGAGAAAGTGCGGTATACTGTGTATTGCGATGCGTCTAAAGAAGGGTTAGGGTGCGTGCTCATGCAAAATGGAAAGGTAGTCACATATGGATTCAAGCAGTTGAAACCTCATGAGCGTAACTACCCACCACATGACTTGAAGTTAGCAGCCGTAGTTTTTGCCCTAAAGCAATGGCGACATTACCTGTATGGCGAACAATTTGAGATTTTCACAGATCACAAGAGTTTGAAGTATCTGTTTACACAGAAAGACCTCAACTTGAGACAGAGATGATGGATGGAGTATCTTGAGGATTTCCAGTTCACTCTCTCATATCATTCCAGTAAAGCCAATGTAGTAGCGGATGCTCTCAGTCGTAAGTGTAGAGGAGTGATGGCTAAGATTTCCGTCAAAGAATGGGATATGGTTAAGACACTCAATGAATTCAGGATCGAAGTAGAATCTCAAGATACAAAAGCATATCTTAGTGCACAGAAGGTGATGCCTAAGTTGATGAGCGAGATCATGGAGGCCTAGAAGTACGATCAAGAAGTAGCCCATATCAAGGGACGTCTGGAATCAGGAGAACCAATGCTCGATTAGGTAATTCACTCTGATGGGAGTTTAAGATACCAAGGTAGATTGTTTGTACCAAGTGACGAATTGCTTAGAGAAAAGGTACTTAAGGAATGTCATTATTCTGCATTTGTAGTACATCCCGGAGGGACTAAAATGTACCAAGATTTGAAGAAGCAGTATTGGTGGAGTGGAATGAAGAAGGAGGTGGCTAAGTTTGTAGCAAAATGTCTAACATGCCAACAAGTGAAGGCGGAACATCACAAACCAGGGGGAATGTTGCAACCTCTACCAATAGTCGAATAGAAATGGGAGTACGTGACGATGGACTTTATGACAGGGTTGCCTAAGTCACCTAGAGGGTGCGATGCTATATGGGTAATAGTGGATCGCCTCACCAAGTCAGCACATTTCTTACCCTATAAGATAACCGACACCTTAGAGTCTATGTGTAGGCTCTACATTGGATAGATCATTCGACTACATGGAATTTTGTATCTATTGTGTCAAATCGTGATCCACGGTTCACCTCCCCGATTTTGGGGGAGTCTGCAAGAAGCTCTTGGTACTGAGTTATGTTTTAGCACCGCTTTTCACCCACAAACAGATGGACAATCTGAATGCACCATCTAGACACTCGAAGGTATGTTGAGAGCTTGCGCAATGGATTTTCAAGGAAGTTGGGAATGACACCTACCTTTAATTGAATTCACCTATAACAACAGCTTTCAAGCTAGCATCAGTATGGCACCTTTTAAAGCATTATATGGACAACCTTGTAGATCGCCGATTTGTTGGACGGAAGTGGGTGATGCAAATCTGATAGGACTCGAACTTATTCTAGAAACTACTGGGAAGGTCAAATTAATACGACAACGGTTAAAGCTTCTCAAGACCGTCAAAAGAATTATGCAGATAGGAGAAGAAGGCCATTGATGTTTGAAGTAGGTAGCCACATGTTCCTAAAGGTGCAATCTGGGCGTGGAGTCGTACGTTTCGGGAAAAATGGAAAGCTGTCACCACGATATATTGGGCCTTTTGAGGTATTAGAAAGAGTGGGTGAAGTAGCATATAGACTAGCTTTACCTTCGCAGTTAGCAGGGATACACGACGTCTTCCATGTATCTATGTTGAGAAAATACATCGCCGACTCATCACATGTCCTCAAATGGGAAGAAATCAGTCTTGACAAAGATGTTACATTTAAAGAAGGACCGGTAGCAATACAAGGTAGTAGAAAAAAGAACCTTAGAGGCAAAACGGTTCATTTGGTAAAAGTGCTATGGCGTCATCAGGGTATTGAGGAAGCTACTTGGAAACGCCAGGATTGGGTGAAGGCAAACTACCCCAAGCTTTTCGAAGGCAATATGTAGTTGAATTTCGAGGACGAAATTGTTTTAAGGGGGATAGGTTGTGAAGCCCTTGAAAAATGTATTCGTTCTAAAAAAAATAATGTTTAAATTATTGGTTAAAGCCCCTCAGTTACTAGAATTATTTCGAATCTTGTCAATTAGCTTTTTTTTTATATCAAAACAGGAATATCCTAACTTGACCATTCAATTTCCAACTAGTGATTCATTCAATTCCAACTAGTGTCCATTCGATTCCAACTAGTGTCCATTCAATTTTCCAACTAGTGATTCATTCAATTCCAACTAGTGTCCATTCAATTCCAACTAGTGTCCATTCAATTTTCCAACTAGTGATTCATTCAAATTCCAACTAGTGGGCTATAATGACAAGTAAATTCTAACTTGACCTTTCAATTCCAACCAGTGGGCTTCTATGCCATTTTACACCAAATTTTCCTATAAATATCACCACTCCCTAGCATGGCAAACACAAGCATCACATCCACACACACACTTTCGGCTAGAGGAAGAGGAAGGGAGAAGAGAGCCATCTTGTTCAAAGCTCAGCAAGTAAGCCACAACACAACCTTCTCTTTCATTTTCCTTTTTCAAATACATGTTCTTAATGGTTCTAAATAATGATTTCAGATGTGTTATTGTTGAGTTACTTGTGTTAAAAATGAAAAGAGTTGAGCCTTGATTCTACTTCTCTCGTATTTTCCCATTTCGGTACAAAACTATCTTTTTCATACCAATCTCTCAAAATTTACAAAGGCACACCTTCAAGAAAATTTTCTGAGTTTAATATATGTTAGTTAGCATGTTTTCATCACAAAAGAAACGATTTTCTCACAAATCTTCTTGTTTTGGGTATTGTGCCTTAAAAATCTTTTTTCGCAACCAATTTTCAAATTTTCTAGAAAAATGTAAAAACTTATTCTGGACCTCTATTTTATGTCAAAATCTTCCTTCAGGAGTTAGCTTTCAACTAAAATTGGTTTCATTGAAAAACAGTGAGCGGTTTGCAAGAAAATCAAATTTTCGTAACGATCGACGAATCTGGACAGCGCTGGAGTGTTTTCTAAATAACCTAGAATTTGGAAAAGCTATCCCATTTACGAAATATGTTCTGGAAACTAGATTAGATTCTCTACGAACCATAGGAAGGCCGAGTTCGGTAAAAAATCTAAAATAACCCTTCTATTCTAATGCTTATGTGATATCGAATCGGGAAATCTTGTTATGCATAGGTGTTTTATGCACTTGTGTTCATGAAATTGTTTATTAGCATATGATCATATCTTGGCATGACGTTGTACATATTATGGTTATGTTTTTATTTTCTTTCATCTTAATGATGCATGCTTGTGTGGATATTATTATCTTGTTAAGATTGGTTTAACCTTGTTTTAAAACATTTAACTCAACGGGAAACTTAATTGTGATGGTATTGGGTTTTCGATCACTTGAGTAATGATGATAATGTGTGATGTGTGGATTGTTGGGATGTGTTCCCTACTTGGAAGTTAAAGTCTTGCGCAATTGGTTTTCGGAACCCTTGAATGGAGCAGTTGTACTCGGACCCTAGGTGGTTTGGTGCGAGGAGGGATTTTGGCAAGACCCATTATTACCGTCTCTTTTGAGGCCCTGCGGTTGGTGCTACGTGGTATATAACTGATGGTCGGCATCCGAGGTTAGTTCTGCAACAAAGCAGCAAAAGAGGGGGCATACCAAATAATCTGAATCCAATTCTTGTGGTTGGGAGGACAAAATCTCTTTGGGGGATTTCTAGTTTACTAACATCTAACTTGTAACCCTTTGTTTAGTTAGTTGAGTACCATGCTTTACTACTTGATGTTATATTTGTGATTGTGTATTGGACTGGGAAAAAGGGACGGGGATTCAAAGCTCACAGCGTATCATGCCAGTTGCCGAAGAGGAGCTTATAGCTAGAGACGACGAACCTGAAACCTTCGAAGACTTTTGGCTATCTTAGGTAAGTTAGAAATTCCTTTTGATATTTTGTAAAGTTTTAAACTTTCTTTTTGGGATGTAATGTAATGGAACAAGCTTTTGGAATTAAGAATATTTGTGGTTGTTATATTCAATATAATCAGAGGTATACACCTTATCGATGGTTATAAGACCTTGTGTCAATACTTGTTAGAATCTGTCAAAATTGACCATAGGACTCAACAGTGACTCTCCCTTGCCTACAACCAGTAGTGTATAATTGGGGCGTCACACAAAGTGGGCTTAAAACTCTCAATCATCGAATTGTCCCAATTTAGGCAATCAAGCCTCCACCCACAGGCATTCATGCAGTTATCAGTTAAGCAAATAGTCTCATGGCAAGTGTAGACACCCCATTTTTTACCGACCTTAAGACTCAAACGTCATCGATTGAGCGCTCGATGATTGTGCATGTTTATGCTCGTTTTGAGTTTTCAGAGCCTTCGGCTGAGCACCTTATCTCGAGATCTCTTAACTTTCTGCTCTTGGCCTGCTTTTTGGATCATGCCTTGCTGCCTTTGCCTAGAGGGAAACAAAGGCCTGTAGGCCATTTTTTGTAGCCGTAGGCTACCTTTCCCTCTCGTAGGTCACTTGTAGTGGCTCGTAGACTAGTTTTCGGGGCTTCCGGCTGGGTGCCTTGCCCTACGAACACTTGTCTTTCTTCCTTTTTGGTTTGTTTTTTAACCAAACCTTGTTACCCTTTGCCTAGGGGATGGAACAGGGATGTAGACCAGTTTCCCTCCCTGTAGACCACTTTTCTTCCCTACTAGCCACTTTTGGTGGTCGGCTAGCTAGGGTGGGTGGTCTGTGGACCACCTAAGGTGGTCGGCAGCCTGCCACCACCTTCTACTCTCTCTGTAGACCCTCTTCCTCCCTTGTTGACAAGTTTTATTCCCTGTAGACCACTTTTTGTGGTTGGTGGACTACTTTAACTGGTCGGCGGCCTTTCTGCACTTTCTGCAGATATTTTCCTTGCCAGCTGTGCCAGTTGTTGGGCACAGAAGGCATCCTCCATACATGTGTATGGAGGGATTGCACCAAGCCTCTAGCTTATCTAGCAAGCTTGAGGTACGAATTCTATATAAGGAAGGCTCCTCCCTCTTGTTCAAGGTTCAGAAAATTTCGATTAGGGCTATATATATCCCTCTATATATATATATATATATATATTTCTCCCTCTCTCTCTATATTTGTGCTATTTTGTGCCTTAAAGTGAGTTTTGTTCACACTTTTGCACTAAACACCTAGTGAAACACCTTCTTTCTTGAGCTGAGGTTCTTGGAGGTTGCATTTGAGTGTTTTTGGCTTGCCTCAGAAGTGGCTGTTCTTGTTGTTCTTTAAGGGTGGGTTCTATTTCCCCATTTTAAAGCTTTGTTTTGATTGCATACTTAGCCACCTTTGCATGCTTCTTTTGGCTTAACTTTCAACTGTAAAAACTCTTGTTTTTAAGTGTTTGAAATGTTTGTTTGAGGCTTTGTTTGAGTTAGGGGTGGTTTAGGCCCTTTGGTGGCTTATTTTCCTTTGCTTTGTTCTATCTCTTAAGGCCTTTCAAACCACCTTGTTTTGGCCTTTTAACCACTAAATTCCGGAGGAATTTCAGTGGTGGAAAATGGGTTTTGAGACCCAAAATAGATGGGGGTGGTCCACCCCTCTTGTGTTTTGTTTGCATGTGTTGTTGGCTTAACGCTTTGGCATGCTTTTCTACCTTCATAAGGCTCTATCTTAGCATGTTTTAGGCCTTATTATAGCATGACATAACTCTATTTTGGGTTGGTTTGGTTGCTTCTTACATGCTTCATGTACTTGTAATGCAATCCTCTTAGTTAGCCTAACATGCTCTATGCTTTGGACCACCATTTTAGCATGTTTTTGGCTCCACTCCAGCAGGCTTTTACTCATATTTTGGCATGCCTTAGCTCTGATTTTGGTCGACAAGGTCACCTCTTGCATGGTTTATGCACTTCTAGTGCAAGCTTGTTCACTAGCCTAGCTTGTTTGGTGTTTTGGCCTATTGATCTAGCATGTGTATGCTCTACTCCAGCACATTTTTAGCTTTGATTTAACATGTTTTAGGTCTGATTTGAGTTGTTTTGGTCATGCATGCCTTGCTTTGTATTGCTCTAGTGTAATTGGCCTTGTTAGCCTTAAGCTTTGGGACCTCTAGCATGTCATATTTGAGCTTTGTGCATGGCATGGCATCATTTGGCATGTTATTTCATACCATTTACCTCTGCTATATACTCGCATTTATCATCCCTTTGTTGTGTTTGAGGGTTGAGCCTTATACTTCACTTATGAGCCAATATGTATGCATGCTTGCCTAAGCTTTTGGGCTATCATCTCAGCATGTTTTTGGTGTTATTTTACCATGTTACAACTCTAATTTTTGTTGGTAAAGTCACCTCATGCTTGGTTTTGGTATGTGTAGTGTAATCTCACTCATTGGCCTTGCCGCGTCATGCTTTATACCTCATGTTCTAGCATGCGTTAGCTCTACTTCATGCATATTTTGGCATTGTTTTGAACTTCCTTGGGACTGTTTTGAGTCATCTTTGTCATGACTCGAACCTGCCCCTATGGGTTAAGGACGTAACCAGCCAGTAATCCTGAGATTACCTACGACCTCAAAACAAAATAGACACAACTCAACAGAGTAAAGGGGCCAAACGGAAGCAATAATCAAAAACTTTGTCAATAGAGCCGTGCTTATATGCACTTCAAAACAAACCATACCCATATACGTTAATAACCCACGTCAAAGGTACAGTACCATAAATTCTTTAAGATAGGATCATCCCACTTAGTCAACCCATGACAAACTATTTACAAATATACAGAAAGTCCTTGCCAGCAAGACAAAATATAATTACATAACAAAATGGCAAGGGTAGGTCTCGTGCGTGAGACACAAGGCTGACTTTCTCAAAACTCATGTTGTTCCTGGAAGACTTCACTAGGGCTGGGTTTGGACTTCCCTCGGCTCACCTACAAACACATGAATGAGCCTGAGCAATAGCCCAGTGAATAATATCAAATACAGAAGTCATATAAACAATATGTAGAACAACATATTCCAAACGGCCTTAGGCCCAATTCATATTTCTACTTAACAGATGTACATTTATACCAAGATTAGATCAAGTGACTGTAGTTCCAAACATATTAGCCCTTGGCCCATTCGGATTTCCATTCATGTCAAAATGGCCTTCGGCCCATTCATTTATGTCAAAACGGCCCTTGGCCTATTCATTTATGTCAAAACGGCCTTTGGCCCATTCATTCATGTCAAAACGGCCTTTGGCCCATTCATTCATGTCAAAACGGCCTTCGGCCCATTCATTCATGTCAAAACGGCCTTCGGCCCATACATTTATGTCAAAACGGCCTTTGGCCCATACATTTGTATCAAAACGGCCTTTGGCCCACACATACGTATCAAAACGACTTTAGGTCCATTCATTTATTCATGTCAACTTTTGTCCACAATCCCAATTAGCAACTCATAAAGCTTATAAGGGAATAAACAATTGGACATTAATAAGCGTTCAAATATCGATATTACTCACAGTGATTGGCTTGTGGATTCGCCCTGGAGCTTGACCCTACGCATTCCATGAACACAAAAGGGTCATTAACAATTCGATACGTTCCTTAATTCACATATTCCTCTCTAGGCTTTATTCTTATCTCCTTAACTCATTTACAATGTTTAACATATGCCTAAGAGTGATTATAAGTGAAAGAGAATGGAAAACGAAACACGGAACGCATGAACAAAATTTCAGGAAACAGGGTCCCCACTCGAGCGGACCCTTAAGGCCTGCAAAAGTACTGGTTGCATGAAAAATACGCTCGAGCGTGGAATAGAGCACTCGAGCGGAAGGCCTGTCCACAAAAGCTCCTCGCTCAAGCGTGAGATATCCCGCTCAAGCGGATACCCAATTCTGCAAAAAGTGCTCGGAGCACGATTTTTACACTCGAGCGGAGGTTCTCCTGCTCGAGCGGACCTCAAAATTCTTGAAAACCCAGAATGTGTTCTTGAGCTCAACTTCGACATTTCAACCACCTTACTTGCATGCAGTGGCTCAAATTACACATTTACACATGTCAACATGCTACCAATACAAGATTACAACATTAGGAAGCTCAATTTCAAGGATTACACACTTGCATGTTTCAAATTGACATCAACTTCAACTCTATCATACATATTCATGCATTTCAAGCTCATATCTTCTCAAATTGTACATGCATGTGATGAACTAGCCACATTCTCAACTTAGGTAACACAAATGGTGATCAAGACATGAGTTTCCTTTAACATTTCACATGGATTATACACATTTGTGTTCAAACATGCAATTTCAAGGCAAGTCTTTACATGCATGCACACATTAAGCTTCAATTCAACAAATCCAACACAATTTCCTTTCAATCTTGCTCTTGATCACCAAGTTAGCTTGAACACACAAAATTACAATTTATACTTCAAGAACTACTCACCTAGAAGCTTTGATCTTCTAAGCTATAGTCAATTGTTGAGCTAAATCCCCAAATTCCCAAGCTTTAAGCCAAAATGCACAATTTCTCCCCCTTTCTCTCACTAAGGCCGGCCCTCACTCTCTCACAATTGAATCCCTCAGATTTTGAGCTCCTAAGAGTTAAAGGGGAGTGTAGTGCTATTATACAACAAGCCCCACTAGTATAATATTTTAATATAAAATATTTGGGCCCTTAATTCATCAATTTAATTAGTTTAATCTGACCAGAATCAATTTCTAATTAAATTTCACCGTAGGTTCTAAAGATTATGCCAATCACAATGGCGTAATCAATTTCGGGTTCTGTGGCCGATAAGGCCCTCAATTTAATTTCCAAAGCAGATTATTCAAACAGATATTCCTACGGTGAACAGATAGAGTTCCAAAATCACATATATTCACATAATGGCACATAAAATCATGCTAAACACACAATCATATTCAAATTAAGGACCAATTTAGCATATTACGGAGCAGGGATATCACAGTCTTCCCCCCTTTAGGAAGCTTGGTCCTCCAAACTTAACTTACCTTCGTTGGGAAACAAATGTGGATAGCTTAGTCGCATTTCCTCCTCTTTTTCCCATGTAGCATCCATCCTATAGTGTTCTTTCCATTCTACTTTCACCATTGGGATGGTCTTGCTTCTCAACTGTTTCACTTGCCTGTCTACAATCCATTCCAGCCATTCAGCATATTCCATATTTTCATCAATAGCAACCCGGTGATAATCGATCACATGAAACGGGTCTCGGAGGTAACCCCTCAACATCGACACATGAAACACATTATGGATTTGCTCGAATCCCGGTGGCAAGGCAACTCGATAAGCAACTGGGCCAAGCCTTTCCAAAATCTGAAACGGCCCAATGTAACAGGGCGACAACTTACCCTTTCTCCCAAATCTGACTTGGCCTTTCATCGGAGAAACAAGGATGAACACATGGTCACCGACCTCATACTCAAGAGGTCTTCTATGAACGTCTGCATAATTCTTTTGTCGGTCCTGAGCTGTTTTGAGTCTTTGACGAATAGTCTTTATTTTCTCAGAAGTATCCTGCACAATTTCTGGCCCAAGCAAAGCTCTATCCCCGACCTCTGTCCAACAAATAGGTGATCTACACCTCCTACCATACAAAGCCTCATACGGTGCCATACCGATGCTGGAGTGGAAGCTGTTATTATAAGCAAATTCTGCAAGTGACAAATAGTCTTCCCAACTCCCCTGAAAATCCAAAGCACACATGCGAAGCATATCTTCCAAAGTTTGTATCGTTCGTTCTAACTGCCCATCTGTCTGTGGGTGGAATGCAGTATTGAACCTTAGTTCTGTTCCCATAGCTTCCTGCAAACTCTTCCACAATCTAGATACAAATTTCGGGTCTTTATCCGACACAATAGATATCGGAACTCCGTGTAAATGGACAATTTCATCAACATAAATGGTAGCCAATCTGTAAGCAGTAAATGTAGTTTTGACAGGCAGAAAATGTACAGATTTGGTCAGTCTGTCAACTACAACCCAAACAGAATCCATACCTCGAGAAGTCCAAGGTAGGCCAACAACGAAATCCATAGTCACATGTTCCCACTTCCACTCAGGAATAGGGAGAGGTTGAAGTAGACCGCCTGGTTTTTGATGTTCAGCCTTGACTTGCTAGCACTGAAGGCACTTGGACACATATTTTGCAATCTCTTTCTTCATTTTAGGCCACCAATAGGTTTGTTTCAAATCCCGATACATTTTATTGTTACCCGGATGCATAGCGAATACGGATCTGTGGGCTTCATCTAAGACCCTTTTCTTTAGTTCCGGAATATTAGGGACACATATTTGATTCTGGAATTTCAACATTTCATTCTCGATGCTAAACTCTGCTTTCGGGCTTGTCTCAAACTCATCAATCACCTTTCTGTGGAACTCATCTTCTTTCTGTTTCTGCTTGATTTCGTCAACAATTGTCGGCTCGGCTGTAATAGCGGCTATCAGTCCACCCTGTTCACATACTACCACTTCAATTTCAGACTTCTCAAAGTCTTGCAAAATTTCCCTTTGTTCAGTGAGCAAACAAGCCATACTCCCTGTTGATTTTCTGCTCAAGGCATCACCATCAGATTAGCTTTTTAGGGGTGATCTTTGAATTTCTAGGTCGTAATCTTTAATCAATTCCAGTCATCTCCTCTGACGCATATTCAACTCTTTCTGCGTGAAGAAGTATTTCAGGCTCTTATGATCCGTGTAGACTTCACACTTTGCCCCATACAAATAATGCTACAAGATTTTCAAAGCAAAAACAACGGCGGCCAATTCTAGGTCATGCGTTAGATAATTCTTCTCATGTGGCCTCAACTGTCGGGAGGCGTAAGCAATGACCTTTCCATTCTGCATTAACACACAACCCAAACCCTTATAAGACGCATCATTGAAAATTACAAAATTTTCCGTACCTGACGGTAATGTCAAAATTGGTGCAGTAGTCAATCTCGCCTTTAATTCATGAAAAGCTGATTCTTTTTCTTCGTTCCACTCAAATGGTTGTCCCTTGCGTGTCAGTTGGGTAAGAGGTACCTCTAATTTCGAAAAGTCCTTCACAAACCTCCTGTAATACCCAGCTAAACCCATGAAACTGCGAACTTCTGTCACATTAATTGGTGTAGGCCAATTCACAATTGCCTCTATTTTCTGCGGGTCCACTAAAATTCCTTCCTTGTTGATCACATGCCCTAAGAAAACAGCTTCATCCAACCAAAACTCACATTTCTTTAGTTCAGTAAATAATTTCCTTTCTCGAAGTATTTGTAAAATAGTCCTCAAATGATGTTCATGTTCAAGTCTATCTTTAGAGTATATCAAAATATCATCGATCAAGACTACAACAAACTCATCAAGGTAGGTTTTAAAAATTCTATTCATTAGGTCCATAAATGCTGCCAGAGCATTAGTCACCCCAAATGGCATAATAAGAAACTCAAAATGACCATACCTCATTTTGAATGCTGTTTTCTCGACAACCTCTGCCTTAACTTTCAGCTGATGATACCCGGATCTCAAATCAATCTTAGAAAACACCTGCGATCCCTACAACTGGTCAAATAACTCATTAATACGGGGTAAGGGATACTTGTTCTTTATCGTTACCTTGTTCAATTCCAGATAATCGATGCACAGGCGCAAGGTACCATCCTTCTTTTTCACGAATAACACCAGTGCGCCCCAAGGTGAAGTGCTAGGCCGGATAAACCCCTTGTTAAGCAGGTCTTGCAACTGTTCTTTCAATTCTTTCATCTCGGCAGTAGCCATTCTGTAGGGAGTCTTAGAAATAGGCTGGGTGCCTGGCACAGTCTCATTAGTAAACTCTATCTCCCTATCTACCAATTCCCCTGGTAATTCATTTGGGAACACATCTGGGAACTCTCTAACAATAGGAATATCAGTCAATTCAACATTCACAGGTCGTTCAGTCAACACATAGCACAGATAACCCTGGCACCCTTTCCTGATCAGTTTACACGCTTTTATTGCAGATATCAAATTAGGTGGAAGCACTACCCCATTACCCACAAACACAATTTCTTTTTGTTCTGGTGGTTTAAATACAACCCTTTTAGTCACACAATCTATGGTGGCACAATACTTGGTCATCCAATCCATGCCCAAAATTACATCAAAATGTCAAAAGTTCAAGGGTAATAAATCTACATATAGGGTAGCATCCTCGATACACATGTCACAAAACCGATATATATAGTCACTAAACATAGATTCCCCCGATGGAGCAGACACACATAACAAATATGGTAATAACTCTAGGGGTCTATTTAGTTTAGATGCAAATGTATATGTCACAAATGAGTGTGTTGATCCAGAGTCAATTAATACAAAGGTATCCTGATTGCATATTGAAATAGTACCTGAGACAACGGCATTGGCATTCCGTGTATCGCCTGGAACAAGTGCAAAAACTCTCCCCTATCTCACTGTATCCCCAGTAGTAGTAGATCTCCAAGTGTTTCCCGGCTTTGGGCGTCTTGATTGAACTAGTGCGAGTTTCCCCATTACGATTACATTCTCGGGCTATGTGCCCATGCCTCCCACATTTGAAACAGGCTCCTGATGCACGGTAACAGACTTCACGGTGCTTTTTGCTACAAATGTTGCACATAGGAGCTGTGTCTCGGGAAGAATTTGAAGTAGTTGAGGAGCCCGTATTTTGCTTTTTCAAAAATTTCTTCTTCGAAAAGAAGCCCTGCCTTTTGTTACCCTTCCATTCAGTTACTGGCTTAGCTCGTCTAGCTATATTAGCCTCTGATATGATGGCCCTGTCGAGTACCCCAATGTAGGTCTCCAGCTTTAGGACATTCACCCTCTCTAGGATGTCACTGCGGAGTCCACCTTCAAAATGTCTTGCCTTCTTATAATCTGTGTCAATTACATGTGGTGCAAATCTGGCCAACTCAGTGAACTTGGCCTCATACTCAGCCACTGTCATGCTATCTTGCGTGAGTTCCATGAACTCTGCCACTTTCCTATCCCGTACACATTGCAGGAAGTATTTGTCATAGAATATTTCTAGAAACTTTACCCAATCAACATCCTTATGATTTTCTCGCATCAACATCCACCATCTTCTCGCTTCGTCTTCTAGCATAAAAGTGGCTAGAAGCACTTTCTGAGTCTCTGAACAGGTGAACACTTCAAATAGTTTCTCAATGCCGAGGACCCACGCTTCGGCTTTCAATGGATCTTGTCACGCCCCTAACCCGCCCCTAAAAGGTTTGGGCATGACCTACTCAGAAACAGACAGAATGACCTATAATAATTGATTTTTGGGGCTTGTGCGGAAGCAGTAAAATTAGAACAACATTCGGATACATCCATTGAGCAACTACCAAAATGCCAGGACCATCTTGAAATTTAACTTACAGTAAATATGTACATGAAATTAGGTTACAGATACGTCTATAAACCCAGCTCAGACTTTAGGTATACAAAACATTAGGTACAATAACCTTGACCAACCACATATGGGTACAAAAATACATAGACAATCATGCAAGGGTTCCTTTAGGTGCCTGGTTATCCTTATGCTGACAAAAATGCAATTGCTAGAACGGATCTCCAAGCTGGCTTCCTACAGAAATCAGACAAAATTACAGAATGAGACAAGCTCAGTGAATATTAGTACTTAAACAATTAAATCATAATGCGTAGCTGTACATGCATCAACTCAAGTAACAAAGTAATACGGTTTTACCTTCGGACGGCTCTTGGCCTATTACCTAATTTTTAACAGATTGACCTATTGGCCCAACTTTATCAGATTGGCCTTTCAGCCCAGATAGCCTTACGGCACACAGGTAGCCTTTCGGCACACAGATAGCCTTTCGGCACAGGTAGCCTTTCGGCACACAGATAGCCTTTCGGCACACAGATAGCCTTTCGGCACAGGTAGCCTTTCGGCACACAGATAGCCTTTCGGCACACAGATAGCCTTTCGGCACAGGTAGCCTTTCGGCACACAGATAGCCTTTCGGCACAGGTAGCCTTTCGGCACACAGATAGCTTTTATACGTGTAGCCTTCTAAGACACGATAGCCTTTCGGCACACGATAGCCTTCGGACAGGTAGCCTCAAGACACAGATATCAGATCGAATATACGGAAATGTGCATGGACTCAAGAGGTGGCTCGTACGGATTCTAGAGGTGGCTCCCACTAAAGTGTAGCACTTAGTTTCGTACAGCACTTTGCTCCACACCAGAAGTCAATAAGTTTCATTATGTCATATCATAAACAAAACGAGTATCATAGCGGAACAACCGTAGTGTCATCAAAACAGACTAGCCTTACAGCCATATAGAGACACATAGTTTCTTTTTATCATTTAGAGGAGTTAGCATATTTAAGTTACTTATCACAAAGTGCCAACAACATCCACTAATTCCAAGGGTACATAAATACTATAGTATCATAATGTACCCACATTTCACTTGCTTATTATCATGAATCAATGTCCTTAATTTGCGGATAACAGTATGTGCATTTGATCCATCAAAATAGTTGCCTCGTAATAACAGGAAATAATACCAATTGCTTCTGAGATGACGAAAGTGAATATGTAATATAGACAGAGCAGAATAATTCCATAGTTACACCACTGTATGCAGCTTTTTCAACGTTCACACGTATTTCCATTTGAAGTGAAATCACTTACAAGGATTAGAGCGTTATAACAGAAAGTAAAATGTACATATAGCGTACTATTACTCACAGTGTTGTAGTGGCGTACTAGTTCCTTCTGGAGTGTGCCCTGTACACCACATGACTGATAAATTAGTATTCTTTCCTTTTTAAATTCTTAGGAAGTCAATTCATGTCTCACCGAATTGTATGAATTTATAATGATCATAAACTCATTAGAAAATTATTCTAAAAGTACCAAGGAGTTTGGCACGTAAAACTAAACAAACACATTTTCTTGTCACAAAACAGTCCTCCGCTCGAGCGCTAATTTGTCTTTCGGCGCCTGATCAATGCTATCAAAAAATATCGAAGGTTGGTTTTACGCCGGCGGACATTTCTACGCCGAGCGACAGGTAATTCGAGCAAACTCTTGAAAGATAAATTTTCCCTTCGGCGTACTGTCTCGCTCGAGCTGACCTTCGACCCAGATTCAGGGCAGCACGATTCCAACCCAAAATTTAGCAATCAAATCCCAATTTTCATGCAACCAAAGATGAATCTAATGCAATACTTCAACCTCACATCACCATAACATGGATTCTACCTTGATTATAGCAATTTACCCTCACTTAGTGGCTTCAACAAATCATTAATCTCCCTTAAATTCCATTCTATAGTTAAGTTCTTCAAACACAACACATAGATGCATAGAATGATGAGATAAACCAAAGATTTGAAGTATAATTCATGCATCCCACAATTAAGGTGTTGAAGTAACCAATTCATGAAAAACCCTCACAATCAAACATAGATCTATCATGAACCAAATACAAACATATATTTCAATCTTCAACCATCACAACATGAGAACTTAAGTTACCTTGAAAGAAATCACACAAATCCAATAAGTTGTTTAGCTTCCTTGGTGAATCAAGTTTCCCCCAATTCTTCACCCACGTTTCTCTCTTCTTTTCTCTCTTAGTTCCTCCCTTAGAGCCTCACGTTTTTTACCATAAGCTCAAACAAGACTTAGATATATATATATATAGAATATATAGGCGCATAAAAGACAAAAATCAATCGCTTTATGATGCCGAAATGAAAATTTCACAGAAAATCCCATTAGAGCTTAAAAATCATGCAGATTCCAAATATCAAATCAATTTCTGAGAATTAGGTCTCTAAGGTGCCCAATTTTAGCTTCAAAGAATTTAAGTGTAACAGATAAGATTTCAACTCAACAGATAGAGACCCATTTGTCTAAGTTCCATGCAATTTTTTCATACTTACACATACAGTTTCACAATAGATATTCAAAGACACAGAATAGAGGACTAAAAGGATACCAGAATTATGTACGAGGGTTGGGGTATTACACTCTCCCCCCCTTAATTAAGTTTGGTCCTCCAAACTTGTTGCAACGTATAATAAGGTAGAAATCTTAATCTCATTTCAGTACCTCCTTTTCTTATAAGGGTTCACATAACGCTGCAGTTCAAATGATTTATAGATTACTCCGGTCCTTACCGTAATCATTCAGAAGGTGTCGCCACAATCAATATCTTACCGTTTTATTTAACCAGTCGACTTAATATGCAGTGGGCACGTAAAAACAAAATATCACAGAATAAGATTACATGAATCCGGAACAGGGCATTACAGACATATAATCGCCAATAGGCAGGATATCGAATCATATCCATAAGTTTGATACAAGAAATTTTCACGGATAGAAGCATACAATTTCCATATACAGAATATAATAGATATTGTTACCTTCAACTCATGAGTCACATAAATCATATTTTTATAGCATACATTAATCCCAACCACTTTTTTTTTTTTTTTTCACTCATTTTCGTGGTAAGAGTCAAGTCAGATTGTGTATAATTCAGTCAGACATCAAAGTTCACCCAGCAGGGCCCTACCTAAACATGTATAATTTATTTCGGCCGTTACAAAGGAGCCGCTGAAGTATATATCCACTAGTCTCACAGTCTTCAATGTTCACAAATATTCCAAAAGCATACCATTATAGTAGTTTAGAATTACGTACATTGGTTTTTAACAAATCTATAAGAACGACACATCTTTAAAACAAAAGTTAGCACAACAGCAAAACAAAAATAAGAAATCCCAATACACATTGTTAGTTTTTGATAACATTACTGGTAAGTGCCAAATTAGAAAGAAAATCACACCCCGGTCAACAATTAGACTAACATTTACATAACTTCATGCAGATTTATCATCATAAAACTTGGACACATTTCATGAATACAAATCTAAGTAACAAATAGAATTACGACAGTTGCCGTTTCAAACAAAAAGAGCCAATTAAAGATAAGTGAGGAATCATATTTAGGATCGTATTGCAGCACTCAATCATAATGATGTAGTACCACACCCACTCTTCTTAAGTCTTCTATTCAGTTACTACAACTAAGTGCGTCGCTTCCCTTTTCTTCCTTTTCCATCATCACTCCAGGGTTTGCTTATTTTGTTTATATATATATATATATATATTTTTACTTGACAAAATTCACAGTGGCACCCCGAACAGCTTGTCTTATTGCCGTCAAATACAACATAGGGGTTGGCTTGATAATTTGCCATATTCACCCAAAATTTTATCACAGACGTGTTTTTCTTATTCTTAAAGATAGGATGTTGATTCTTACAGTAACCTATCACATTACCAACAATTTACTTGGTGGTTAGCTATTGCTTTGTCAGTATTATGTGGACAGACACGGATTATAGGCGAGGTTCCTTATGTTATTCGACTCCTTCTTATATGAAGCCCCAAGGCGATTCTGAGTTCGACATAAACAAAGCAGGATCAGATCACAAATTATGTATAACAAGCAAATTTGAAACATAACGTATCAGATATTTCTTATCATATCATGTCATTAGGGTATACTTAACAAAATAAATAGTTCACATTTTAATGAGTCAAATTTTTGCTTTCATGCCGAAATTTTAAATGTTTCGTCCCTCGTAACACAACAAAATCTAAACTTCGCATTGACAAAATCGCAAATCCCCATTAAACATGTCGTATTCATAGTTAGCACAGTCAATAATATCAAAACTAAACAGATAATAATATCGGAAAACAATTCGTAACCACGTATTAAATATCGTTCGAACCTAAAAACAAAAATCATTAACATAACATATTCCCAATTCCATTTGTTTCTGTTCGAATTCACATTGTCATGCAGAATGGTTCGCACCTGAAGGCTTTCACAATCCTAAACCGTGAACTCATATAAACAGGATGTAATGTGGGTGAAATTCCTCATGTCGTCCAACCATTCTTTATAAGAAATCTTGGTCACGGATTATCGATTATACATAACAAAACATATTACAGGTTTCAAATTTTCATAAACAAACCTCTCAGTCCCTCAGACATTGACAATAGATGTGTCGGCTCACAAATTCGTAGTATTTACATCTTATTCCAAAATCAGAAGTCATAGTACTTGAACAAATCGATTCAATGTCAATCTTCACATGTCCAAACATAACTAAGATGTACATCATTCCCTTATTTCGTATGAACTATCAGTAGGGAACAGGATATAATCAATTATTTCCTTACATAATTATAAGAGTCTCTCTATACCTAACTTCTTATCACAGTCAGTCCTTCTCAACACATTACAGAACATCATGCAAAACTAATTCTTGTCAGAAAGTCTAATTACAAGCACCCCTCAGGTTTGAACATTGCTATAATACAGTGAACGTGACTATACTGCGAAATGTACATATTGTATATATTATCTGGTTTACTCATTAAGTTGTAGGAATAATCCATATTTAATGTGTGAGCCATTCAGCTGAACAGGTGTAAGAAGGTACAATCGTTGTTATATCAATCCATCAATAACAACCAATAACATAAAAGTGTACTTCATTGTGGACACATAAATTATCTTACCAGTCAACTCGAACTCTTACCCCACTTCTACCGGCAACTTTGTTGATCCAATTCCACCTGCTTGTTTATACAGTCTACCAACAATTTTTTTTTTTCCAACAGAGGTAGGATCCTTGTCCTTATTCTCGCCACAATCTGCACAATAACCATTATACAGTAGACATAATTCACAATTGTTAGCCTTACCAGAATACTTAACGTTGCTATCAATCTTCCAGATACTTTCAGGGTGTCATGCAAGATGCCTAAAGCTTTTCTAGACATCCTAGAGCTCAATGGATCCGTGTGTGAGATAGCAACTCGTGCTCTGATACCACTTGTCACGCCCCTAACCCGCACCTAAAAGGTTTGGGCATGACCTACTCGAAAATGCATGAATGACCTATAATAATTGATTTTTGGGGCTTGTCTTGAGCGATAAAATTAGAACAACATTCGGATACATCCATTGAGCAACTACCAAAATGCGGGACCATCTTGAAATTTAACTTACGGTAAATATGTACATGAAATTAGGTTCTGAGATCGTCTATAAACCCAGCTCAGACTTTAGGTATACAAAACATTAGGTACAATAACCTTGACCAACCACATATGGGTACAAAAATACATAGACAATCATGCAAGGGTTCCTTTAGGTGCCTGGTTATCCTTATGCTGACAAAAATGCAATTGCTAGAACGGATCTCCAAGCTGGCTTCCTACAGAAATCAGACAAAATTACAGAATGAGACAAGCACAGTGAATATTAGTACTTAAACAATTAAATCATAATGCGTAGCTGTACATACATCAACTCAAGTAACAAAGTAATACGGTTTTACCTTCGGACGGCTCTTGGCCTATTACCTAATTTTTAACAGATTGACCTATTGGCCCAACTTTATCAGATTGGCCTTTCAGCCCAGATAGCCTTACGGCACACAGGTAGCCTTTCGGCACACAGATAGCCTTACGGCACACAGGTAGCCTTTGGGCACACAGATAGCCTTTCGGCCTGTGTCGCCTTCGGCACAGATAGCCTTTCGGCCTGGTAGCCTTCGGCACCTGAGATAGCCTTCGGCACCTGAGATAGCCTTCGGCACGTAGCCTTCGGCACACAGATAGCCTTCGACAGGTAGCCTTCGGCACGATAGCCTTTCTAAGACACGATAGCCTTTCGGCGGTAGCCTTCGGCACACAGATATATCGAAATATCTGAAATGTGCATGGACTCAAGAGGTGGCTCGTCACGATTCTAGAGGTGGCTCCCACTAAAGTGTAGCACTTAGTTCCGCATGACACTTTGCTCCACACGAAGTCAATAAGTTTCATCATGTCATATCATAAACAAAAGCAGTATCATAACGGAACAACCGTAGTGTCATCAAAAGACTAGCCTTCTGACCATATAGAGACACATAGTTTCTTTTTATCATTTAGAGGAGTTAGCATATTTAAGTTACTTATCACGAAATACCAACAACATCCACTAATTCCAAGGGTACATAAATACTATAGTATCATAATGTACCCACATTTCACTTGCTTATTATCATGAATCAATGTCCTTAATTTGCGGATAACAGTATGTGCATTTGATCCATCAAAATAGTTGCCTCGTAATAACAGGAAATAATACCAGTTGCTTACAGATGACAGAAAGTGAATATGTAATATAGACAGAGCAGAATAATTCCATAGTTACACCACTGTATGCAGCTTTTTCAACGTTCACACGTATTTCCATTTGAAGTGAAATCACTTACAAGGATTAGAGCGTTATAACAGAAAGTAAAATGTACATATAGCGTACTATTACTCACAGTGTTGTAGTGGCGTACTAGTTCCTTCTGGAGTGTGCCCTGTACACCACATGACTGATAAATTAGTATTCTTTCCTTTTTAAATTCTTAGAAAGTCAATTCATGTGTCACCGCAATTCGTATGAATTTATAATGATCATAAACTCATTAGAAAATTATTCTAAAAGTACCAAGGAGTTTGGCACGTAAAACTAAACAAACACATTTTCTTGTCACAAAACAGTCCTCCGCTCGAGCGCTAATTTGTCTTTCGGCGCCTGATCAATGCTATCAAAAAAATACTGGAAGGTTGGTTTTTACGCTCGAGCGGACATTTCTACGCCGGCGGACGGTAATTCGAGCAAACTACTGAAAGATAAATTTTCCGCCGGCGTACCTTTCTCCGCGGCGGACCTTCGACTTCAGTTCGGCGGACGATTCCAACCCAAAATTTAGCAATCAAATCCCAATTTTCATGCAACCAAAGATGAATCTAATGCAATACTTGACCTCACATCACCATAACATGGATTCTACCTTGATTATAGCAATTTACCCTCACTTAGAGGCTTCAACAAATCATTAATCTCCCTTAAATTCCATTCTATAGTTAAGTTCTTCAAACACAACACATAGATGCATAGAATGATGAGATAAACCAAAGATTTGAAGTATAATTCATGCATCCCACAATTAAGGTGTTGAAGTAACCAATTCATGAAAACCCTCACAATCAAACATAGATCTATCATGAACCAAATACAAACATATATTTCAATCTTCAACCATCAAAACATGAGAACTTAAGTTACCTTGAAAGAAATCACACAAATCCAATAAGTTGTTTAGCTTCCTTGGTGAATCAAGTTTCCCCCAATTCTTCAGCCACGTTTCTCTCTTCTTTTCTCTCTTAGTTCCTCCCTTAGAGCCTCACGTTTTTTACCATAAGCTCAAACAAGACTTAGATATATATATATAGAATATATAGGAGCATAAAAGACAAAAATCAATCGCTTTATGATGCCGAAATGAAAATTTCACAGAAAATCCCATTAGAGCTTAAAAATCATGCAAATTCCAAATATCAAATCAATTTCTGAGAATTAGGTCTCTAAGGTGCCCAATTTTAGCTTCAAAGAATTTAAGTGTAACAGATAAGATTTCAACTCAACAGATAGAGACCCATTTGTCTAAGTTCCATGCAATTTTTTCATACTTACACATACAGTTTCACAATAGATATTCAAAGACGCAGAATAGAGGACTGAAAGGATACCAGAATTATGTACGAGGGTTGGGGTATTACAGATCTAGTCCCCCGTAGAACTGTGGTGGTTTTATTTTCTTGAATTCCTTGGTGAGAGCCATAATCCGGTCATCATTTTGATTATTCGGCACGGGTGGTGCCGGAGGTGGAGGTGGCGGGTGTGGTTGCTGCCACTGCTGTTGCCACTCCTGTTGCTGTCTCAAAGCTTCTACCATTTCTTGGATCAATCTTTCCATTCTATCTATCCTGGCAGTAAAGGACTCCTCTATCTCATCGCCTTTGGTTCTCACCATCTAATTAGACTTGCATTATATTTTATACAAAAGGTACAAAGGTATGTATATACTAAGAAACACATGCATTCAGATAATTTGTAATGCAAGCAGTTCACAACTCATAGCACACAATTGCTCAAATCAAAACACTTAAGCATATTCTTGATGCTTCCAAAGTTCGTATCAAAATGGTTAAGCACATTATCAATGCCTCCAAATTCATATTTACCACATGAATGCATCCTAGATCTTGTCTAAACGCTTATTGCTCGTTTTGGACAAGTGTGTGGGTTATTAACTCGTGTTCTGATACCACTCTGTCACGACCTGAACCCGGCCCTATGGGTTAAGGACATAATCGGCCAGTAATCCTGAGATTACCTACGGCCTCAAAACAAAATAGACACAACTCAACAGAGTAAACGGGCCAAACGGAAGCAATAATCAAAAACTTTGTCCATAGAGTCGTGCTTATATGCACTTCAAAACAAACCATACCCATATACGTTAATAACCCACGTCAAAGGTACAGTACCATAAATTCTTTAAGATAGGATCATCCCACTAAGTCAACCCATGACAAACTATTTACAAATATACAGAAAGTCCTTGCCAGCAAGACAAAATATAATTACATAACAAAATGGCAAGGGTAGGTCTCGTGCGTGAGACACAAGGCTGACTTTCTCAAAACTCATGTTGTTCCTGGCAGACTTCACTGGGGCTGGGTTTGGACTTCCCTCGGCTCACCTACAAACACATGAATGAGCGTGAGCGATAGCCCAGTGAATAATATCAAATACAGAAGTCATATAAACAATATGTAGAACAACATACTCCAAACGGCCTTGGGCCCAATTCATATTTCTACTTAACAAATGTACATTTATACCAAGATTAGATCAAGTGACTGTAGTTCCAAACATACTGGCCTTTGGCCCATTCGGATTTCCATTCATGTTAAAACGGCCTTAGGCCCATTCATTTATATCAAAACGGCCCTTGGCCCATTCATTTATCTCAAAATGGCCCTTGGCCCATTCATTCATGTCAAAACGGCCTTTGGCCCATTCATTCATGTCAAAATGGCCTTCGGCCCATACATTTATGTCGAAACGGCCTTTGGCCCACACATTTATGTCAAAATGGCCTTCGGCCCATACATTTATGTCAAAACGGCCTTTGGCCCATACATTTGTATCAAAACGGCCTTTGGCCCACACATACATATCAAAACGACCTTAGGTCCATTCATTTATTCATGTCAACTTTTGTCCACAATCCCAATTAGCAACTCATAAAGCCTACAAGGGAATAAACAATTGGACATTCATTAGCATTCAAATATCGATATTACTCATAGTGATTGGCTTGTGGATTCGCCCTGGAGCTTGACCCTACACATTCCATGAACACAAAAGGGTCATTAACAATTCGATCCGTTCCTTAATTCACATATTCCTCTCTAGGCTTTATTCTTATCTCCTTAACTCATTTACAATGTTTAACATATGCCTAAGAGTGATTATAAGTGAAAGAGAACGGAAAATGAAACACGGAACGCATGAACAAAATTTCAGGAAACAGGGTCCCCACTCGAACGTAAACTTCCCCGCTCGAGTGGACCCTTAAGGCCTGCAAAAGTACTGGTTGCATGAAAAATACGCTCGAGCATGGAATAGAGCGCTCAAGCGAAAGGCCTGTCCACAAAAGCTCCCCGCTCGAGCGTGAGATATCCCGCTCGAGCGGATACCCAATTCTGCAAAAAGTGCTCGGAGCACGATTTTTACGCTCGAGCGGAGGTTCTCCCGCTCGAGCGGACCTCAAAATTCTAGAAAACCCAGAATGTGTTCTTGAGCTCAACTTCGACATTTCAACCACCTTACTTGCATGCAGTGGCTCAAATTACACATTTACACATGTCAACATGCTACCAATACAAGATTACAACATTAGGAAGCTCAATTTCAAGGATTACACACTTGCATGTTTCAGATTGACATCAATTTCAACTCTATCATACATATTCATGCATTTCAAGCTCATATCTTCTCAAAATCTACATGCATGTGATGAACTAGCCATATTCTCAACTTAGGTAACACAAATGGTGATCAAGACATGAGTTTCCTTTAACATTTCACATGGATTATACACATTTGTGTTCAAACATGCAATTTCAAGGCAAATCTTTACATGGATGCACCCATTAAGCTTCAATTCAACAAATCCAACACAATTTCCTTTCAATCTTGCTCTTGATCACCAAGTTAGCTTGAACACACAAAATTACAATTTATACTTCAAGAACTACTCACCTAGAAGCTTTGATCTTCTAAGCTCTAGTCAATTCTTGAGCTAAATCCCAAAAATTCCCAAGCTTTAAGCCAAAATGCACAATTTCTCCCCCTTTCTCTCAGTAAGGCCGGCCCTCACTCTCTCACAATTGAATCCTTCGGATTTTGAGCTCCTAAGAGTTAAAGGGGAGTGTAGTGCTATTATACAACAAGCCCCACTAGTATAATATTTTAATATAAAATATTTGGGCCTTTAATTCATCAATTTAATCAGTTTAATCTGACCAGAATGAATTTCTAATTAAATTTCACCGTAGGATCTAAAGATTATGCCAATCACAATGACGTAATCAATTTCGGGTTCTGTGGCCGATAAGGCCCTCAATTTAATTTCCAAAGCAGATTATTCAAACAGATATTCCTATGGTGAACAGATGGAGTTCCAAAATCACATATATTCACATAATGGCACATAAAATCATGCTAAACACACAATCATATTCAAATTAAGGACCAATTTAGCATATTACGAAGCAGGGATATCACAATCTTGGCCCTTTGGGGGCTTGCCTTGTGTGGCTATGGTGTAAGTGCCTGAGCTAGTCTTGAGTTTTGGGCACTTTAGCATGCTATATTTGTGATGATCGCATGTTTTGTCATCATTTGGCATAGGATTTCAGAGCATATAACCTTGTCATACCCTCATGTTTATCGCTCTTTAATTGTGTTTAAGAGTTGTGCCTTTATGCCTTGTTTATGAGCCGTGAGTTGAGTATGCATTCCTTGCTTTTTGTGCCTAAATTTTGTTGAGTTTTGGCCACTGTTTTGGCATGCATGAACTCTGTTTTGGGACTAGTTTGGGTGCTTGTGCATAGTATTGCATAGTCCTAGTGTTGTGTACCTCACTAGCTTTAATGCTTGAGTCCTCTAGCATGCTATGCTTGCGTTGTTTGTGTGACATGTCATTATTTGGCATATGATTTCAATGCCTACATCTCTGCCATGCTCTCTTATTTATCACTTCTTCATTTTATTTGAGAGTTAGGTTCAATGTTTGGTTTGCGAGTCAATGCATGAGCATGTTGTTGTAGCTTTTCGTGCCTCATTTCTAGCATGATTATACCATTGTTGTGGCATGAAGTAAGTTTGGCCATTTGAGCATTGTGGTGCATGCTTCATGTGTAATGCACTTCACTTGTCTTGATGCCTTAGCTTTTAAACATGCCATGCATACATTGCTTACATGATAGAGTCTTGCGCATGTCACTTTAGCATTGAAGGTTGATCATCTTGTTTGCCTTGCATGTGTTTGGATTGGACGTTAATCCAAACACGAGGAATGTCGCACGTTTCATACTCTAAGTGATGAAACAAGCAACATTTCTTGATCGCCAACCCTCTTGATCAAGCATGATAGAGGTGGAGGCCCTTATGTGTTATTTGTGTGCATTCATTGACATTCACTTGTGCAAACTTGGCTTCTCGGCCATTGTGCATTGCGATGCTCAGTTGGTGGCCCAAGAGTAGAGTACCTCACTCCCTTGAGCTTGAGAAATGATAGGGAGGGTAGTTGTGCACACATATATTGCAAATACACTGCTATGCCCCTTATTGTTCTCTGTTGCAGCAAAACTGGAGTTTGGCAGATTTTCTGGTTGGCCGACCAGTAAGAGTGGTCAACTAACCACTTTTTCTAGTCTACAGCCACTTTTTTCTGGTCGGTAGCCCACCAGGAGGTCCCTATGTTGGAGCAGAAGCAATCTGGAAGTTAGTGCACTTCTTAGAGATCAAATCAGATGCAAACAGAGGCAATTCTGGGCATAGCAATGGATTTCTGAGCGAGGCGATCGAGCATGCTTGCATCCCTCGTCCCAAGGCCTTCTAACTGTTTTGCTTAGCTAAGTTAGCTTAGTCGTTGTTGTATTTGATTAGTTAATGTGTTTAATTAATTTGGTTTGTACTTAATTAACTAAGAATAGTTAGTTGATTCAATTCGGTTTGTAATAATTAATTAGCTAAGTTAGTTAATTAGTTGATTTGTAATAGTTAGTTTAATTAGCGTAGCTAGTTAGCTTATTATTCGGACCCTCCATCGAAAGGGCAAATGTTGTAATAAGTGTGCGTGTGTGTGTGAATGTCTTCCAACTCCGTATCTTTCTCCCTTTTACTTATCCGCTTTCGGTGGTTAGTTTAGGGTATATTTCAATTAACATACCTTATGCTTTGCACGTTTGTATCATTCATTTGTCTTGCATGCACCAGGCTCGGCACATCATTCAAACTGCATCATATTTCAATATTTATTTGAATACGTGTTTCAAAACATGTTATCGAGTGTTGCACTCATATGCCATCTTAGAATAGCCGAGCCTATTTAGTTCCATTTCGCATGTGTTACATTAGGCATTGTTGACATAGTTAGGATCATGCATCGATTACTAACTAGCTTATATTTTGGCTCAGAGCACACTGTGAGTGTCTACGCTTTAGCATCCTTGCATGTGTGTAAGTGACTGCCATGATAGCATGCTTGCCATGAGGCTATGTGCTTATGTGTTTAAATGCATGAAAGCCTGTGGGTGAAGGTTTGATTGCCTGAATTGGAACAACTCGATGATTGTGAGTTTTAAGCCCACTTTGCGAAGTGGCAAAATCATGTTTTAAAGCCCACTTGAGGGTGGCAAATCCGCGCTTTAGCCTACTTGCGAGTAGCACTTTCAAACCATTTTCAAAAACAAACACGAGTTGTTTCGTTCCAATTAGCGTGATTGAGTCTATACTTGTTTGCTGTGCGCATCACATAGTAAAGGTTAGCTAATAAACTAGAATAAGAACACATGTGTTTTCAAAAACAACATATCACGTTTAGTAAAGGCCGATCCTTTGATCAACCAAGCGGGGGTGCTCATTTCAGGACCTTCCCTCTCGTACACAAGTTCCCAAGCCGAGGCAACTTTGGTGATGACAGACACGTGGCCTTAGGCACGAGTCAGGGTTTCCTAAATTTTCCAAAATAAAATATTTAGGTGGCGACTCTGAAATCTAGCAAAGCAGTCCATGTTTGGCACTTTTTGATTAAAATCAATTTTCCAAAACGATTTGCCGGATTTGGACTCTTTAGTGATTTATCAGTCTTACATTGCACTTTGTGAGATTAGATTCAGAACCATGACAGGAGTCCGAACTGTAGTAACTAGAACTACAATTAGCGCCCTTGCGCGCAGAGTGGAGTTCGGGCGATCTACAGTTTCTGGCGACTCTGCTGGGGATTTAGAGAACTAGACTCGAACATCATGATATGTTGTTTTGTTTACACTTATGTGTTTCTTTGCATTGCATTTGCTTTGGTACGCCTAGGACACCGTGTTTGCCATCTGCTATTCCTGAGCAGTTTGCCGGAGGCTTACTTGAAAAAGTGTGCCACAAAAGGCGATTCTGAGCTCTGCCACGATGGGAACACAAACCTCGGTTTTTACCGAGGCACCCTTTTTGACCATTCGACCTAGTGCATATCGGAATCCATAAAGACCATTCCAAACTAGGACAGGTTGTTTACCCGATTATAGGTTGTTTGAAAATCACTGCATGCGTAGTGAAAGCCTAGCTCCTGACAAAATAGGATAGGAAAACCCTACCCCTCCATAGGGGTGTTTTGGCTCTCACTTGCTTGTTATGTGCTTTTAGAGTGCATCTCTACAGGAATGCATGTATCAGTTTGCAAGTTTGGGTATCAGTTTGAGGACATCAGTATTTGGGGGTATCAAATTTGAGGCAGTGATTTGAGGACAGCGATCAGTGTTAAGAACAGCGTGCTCAGCTTACAATGTCAACTGTGTGTTGTGTTTATTTAAGCCAAAATGTTGTCCGTTTTTCTGGTTGTTTGTTTCCTTATTTTGCTTTATTTATCTTTTTGCAAGGTAGTATAGCATTATTGCTTCCGAAGAGGCAGTTTCCCCCAAAGCACTCTAGGTTAGAGGTAGAAGGCTTCATCGATCCGAGGATCTAGTTGATGGACAAGCAGTGTTCTTTTCATTACCCCCGGTTACTAGGCGAGGTCGATTAAGCGCGATTCATCGATGCTGGATTTACTAGATCACGGTCTTTATCCACCCACCAATGTGTAGTCATTTGAGGTTTCCGTTTCTACCGCAGAAAGAGGTATACCTATTGTTCAGTCAGATCAGCACCTTATGGCCAGTATGGAGGACATGATGCGTAAGCTCCAAGAGACTACAAAAGCCATGCAGCGGGATCTTTGCTCACGAGCGAAGGATTCTTTGGCGTCGAGGCGGTAGTGGCTCAACGGCGAGTTAATTACGATTCTGGCAACAACCACAACAAGCCGGAGCATCTGCTTCGCCTCCACCCCCACCTCGCCTAGGGTTCCGATACCCAGGGATGCAGCTCATGTCTAGGAAAATACGAATGTCCCAACGGGGCCAGTTCCACCCCCAATTCTACCTCAGCTGTCCAAAGCACCGGCTAATCCAGTGGACACACCGTTTGAATTTGAGGTGGATCCAATAGCGCTAAAAGTAAGCAAGCTAGAAAAGCTGTTCAAAAGAGCTCAAGGCGTCAATTCCATTCCGGATATAGAGATGGATACACCGATTCGGCGGTGACTTTGCCGGACCAGTTTAAGATGCCGTATATAGACTGTTTTGACGGTTCTGGGGACCCCATGGTACATTTATGGTTGTTCTCGGATATCCTAAGGCCAATGGGCCTCTCCAGACTACAAAAGCTTTCGCTCTTTGGCCAAGCCCTGTCAGGTGTTGCGGCCATCTGGTACACGAAGTTGGAAGATTCTGTCAAGAGAAGTTCAGAGGAGATGGATGAGGCCTTCGTTGCCCAGTATTCATATAACACACAAATTGAGGTCACAACTCATGATCTCGAGACAACGAGGCAAGAGCCAAAAGAGGGCTTCTCTGACTTTGTAACCTGTTGGAGAGCCAAAGCTTCTATGATGACCACCAGGCCGGTCGAGAAGGATCATATACGGATGGTTGTGCGCAACCTCCAACCCAAACTGATGCAAAAGATGATCATCTTTTCCCTCCACACCTTTGCTGATTTACACGAGATTGGGGTACATATTGAGGACGCCATGAAGCGGGTCGATTGACCACAGTGAGAAGCGACCCAAGAGGGCATTACCCATAGTTTGAATCACGGGCACTAGTAATCTTTGCGGTTGCGGAACCGATGTGGGCATGGTCACCACCACCACACCAAAAACAGCCACCCCATTCCTTTGGTGCATCCGGTGCGGCTTACAAATAATAAATACCCACCCGGGGCGGAGGACTTTTACCCCGCTGTATATGCCTTTGTCCAAAGCTCTGGGGGTTTTAATCAAGAAGGTGCATCTGAAGCCCCTTGAGCAGCGGCCATTACCAAATAACCTCCCACCAACCCACAACCCGGCCAAATACTGTGCCTTTCACCAATAGCATTGTCACGACACCGACCAGTGCTAAAGACTTTGTCATGAGATTCAGGATCTCATTGACAATAAGATGATTGCACCTCCAGAAAAACCAATTGTCACCACCAACCCCCTCCCACCACATAACCAAGCTCCACCACCCAAACACATCAACCTGATCCAAACCGCAGCCATTCCATATGACCCAAGTATATACATCACACCCTCCCACCTACCCAGGCCTGAGGTGTTCATCCCGGACAACACGGATTTGTGCATGTTGAGCACCTCCCTAACCAAACTAGAGCCGGTGGTGGTGACCGTTGAAGACAGAATTGGGATGACTTTGGAGGCAGATGTGAATATTGATTGAGCTGAGGGTGCAGGAGCTTTCTTGTACAACCAGTGGTTATATCACATTAACAAATCTGGTTAAGCCGAGGGTAGAGTTGCCAACTAGCGCAGAAATCAGGGTGGTCCGAGAGGATAGACCTGGTCAGGGGCTAGATGACCTAGCAGAGTTGGAAGAGGACTTTGCAAATCTGCAGTTCTTTGAAGAGCAGGACTCAGGGGATGTGAACATCAACTGGTTCGACTTGGATGGATCGGCAGAGAATACGGGGTGGCTCAGTGACCAGGTAGATGTTGTTAAAGAATCTCAGCCAGAACAGGGATCGTCAGGAATGAGAACATCAGTAGTGGCCAGAATGGCCGAGAATCAGGAAGAATTGCCAGAGAGCACCGGTGCAAAGAATTTTTCTTGGGATCCGGGTAGTTTGAGTACAGTAAACACTAAACGGGAGGCTACATTGAAGCGGCTTAAACAAGAAAAGATCGAGGATCTTGAGAGGGCTAGGAAGGCCAAGGCCCCTGCGGGAACGGAATGTGCTGTGAGCACAGAAGCAATTATGACGGAGCCGGACAGCTGTTTGTCGGTTGCCGATGGTATGTGGTGGGAAGACAATGACTTGCGTCTGGCCCACACTGACAAAGGCTGGGGGCAGACCCAACTGGATGACACCTAGTATGTTGAGGAGGTTGACCATATGACTAAAAGTGGGCGGTATTTCAAGCCCCCACACTTCGACCAACCGGAGGCGTCTAGAAAAGATAAAGAAGTAGAAAGGCACAAAGAAAAACTGCTGGAGGAGGAGGCTGTACCGAAACAGCTAGAGAAGATTCAAGCAAACATCTCTATCTGGGGACTGCTAATGGCCTCGAGGGTTCACAGACAGGCCGTCCTTACAGCCATGGATAGGGCCAAGCTTTCAATCGATACGACACCCAAGTAATTGGTAGGATTGGTTTTTCTGAGCGGGGCTTCACCGACCTTAACCTTCACCGACAAAGAGTTACTGCCCGAGGGCTCCGATCATAACAAGCCGCTCTACATCTCTGTGGAGTGTATGGAAAAGTGGATACTTGTGGTTTTGGTTGACATAGGGTCCGCAATCAATGTATGTTCGTCAAAAACGGCATATGCTATCGGGTTGAAGCCCGCAGATTTTGTGCCTACAGCCTAGGTGATACGGGCCTATGATAATACCAACTGGGAGGTGATAGGGACCGTACGGATTAAGACGCAGGTTGGCCCAGGGCAACAGGACATTGAGTTTCATGTCTTGGATTTTCCCACAACCTTCAATCTACTCCTTGGGTGACCGTGGCTACACCAGGTGAAAGCCATCTCTTCCACCTTACACCAAATGCTAAAGTACCCCCATGGGAAGGGGGTGGCAATCGTTTTTGGAAATTCTTCGATACATGCACCGCCAGAGGTTTCTACACCAGTTCTGGGGATTGAACATGGCACGGAGGATGTATTCTTGTTATGATTTACCCTAGCTGAGGCCTAGGTTGTACAAGAAATGCTAGCTGTTGATGAGGGGCTATACGTCAGTGCACAATCCGTCTACCTTATGAATAAGCATCAGCACATGCCCGGGATAGGATTGGGGCGAAGTGGCCGAAAGGGCGTTGCAGCATCGGCTGAAGTACCGCATAACCCATATACCTTTGGCTTAGGTTATCTGCCTACCAAAGAAGATTGGGCGAGGAAAGAAAAAGAGATGGCTGGAAGAGCTAGGGAAAAGCAAGCCGGAAAGCATTATGAGTTGGTGCACCGATCTATCGAGGGAACCCTGAACGGACGTTTTTCGGAAGGGAAGACTTCTGTTTGTGGCTTCCCGAGCCTGGTTGAATTGAAGCGGCTTTTGCGGCTTTGAAATCTTTGATCTTGATTGTCGGGGATGAAGTTGCAAAAAAGCAGACAGACCCACCAGCTAAGACTGAGCAGTGCAAGGAGGAGGATTCCGAGAGCACAAAAATTGAGATGGGGGTAGCGCTGGCTTGTCTCCTCTAAAATCCTCAAATCGTACTGGAGTGCTTGGGGGATAACTTCTCAATTTCCATGATCGGAGATGAAGCGGTTGTGGGCCCACCTTCTGGCATTCTCGATGCATCCATTGCACCTTCCTTCGTTTGGCAGTACGTGGAGGGCTTTTCATCGAGCAGTTCCGGGTCAGGTAGTGAGTCGGAATCTGATTCCATCGAGTCTATACAGTCGAAATCAGATTCCAGCTCTTCTGAGTCTGATTCCGGTATTCCTGGGGGTGCTAACCCAAATGCCACTATCCTGTTCAGGTCGTCTTTTTCGTTTTCCTTTGAGTCTGTTGTAACCGAAGGATCAGACGGACTGGATGTTATTAATGAGAATGGTACAGCTGTGGCTTCCGAGTACTTTTCAGTGCCTTTAATTTATTGTATTAATCAACATTTTCAAAATTTTGATGAAAACGACGAGGAAGAAATTTCTCCGGTTTTAGAACATTTGATTGATCAAGACTAGGAGAGGTTTGTAAAACCTTTGGTTGATGAAATCACCACAATTAATGTTGGTACTAAGAAGGACCCATGGTGGTCGGATCGGGTCCACGTTGTCTTCGGAGGAGCGCGAACGCTTAGTCGCTTTATTAAAAGATTTCAAAGATGTTTTCGCGTGGTCCTACAAAGACATGCCTGGAATCGATCTTGAGATTGTACAGCATCGGATCTCTCTTGACCCAGAGGCCTGACCTGTTAAGCAAAAGCTCCGAAGGATACGCCTGGACTGGGCTCTGAAAATCAAAGAAGAGGTCACCAAGCAGATCGATTCAGCGTTCCTGTTAGTATCTGAGTCTCCAATTTGGTTGGCCAATATTGTTCCGGTGCCGAAGAAGGACGGCAGAATTCAAGTATGTGTGGACTTCAGGGATTTGAACAAAGCCAGTCCGAAGGACGACTTTCCTCTGTCGCATATCGATGAATTAGTGGACTTCACTGCTGGGCATGCGCTGCTCTCCTTCATGGATGGGTTTTTACGCTACAATCAGATTTTGATGGCACCCGAAGACAGGGAGAAGACTGCTTTCACTACCCTGTGGGGAACCTATTGTTATAGGGTGATACCGTGCAGCTTGAAGAACGCTGGGGCTACATATCAACGGGCTGCGACCACGATTTTGCACGATATGATCCATAAAGAGGTTAAGATGTACTTGGACGACATGATTGTCAAGTCCAAAGAAAGAGAGGGCCACTACACCGCCTTGCAGAAATTTTTCCAATGGATCAGAGAGTATCGATTGCGGCTGAATCCTCAGAAATGTACTTTCGGTGTTACAGCAGGAAAAATGTTGGGGTTCTTGATCAGACAAAGGGGTATCGAGGTCGATCCTTCCAAAATCAAGGCCATCTTAGAAATGCTACCACTGAGGACTAAAAACGAGGTGCGAGGCTTTCTGGGTAAAGTGCAATTCATAAGACGTTTTATTGCAAAATTAACCTTGACTTGTGAACCACTGTTTGGTCTTCTGAAGAAAGGAAATGGGACGACCGATGCCAAGTTACTTTCGAGCAGATCAAACAATATCTATAGAACCCACCTCTGTTGTCACCACCGGAACTAGGAAAATCGTTGATTCGATACCTATCAGTGACCGAAATGACAATGGGCTGCATGCTTGTGCCAGACTTTGAGGACAAAGTGGAGAAAGCTATCTACTACCTGAGCAAGAAAATGCTGGAATACAAGACCCGCTACACTCCGTTGGAGAAGGCTTGCCTGGCCTTGGTATGGGCTACCAAGAAATTAAGGCACTACCTGTTAGCTCAATCTATAATACTGGTTTCGAGATTAGATCCCATCAAATATCTCTTTGAGAAACTAGCACTTACAAGCAAGCTAGCCCATTGGTTGCTTCTACTTTCTGAATTGGGTCTGATGTACATGATGCGCAAGTCAGTGAAAGGGAGAGCGGTAGCAGAGTTCCTAGCCGATCACCCAGTGGACGGGGATGAAGCAATTGAGTATCTGTTCCCAAACGAGGCCATTCTGCATGTTGAAGAAGAGATCTGGACAATGTACTTTCACGGAGCATCAAACCAGTACGGGTATGGGATAGGGGTGTTGCTGATAGCACCCGACAATTCCCGCATACCCTTAGCATTCAAACTCCGGTTCAAAGTGTCGAACAATGAGGCAGAATATGAGGCATGTATTGTTGGATTAGAAGTAGCCCTAGAACTAGGGGCAAAATGGTTGGATGTCATCGGAGACTCGAACCTTGTTGTATCTCAAGCTAAAGGAGATTGGAAAGTTAAAGAAGAAAAGATGAGAATCTATCACCAGACCTTGGACGTTCTGATTCCTCAGTTTGAGAAACTGAACTTCGCTCATCTATTAAGAGAGAACAACAGGTTCGTTGATTCATTAGCAACTCTATCTTCTATGATAAACATCCCTTTTAGAGTTCGAATGTGTCTGATCATCATCAAACAAAAATTCTTGCCGGCCTACGAGCTGATTGCTGCCATAGATGAGGTACAAGATCAAAACCCCTAGTATTACGACGTCTGGAACTTCTTGGAAAAGGAAGCATATCCACCAGGGGCAAATGCCAAAGATAAGAGGGCAATTTGAAGAATGGTTGCTCAGTTCATTGTCTGCGGAGGTAAACTGTACAAGAGGGGTCATCTGGGGATGCACAAGCTGTGTGTTGATGCTGAAGAGTCCAAGTGCCTGATGGAGGCCATCCATGGAGGAGAGTGTAGAGCGCACATGAGCGGGGTGATGCTAGCCTGGAAGATCCTTAGATAGGGTTATTATTGGTCAACCATGGAGGAGGTTTGTATTGGCTTTGTTCAGCGATGCCACAAATGCCAGATCCATGCAAACCGCATGAACATTCCGCCGTTGAAGCTGTACAATATGACTTCACCATGGCTGTTTTCAGTCTAAGGGATTGATGTGATTGGGGTTGTCACTCTGAAGGGGTCCAATGGGCATGACTACATTTTGGTAGTGATAGACTATTTCATGAAGTGGGTTGAGGCCCAATCTTACACGGTGTTGAAGGCATCGCATGTTGCTAAGTTCATCAAGAACAACATTATTCGTCGCTATGGGGTCCCAAATGAGATTATTCCGGATAATGGTTCCCACTTCAAGAAAGAGGTGATCAACTTGTTAGAGAAATACAATGTGGCTTTTCATAAGTCATCTACATATTGGCCTGCAGACGTCCCCGAACGTCCCGGGAAAAATCCCGTTTTGTTCATTGGGCTCACTACAGTTCGGACTCAAATGTCACGATTTTGAATCTAATCTCACAAAGTACAATGCAAGATCGATAAATCACCAAAGAGTACAAATCCGGCAAATCGTTTTCAAAAACTGATTTTTAGAAAGAAGTGCCAAACATGGACTGCTTTGCCAGATACAAAGTCGCCACCTAAATATTTTATTTTGGGGGAATTTAGGAAACCCTGACTCGTGCCTAAGGCCACGTCTCCGCCATCACCAAAGTTGCCTCGGCTTGGGAACTTGGGTATGATTGTGGAAGGTCATGCAATGAGCACCCCCGCTCGCCTAATCAAAGATCGGCCACTACTAAACATGATATCTTGTTTTTGAAAACGCATGTGTTCTTATTCCAGTTTGTTAGCCTAGAATTACTATGTGATGCGCACAGCATACAAGTATAGACTGGATCACCTAAGTTGGAACAAAACATCTCATGTTTGTTTTTGAAAGCGGTTTGTTACTCGCAAGTAGGCTAAAATGCGGATTTTGCTACCCTTAAGTGGGCTTAGAAAATATGATGATTTGCCACTCTCAAGTGGGCTTAAAACTCGAAATCAATGAATTGTTCCAATTCAAATAATCCAACCTTCACCCACAGGCATTCAGACAGTTATATCACATAAGCAGTTAGCCTCATGGTAAGCATGCTATCATGGCAGTCACTCACACGCATGCAAGGATGCTAAAGTATAAACGCTTACCGAGTACTCCAAGCCAAAACAGAAACTAGTTAGTAATCAATGCATGACCCTAGTTCATGTTAAGATGGCTAATGCAACACATGCAAAATGCAACTAAGATAGGCTCGGCTATTCTAAGATGGCATATGAGATGCTACAGATAACATGTATTCAACTCAGAATTGAAATATGATGCAGTTAGTATGATACGCCGAGCCCGGTGCATGCAAAACAGATGAATAGATGCGAACATACGAGCATAAGGATGCTAATTGAAACGTGCCCTAAAACTAACCATCATAAGCTGGTAAATAAAAGGGAGAAAGACGTGGGGTTGGAAGACATGCACCACACACACGCACACTTATTACAACATTGCCCTCTCTCGGAGGGTCCGAATAAATAATACAGAATCGAATTAACTAATTATTACACAACACTAGCTAATTAACAAATTAACTAAACTAGCATGTAAACTATGTAAAATGGGCTGCCTCAGCTCTACTTTGAATGGTAAAGGATGCATGCATGCTAGAGTCGCCTTGTCGGGAAATCTATCGCGATGCCCCGGCTCGCCTTTGTTGGCAATGGATTTCAGAAACTTGCACAAAGCTCCAAGGAGATGAAACTCTACCTTGGGAATCTAGGGGGGAGGCTGCCGACCAACTATAGGCATTGGAGACCACCTACCGACCACCCTTGGTGGTGAAAACCAGAAAAGGTGGTCGGCCTGCCAGAAAACCTGGTCGGCCGACCAGTTTCTTCTCTTGGTTTCTGCATTTTTTGCAACAAAGGCAAGAGAGAGAGAAAGTAAGGTATTTGCAACACATGTGTGCACGACCACTCTCATCATCATTGCATAAGCTCTAGGGAGTGTCGTCCTTGATCCTCGGGCCACCAATCACGCATCTCGATGCATGATGGTTGAGGAGTCGGATTGCACGACTCAATGTGAAATGAATGCACATATAAACACGTAAATGCCTAAACTCCATCATGTGTTAGTCAAGAGTGTCGGCGATCGAGAATCGAGGCACATTTCATCACTTATAGTATGAAACATCCCTCGTTTCCCGTGTTTGGACTAACTCCTATCCCAAACACAATGCAACAAGTAGAATGGCATGCACAGTGCGACCTCAAGCATGCAATCCTAAGGCGATGCAACCAAGTCATGCAAACATGCAAAGGATGACGTGCAAACATGCAAACTAGCATACGCAATGCTACGAACTAACAATGGCATACTCAATGCACATGATACTATATGTCATACACAATGCACATGTGAAGACTATCATACACAATGAAGTGAACAAGGCATGCGCAATGCAATGATCAAACATGCAACAACGCGACATACTCAATGCTATGAACTACAATGGCATACTCGATGCAAAATAGACTTAAACCAAAATGAATGGGCCTCAGCCACACCCAAATCAGTGGCCATACATGATGAAAATGAGGCAACAAAACACATGCAAACATGCAAAATGCAAGGGCCCAAAGCCTAGGGCACAAGATACAACTATATGAAAGCATGGAAAGGATGAAATATGGCGTACAACAACACATGTTCGAGCTCTGAAATGACATACAAAGTGGTCCCGAATCATGCAAACAACTTATGTTATGCATGTTGAATGGCTCAAGTACCGAAACTAGTGAAGTGCATTACACTAGAGGTATGCAAAGCAATGCCCAAATGAACAAACCAACCCCAAACAGTCCCTATGTAGGCCCAAAATAGTGGCAAAATGGACTAAGATGATGGCTTGAAATGCACAAAAATGAAGCTCATGTAATGGCCCATAAATGAGGTATACAAGCACAACTCTCAAACGCATTTAAAGAGTGGAAAACATGGGAACATGGCACAAGTATAGGCTCTGAAATAACAAGCTCAATGATGCCAGGACATGGAAACACCTCAAGTTAAGCATGCAAGGGGCTCTAAAACTCAAGGCTAGGCAAGGATATTACACTACAAGTATGCGTGGCAAGCATCATTTGACCAAGAGGCCTCAAAACAGAGCTAAGGTAGCCCAAAATATGAACAAAATCAGTTAGAAGTATGGCCAAAATATGCTAGAATCAATGGCCAAAACAACACGCAATGTAAGCTAGTGAGCATGGTTTACACTACAAGTATGTGAAGCATTCAAGAGGCCACTAAACCAGCCAAATACAGAGCTATGATATGCCAAAGAATGACCAAAAACCCACTGAAACATGACCAATACATGCAAGAATGATGTGCACCTTTGATAAGCTATGAAGAGGATTATTCTACACATGCAAGAGGCAAACATGAGGTGACCAAACCAGACCTAGAAAGAGTCTAGGAAGGTCCTAAAAGTCACTAAAAATGGCCTGAACCAAGGCCAGGAAATATGAAAATATAGGCTCCTTGGAAAGGCCAAATATGTAAACAAATAAGGCCAAAAGAGAGAAGGTCACCCCTCTTTGATTTTGGCCCTCAAAACAAAATGTCAACCACTGAAAATCCATTGGATTTTAGTGGCTAAAAGGCCAAGCAAAGGTCAACACAAAGGCCTTAAGGCATGGCTCAAAACAAGACTAAATGAAGCATGCAAGAGGGTAGATGACCTCCAACATGAAAATGGCCTTAAACAAACATGAATAATGCTTAAAAGTAAAGCTTTTTTCAGTTGACAACAAACCTCAAATAAGCATGCAAATGAGGCTAAGAGAAGGATCAAAATAATGCTTAAAAAGGGAGAAAATGAGTTACCCTTGAAACTCAACAAAGGCAGCTTTTGGACCAAAAACCCAGCTCCTTAACCTCTAAAAATGACCTCCAAGAACCTTAGGTTGATGGTGGAAGTGTTAGGCTATGAGGTATGGTGCAAAAGGGTCAAGAACAATACACTCCCTAAGCCTAAATATAGAGACAAAGAGAGAGATATGTGTATGTGCCTTCACCAAAATCTGAACCCTCACCAAGGAGGGGGAGGCCTTCCTTTATAGACAAAGGAGGCCAAAGCTTCTCAAAGAAGCTAAAATCCAAGGCCAAAGATCCTCCATACACGTGTATGGAGGATGCAGTCTGTGCCTTCCAACTGGCACAGCTGGCAACAACTCACAGAGACAAAGCTGGAGGGAGCAGGCCGACCAGTTAAGGTGGTCGGCCAACCACTTCCCCTGGTCGGCCAACCAGGGTGAGTTGTCTCCCTCAAGGAAAAGCGGTCGGCCAGCCCATTTGATGGTCTCCCAACTGAATGCAAGCTAGTGGTATGGTGGGAGACCAGCAAATGTGGCTCAAAAATCAAGGAGACCAGTTTCCCGACAAGAAAATCGGCTGGCAGGGGAAAAGTGGTCTCCAAGGAGAAAAGGTGGTCTCCCACCCTTGTACCACCTTCCAAACAATGAAAACAAGGTCCATGCCAAAAATGAACCAAGACGGATGTAAAACGAGAGTTCGGGAAACGCACGGCCGGGTGCCTCAAAAACTGGCTGTTGAGCACCGAAAGTGGTATGTGACCACAAAAGTGGTCTCCCGGGCCACAGTGTCCCTCTAGACAAAGGAAACAAGGTGCGTACCGAAAATCGTGCCAAATGGAGAATGTTAAGCGGTCCCGAGCTGAGGTGCACGGCCGACGTCTCCGAAAATTGAAAACTAGTCTCCAAACAAAAACAGTGGCCTACGACCACGAAAAGTAGCCTATGACCACTGAGAGATGGTCTACAAGACCTCTTCCTCCCTTCGGGAAGAGAAAACAAGGCTTGGTTCGCAGACCAAGCCAAAGCACAAAAAGTTCCGAGGCTCGGAGGTAAGGCTCTCAGCCGAAACTTCAAAACCTCGAAACGAGCACAACATGTGCAATCACTGAGCGCTCAATCAATGACGTCTGAGTCTTAACGTCGGTCAAAAATGGGGTGTCTACACGGCCGCAAACCAACGGAGTTGTTGAGGCCTCCAACAAGAACATCAAGCACGTTTTGCAGAAGATGGTGGAAACCTATAGGGACTGGCCAGAAAAACTGCCATTTGCTCTTTGGGGCTACCAGACTTCAATTCGAACTTCTACTGGGGCAACTCCGTATTCCTTGGTCTATGGGATGGAGGTTGTTCTGCCTATCGAAGTTGAGGTTCCATCATTGCTAGTTATGGCTGAGTGCCAGATAGCTAAGGCAGATTGGCAGCAAAGCAGATTTGAAGAACTCATGCTGTTTTGACGAGAGAAGATTGAAAGCACTGTATCACATCCAGGGTTATCAATGAAGAATTGTCAAGGCTTTTAACAAAAAGGTTAAGTCTAGGAATTTGAAAAAAGGGGATCTAGTGCTCAAAGGCAACCAAGCTCCCATCCACAACCTTAGGGGCAAGTTCAGACCCAATAGGACGGGTCCCTATATCATCAAGTCTATCTGGTTAGGTGGAGCTGTCATTCTGATGGACTTAGATGGCCTTGAGTTCTCCTAGCCACTCAACATGGACAAGTTGAAGAAATACTATCCCTGAGTGGCTCACTAGGCCGAAAACCCGAAAGGGCGACCTAGGCAAGAGTTAGAGCACAGAAAATTTGAAATAATAAAAACTAAGCTCGCAAGGTTGAAAACCCGAATAGGGCAACTTTGACAAAAGTTAAAGCGCAAAAGGAGAGGGTTAATACACGAGTGAACCTGAACCGAACTACGTAAGGCTTGATTCTCATCTTCGGGATACGTAGGCAACTTCATTTTGAAGTCCAGCCATAAACACTTCCAAATTAACTTTGTCCATGTGATCATATTGGTCATCTTTATCTATTCTGCATTCAAGAGCTCAGTTGTGATCTCTAGTGCAGTGCTATTCAGACTAGGGGCAACTTTCCAGTTGTTGGGATTCGGGGTTGTGCATCTCAAGGATAGATCTCAGGTGTGTCCAGTTGTGATCCATATCGAAAATGGTTTTGAAAAGTTTTAATAAAAGTTGATTTTGCTCAAATTAATCTTTTTACGACTTAGACCATTTTTGGACCAAACAGAAAATTTTTAGTACCCACAACCTTCAATTACATTGATTTCAGTACAGAGTTCTCTTACTCTTGAATACAAATTGAAGTTGTTTTTTTATTACATTCATAAGAAAACTTGAAAGTACTGATTAAAGCAAATAAACTCGAGGCATGGATAAGTCAGGTGTTAATGCGCCCCCTCCCAGAGCTTGTGGAAGCCTCTGATGCCAAAATAGGCCCAACATGTGCCTCTTCACCGAGCCAAGCTATGCACTCATCAGAGAGGGTACAACTGAAAGTGGGAGGAGGGGCCAGAAGCTCTCTCGTCCTCCATGTTGTGGCACACCGAGCTAGCTGTACCCCTCGGACTGGAAATGCGGCAGGGTACTCTATCCCTTCTTTCGGACGAGTCTGATCATGCCTAAATTGGCGCCGGAATCAAAATGGGAAGTAAAAGACACAGTGTGTTAGGCCAATCAGCTGAATGCCTAGTTGTCGGGACATGCTGTAACTCATCGCCAACAGATTAAGCCAGGGGCAGTGTCAAGCAATGTTGACAGCGGACAAACTGCACATCCATTCGTACCACCATCTCTCATCTGGGGCATCAACTAGTCGTCGCTGGAAGAAATAGCCACGTGCTGAATATATTGGGCATGAGTCCACCACTTTCAACTTATCCATCAACCATATCTGGGGAGGGATAAAAAATGAGAGATTAAAGAATAGAGAGGTGTGCGTGGAGAGAAAAGTGAGCAAGGGTTTTGAGAGAAAAACCGTGCCTGAGGGCTGAGTGATGTGAGAAATATATGTGAGATAGGGAGGGGAACATTACCTGCAGCAGTAGTGGACTCCCCGCGAATCTAGTAGTCTCCCGACAATGAAAAGCATCCAAGCCCATCAGTGTCTCAGCTAGTGTCATGGTCTGACTCTTGCCCTCTTTTAACCCTTGGGTAATCTCAATCAAATGGACGTTAGATCCTCCGGAGCCTAGGGCAAGCAAGAAATGAGACAACATGCACAAGCAAAGGGTGTGTTGTCGAAAACCCTGCCAATGATGATCGCCACGGTCGCCGACATCAGAAAACCGATGAATCAAGCTGGGGATGTCCAACTCTTCGTCATGAATCAAAGACCGAGCGTTATGCAAAGTAAGCCCACACATCCGTCTTAGAGCTTGAATGTGGCCAAAACGGAGTTGGGGCAAGATCTCTTCATCGCGCTGAGACTCCATCAAAGCTTGGAAGCCTTCAAAAGTGGGACATATCTCTTGTTCGCCAAAGCTAAAAACGTGCGTAATCGGATTTCAACACCTAGTCGCGGCATGAAGGAACGGAAGATGCAGCGGGGTGCGACTCAGAGTGAATAGTGCATTTATTTCGAAACCTCAGAAGATCAACTTTTCTGAGCCATCCAAGTTTGCAATCCAATTTGTGAGGTTTTGGACAAAAAATGCTTCCATTTGGGGCAAAAATGGAGTTGAAATGAAGGAGTCACGAAGCTGGAACTCTTATAGAAGATAAGGCACTAGTGGAGGACATGTGGCAAAATCTAAAGATCCCCATGAGTAACTGGTCGACTGACCACATTTTTGGGTCGACCAACCACTTTTCTGGTCGACAGTCCATTAAACTGGTCGGCAATGAGCATAAGTGGTCTACAGCTACTTCTTGTCTCCAGCAGAGAGTCCCTAGCCTTCCTCTGTGCTGAGAATGCTGGAGGTCTAAGTTTATTTCTGCTTCAGATGCGTCCTGTTGTTTTTTTTTTTTTTGTCCAATATGCATTTGCTTATCGAGTTGTTGTTCTTTGATTATCGAGTTGTTGCGCTTTGTTTATCGAGTTGTTACTCTTTGCTTATCGAGTTGCTATAATTCATTTATCGAATTGTTCTTTAAGTTGTTTTGTTTGTTACATTGGTTCACTACCTGACTTGGCAATGCACGAATGTTCAATTTCCATCAATCTCATTTTCATGCTGTGTGATGTGATGTGATGCTCAGAATATAAAATGTAACACTTTTGAACCGAAAAGCTATTTTGATTCCATCATGGTTTCTTTTTACAACAGGGTACAAGTTTAAAGGAAAATAAAACTACCTAACGCTGTACAATGTGCTATAACTACTAGCAAAAAGAAAACAAAGCAAAAACATCTGAGTCGGTGCTATCTGGCTCAGGATCGAGAGGCCCTCTTCACCCTCATCGGCTGAGCAGCCTCTACACCACCACCATCGGCACCCCCGTTTGAACCAGAGTCGCCATCCTCGGAATCCTCCTCGGCGTCGTCTCCGCCCTCAGAACTTGAACCGGCGTCACCACCTCTGCCCTCGGATGTCTCTGACTGAGGATTTGCTGGCTCCTCATCCTCACTAGGCTCGTCATCACGTCTAGCAGGCACTCGACGTCTCCCTCGACCGCATGTCGGGATCCCTCTCCCTGCTAGTGGAGAAGGCCCGGATGGGCCGGGCTATAGAGGTGCGACATGAAAAGGCAGTTTGAATACATCAGCTAGGATATGTATATCAGATACAAGTATGGTGCATAGAATGAGTGCATGCAGGTATAGTATGTGAATGTGATGTGTCGGATGTGATCTATACATGTAGTGAATCAGTGCAGTGAAATGTTCAGTTTTGATATATCAACAAAAGTATGATAAATGCAAGGAAACCGGAAAGTACTGGGATGCCATGGGAGTGCAGCATCATCTCTCTCCTCAAAACCATAAACTCAAGTGAGGCCATCGCCACGAGCAACCCCTCAACATATCCTGTGGAAGGCTACAGATGCAAGTTCAAGTCATCAGTGAATGTCTAAATATCTAAATGATAGATGAAAGCTGTGAAGCATACTGATGTTGAGTCAGGGGCCCTGACATATCGATGATCTGGCAATGGAGGCTCAAGTGAAATCTAATAAGGCATCCCATACCACCAGCCTGTCAGCTCGGTCGGAGGATCTGGCCACCCAGCACACTGCCAAGTGGGGGGCATTCCCCTAGTCCTACCTCTCGATATGCTAGCCCTGCTAGTCGAAGAGATGTCTGTAGCTCGAACGCGGCTTGATGAAGGAATGCCAGCAACTCTCCTCATGGGAGCACGAACACCTGTCAGTGGGGGCATCAGGTATGTGTAGTGGTATGTCATGTACTCCCCCTCCTCATAGAAAAGGACCCGTCAGCACCCTGCATACAGTTGCTAACCTCCTGGGGAGAGAGACTCTCTGTGGTCTGCATGTCTAATAGAGGCGGTGAAGGGATCTCCTGAACGGGATGGCCCAGTGTCTGGCGCATGAAGCGCTCCCTGAGAAACCAGACTTTGCCAACTAGTCTCTCAAATAGAATCCAATATCGGGAGGTGCTCCATGCCTCAGCAAACTGGAACTGAGAAAACCCTGGCATCGCTACCCAAGGCTGCCAGGTGATCTGCGGATAGCAAGTGCATGAATTGATTAGTTGTCATAGATATACAAGATGAACCGAAGCTGAAAGCATGAAGAACTGAGAGTTCTGGATTACCTCGGTCGCCCGTACCGTGTCAAAATAATGCCTGAGATATGGCAAGGTCTCCCGGTGCAGGCGTATCGACCTTCAAATCTATCTTGATCTGGCACCTCAAGTGGTGTCTCAACCTCCGGATCAGGAGCAAGCATCGGGAAATAGGCGTATACCCATAGCTGTGAAAGGCAAGACAGTGGCAATGAGAATATAGAATACACAGAAAATGCAGAATGCAGAATGCGAGGTGCAGAATGTGGAGTCTGGGATGTAATGTGTGCAATGTGTGGAGTGTGCAGTGTACTGGTAATGTAGAGCAGAAATGAAAATCAGAAGGCCAAAATGTACCTCCCTGGCTCTCTAATAGCCGCCTACTATGTTCCTGCTCCTGCGGGAGGTCGAGCTCATGTAGCAATAAAGGGTAGCAAGGCCAGCATCGCCCCAATCGAAGTGCCGAACTTGGGATAGGTCTACTAGAGCACTCAAAAGATGTAGCCCGACCATGTTCCCCCTGTTGGAGAACAATGTGGTCCCAAGAAGGAACATTAGAAATCCCTGGGCGTACTACTCCGTGGCCATAATAGTCTCGGGCTCATTCCTTCTATAATGATCTGTGAACCAAGTGTATCTAACTATGCTCGATGATCGGTAGATTGGCGGATGGGCTCCGAGTAGATAAGTCCAGACTGCCTCCCACTCACCCATATCGAAGTCATATGGGATCGGCCGACCTCCCACGTCGAGGCCCGTCAGCATAGCAAAGTCATATGGGGTCATCGTCATGTCCCCAGTAGCTGAAAAATGGAAGGAGTTGGTGGTGTCCCACCATCTCTCTACCATGGGTCGAATCCTGCCTCATCAACAATCTGTCAAACACCGTCTGGGAGCTCCATGTACCACTCCCTCACTATAATCAACCCATATCCACAGGTAGAACGGGAAGCTACCTGTGTTCAGAATAAGTAGAAATACAGTGTGAGTTGTGTTTAGAATGATCAGATATGCAGTGTGTGAGCTGTGTTCAGAATGAGCAGAAATGCAGTGTGTAAGCTATGTCCAGAATGAGCAGAAATATAGTGTGATCTGTGTTTAGAATGAGTAGAAATGTAGTGTGTGAGCTTTGTTTAGAATGAGCAAAAATGCAATATATAAGCTGTGTTTAGAATGAGTAGAAATGCAATGTGTGAGTTGTGTTCAGGATGAGCAGAAGTGTTGTGTATGTAAATGTGTTCAAAGCGAGCAGATAAAATACAGAGCGAAAGCATGAAGTGTGCAAGAAATACAAAATACATCGCAGAAAATGTAAGAGTGCAGTATGCACCTCGGGCACATAGTGAGACAGGTGAGACTCCGGCTCCCGTAGTAGCAAGTCCATGGGTGCTTGTCGCACAAAGTTTGTAAGATGATGAAAAGTGCTGGATGGTAAGATGTGCTCCTCGAGACGGTATGTTGTAGGGTCGAAAGGCCGGATCCTAGGCGGCAGCGGAATGATGTCGGGCTCCTCCTCCCTCCATGGAGGACCCTTGTCATATATGGAGCATTGTCAGCCATCTGAAAAGAAGGTGCAAAATGAGCAAAAATGAGCAAAATGAGCTAAAATTGCCAAAAGTCAACAAAAGTCAACTCTCGGGAAGAGAAAAAGTCAAAGAAAGTCAAAACCCAAGAAAAGGTGCTAAACTTCGAGAGAAACATACCTCAAGTGGTGAAAATGGAGAAAGAAGCTCCGAAAATAAATTATGATCGGTTCAAAGCGAAGGAAATCGGAAGATCTTAGTGAGTCAACTTCACGTAGGGTGTTGGAAAACGCGTGCAATGCCCAGATCTGAGAGGTAAAAGGGTCTAGGAAGGAAGAAGAGTGATTTTCTGCCTTGTGTGTGTGAGCATTTATGTTTTGAAGTTGTGTATTTAAAGATCCGAACCTCAAAAGACCAAAGCCTCGGATTTTCTTGGTCGACCAGGCCAGTTTTTAGTCGACCGACTACCTAGGTGCTCTCTGGTGGCCTACAAGTGGTTTTGGTGGTGGTGACTCTCCAAGGTGGTCTTGAGGTCCCATTGTCCTCTCTGTGTGTTTTATCTTTGTTTGGAGTCCTTGGCTCTCGAGAAAGTGCAAGAAAAGTTCACTATTTTTCGGCTCAAAATGTCCCATGAACTTGATTCACGTCTTGATGCGGCTCATTGCCACTTGTCGAGAACAAGGTGTATCCTTTTTAAGTACATTGCGACCTCTCCGAGAGGCAAATCGGACGTTGCGTTTGAATTGGTCTCGTTAAGGCGTGTATTTCCTTATTCAACATTTTACTTCAAACATGCTGTTGACGTTGCACTGAAAATGAATTGTTATTGTCCTGAGAATGTGTATCTTTGCGTGGCATTGCTACGCACTTTTCATTTGCATTGCTACGCACTTTTCACTTGCATTGCTACGCACTTTTCACTTGCATTGCTATGCACCTTTTCATTTGCATTGTTATGCACCATTCTACTTGCATTGTTATGCACTGTTGTTTATCTAGCATTAAATATGCACTGTTGGTTATCTTGCATTGCATATGCATTGTTGTCATTCGTCTCACAGAAGACATGCATGGCATTGCATCGTATCTTTCAAGTTTCCCTCTCATACATGCATGATATTGTATATACGGTTCATTCAGGGGAATTTTGGGTAAAACCATTCCACTCTTTCACCTCATCAGTTAGAGACATTCGGGTACGCCCGATGTCTACACTAGCACCTCGTTGGTTAGAAAGACCCGGGTGCGCTCGGTGTTTACGCTATAGCCTTGTTAGAAGCATTGAGACGCACTCCGATGTTTATACAACTCCTCAGTGCTTGCACTGCTTACTTTCCCTCTCTCACGAGTGATATGCTGAGAAGTGGTGTTTTTCCCTCTCTTGTGTGTGATACGCTGAGAGGTGTTGTCTTCCTTCCCTCTCTCACGTATGATACACTGAGAGGTGTACCTTACCCTCTCTCGCGTGTGATACGCTGAGAGGTGTACCTTTCCCTCTCTTGCGTGTGATACGCTGAGAGGTGTACCTTTCCCTCTCTCGCGTGTGACACGCTGAGAAGTGGTGCTTTTCCCTCTCTCATGTGTTATACACTGAGAGGTGTCGCCTTTCCTTCTCTTGCGTGTGATACGCTGAGAAGTGGTGTTCTTCACTCTCTTGCGTGTGATATGCTGAGAGGTGTCTCTTTCCTTCTCTTGTGTGTGATACATTGAGAAGTGGTGCTTTTCCCTCTCTTGCGTGTGATACGCTGAGAGGTGTTGCCTTCCTTCCCTCTCTTGCGTGTGATACGCCGAGAGGTGTCGCCTTTCCTTCTCTTGCGTGTGATACGCTAAGAGGTGTCGCTTTTCCTTCTCTTGCGTATGATACGTTGAGAGATGCTTTGTTTAAGACTCCAGGTATTCTCGATAGTCGCTTTTAGCCTTCTCCACGTGAGACGTAGTGAGAATTGTATAATTTTCTTACATCCTTTCTACATGCGATATAGTTTGGTTCATGTTTACTTGCTTATGTACAAGTTTGCTATAGCACTTCTTTGCATAACATTGGCTTAAAATGTTGTATTTATTTTGCATAAATGCTTCATTACAGTCCTCTTTGCATAATCATAAGTTATGTTCTGCATTGTGCATGTCATTTGCATTTTACCCCCTGCCTGCGGGCGCATCTCTTTGTTATCTTCCTTGTTTGTCTAAGTCTTTGGCCTTGTCAAAAATGGGTCGTCTTTGGGCTTTAACATTCACTCCCGTCATTTCATGACTTCCGAGTTCTGTCAAAGAGGGGCAAGTGTAGACACCCCATTTTTGATCGACCTTAAGACTCAAACGTCGTCGATTGCGTGCTCAATGATTGAGCATGTTTGTGCTCGTTTTGAGTTTCCGAAGCCTTCGGTTAAGCGCCTTGTCTCAAGATCTCTTAACTTTCTCCTTTTGGCCTGGTTTTTGGATCACGCCTTGCTGCCTTTGCCTGGAGGGAAACAAAGGCTTGTAGGGTACTTTTTGTAGCCGTAGGCTACCTTTCCCTCTCGTAGGCCACTTGTAGTGGCCCATAGACTAGTTTTCAGGGCTTCCGGCTGGGTGCCTTGTCCTGCGGACTCTTGTCTTTCTTCCTTTTTGGTTTGTTTTTGAACCAAACCTTGTTACTTGTTGCCTGGAGGGTGGAACAAGGGTGTAGACCAGTTTCCCCTCTTGTAGACTACTTTTCTTCCCTGCCAGCAACTTTTGGTGGTCGGCCAGCTAGGGTGGGTGGTCTGTGGACCACCTAAGGTGGTCGGCAACCAGCCACCACCTTCTACTCTCTCTATAGACCCTCTTCCTCCCTTGCCAACCAGTTTTATTCCCTATAGACCAATTTTGTGGTCAGTCGACTAGGGGAGGTGGACAGTCGACCACTTTAACTGGTCGGCGCCCTTTCTGCACTTTCTGCAGATATTTTCCTTGCCAGTTGTGCCAGCTGTTGGGCACAGAAGGCATCCTCCATACACATGTATGGAGGGATTGCACCAAGCCTCTAGCTTGTCTAACAAGCTTGAGGCATCAATTCTATATAAGGAAGCCTCCTCCCTCTTGTTCAAGGTTCAAAAAATGTGGATTAGTGCTATACATATCCCTCTCTCTCTATATTTCTCCCTCTCTTTCTATATTTGTGCTATTTTATGCCTTAAAGTGAGTTTTGTTCACACTTTTCACTAAACACCTAGTGAAACACCTTCACTCTTGAGCTGAGGCTCTTGGAGGTTGCATTTGAGTGTTTTTGGCTTGGTTTTGCCTCATAAGTGGTTGTTCTTGTTGTTCTTCAAGGGTGAGTTCTATTTCCCCCTTTTAAAGCTTTGTTTTGATTACATACTTAGCCACCTTTGCATGCTTCTTTTGTCTTAACTTTCAACTGCAAAAACTCATGTTTTTAAGTGTTTGAAATGTTTGTTTGAGGCTTTGTTTGAGTTAGGGGTGGTTTACCCCCTTTGGTGGCTTTATTTTCCTTTGCTTTGTTCTATCTCTTAAGGCCTTTCAAACCACCTTGTTTTGGCCTTTTAACCACTGAATTTCAGAGGAATTTCAGTGGTGGAAAGTAGGTTTTGAGACCCAAAATGGATGGGGGTGGTCCCTCCCTCTTGTGTTTTGTTTGCATGTGTTGTTGGCTTAACACTTTGGCATGCTTTTCTACCTTCATAAGGCTCTATCTTAGCATGTTTTAGGCCTTATTCTAGCATGATATAACTCTGTTTTGGGTTGGCTTGGTTGCTTCTTACATGCTTCATGTACTTGTAGTGCAATCATCTTAGTTAACCTAACATGCTCTATGCTTTGGACCACCATTTTAGCATGTTTTTGGCTCCACTCCAGCAGGCTTTTACTCATATTTTGGCATGCCTTAGCTCTAATTTTGGTTGACAAGGTCACCTCTTGCATGGTTTATGCACTTGTAGTGCAAGCTTGTTCACTAGCCTAGCTTGTTTGCTGTTTTGGCCTATTGATCTAGCATGTGTATGCTCTACTCCAGCACATTTTTGGCTTTGATTTAACATGCTTTAGGTCTGATTTAAGTGGTTTTAGTCATGCATGCCTTGCTTTGTATAGCTCTGGTGTAATTGGCCTTGTTAGCCTTAAGCTTTGGGACCTCTAGCATGTCATATTTGAGCTTTGTGCATGGCATGGTATCATTTGGCATGTTATTTCAGACCATGGACCTTTACCATATACTCGCATTTCTCATCCATTTGTTGTGTTTGAGGGTTGAGCCTTATGCTTCACTTATGAGCCAATATGTATGCATGCTTTCCTAAGCTTTAGGGCTATCATCTCAGCATGTTTTTGGTGTTATTTTACCATGTTATAACTCTGATTTTTGTTGGTGAATTCATCTCATGCTTGGTTTTGGTATGTGTAGTGTAATCCCACTCATTGGCCTTGCATGCGTCGTTCTTTATGCCTCCCGTTCTAGCATGTGTTAGCTCTACTCAATGCATGTTTTGGCATTGTTTTGACCTGCATTGGGACTGTTTTGAGTCATCTTGGCCCTTTGGGGGCTTGCCTTGTGTGGCTATGGTGTAAGTGCCTGAGCTAGTCTTGAGTTTTGGGCACTTTAGCATGCCATATGTGTGATGATCGCATGTTTTGTCATCATTTGGCATAGGATTTCAGAGCATATAACCTTGTCATACCCTCATGTTTGTCACTCTTTAATTGTGTTTAAGAATTGTGCCTTTATGCCTTGCTTGCGAGCCGTGAGTTGAGTATGCATTCCTTGCTTTTTGTGCCTAAGTTTTGTTGAGTTTTGGCCACTGTTTTGGCATGCATGAGCTCTATTTTGGGACTAGTTTGGGTGCTTGTGCATAGTATTGCATAGTCCTAGTGTTGTGTACCTCACTAGCTTTAATGCTTGAGTCCTCTAGCATGCTATGCTTGCGTTGTTTGTGTGATATGTCATCATTTGGCATATGATTTCAATGCCTACATCTCTGTCATGCTCTCTTATTTATCACTTCTTCATTTTGTTTGAGAGTTGGGTTCAATGTCTGGTTTGCGAGTCAATGCATGAGCATGTTGTTGTAGCTTTTGGTGCCTCATTTCTAGCATGATTATACCATTGTTGTGGCATGAGGTAGGTTTGCCCATTTAAGCATTGTGGTGCATGCTTCATGTGTAATACACTTCACTTGTCTTGATGCCTTAGCTTTTAAACATGCCATGCATGCATTGCTTACATGATAGAATCTTGCGCATGTCACTTTAGCATTGAAGGTTGATCGTCTTGTTTGCCTTGCATGTGTTTGGATTGGACGCTAATCCAAACACGAGGAATGTCGCACGTTTCATACTCAAAGTGATGAAACGTGCAGCATTTCTCGGTCGCCGACCCTCTTGATCAAGCATGATAGAGGTGGAGGCCCTTATGTGTTATTTGTGTGCATTCATTGACATTGACTTGTGCAAACTTGGCTTCTCGGCCATCGTGCATTGCAATGCTCGGTTGGTGGCCCGAGAGTAGAGTACCGCACTCCCTTGAGCTTGAGAAATGATAGAGAGGGTAGTTGTGCACACATATATTGCAAATACACTACTATGCCCCTTGTTGTTCTCTGTTGCAGCAAAACTGGAGTTTGGCAAATTTTCTGGTCAGCCGACCAGTAAGGGTGGTCGATCGACCACTTTTTCTAGTCTACAACTAGTTTTTTTGATCTCTGACCCCTTTTATGCTCGTGACCCACCAGGAGGTCCCCCATGTTGGAGCAGAAGCAATCTGGAAGTTAGTGCACTTCTCAGAGATCAAATCAGATGCAAACAGAGGCAATTCTGGGCATAGCAATGGATTTCCGAGCGAGGCGATCGAGCATGCATGCATCTCTCATCCCAAGGCCTTCTAACTGTTTTGCTTAGCTAAGTTAGCTTAGACGTTGTTGTATTTGATTAGTTAATGTGTTTAATTAATTTGGTTTGTACTTAATTAACTTAGAATAGTTAGTTGATTCAATTCGATTTGTAATAATTAATTAGCTAAGTTAGTTAATTAGTTGATTTGTAATGGTTAGCTTAATTAGCATAGCTAGTTAGCTTATTATTCGGACCCTCTGTCGAGAGGGGAAATGTTGTAATAAGTGTGCGTGTGTGTGTGAATGTCTTCTAACTCCGCGTCTTTCTCCCTTTTACTTATCCGCTTTCGATGGTTAGTTTAGGGAATATTTCAATTACCATACCTTATGCTTTGCACGTTTGCATCATTCATCTGTCTTGCATGCACCGGGCTCGGCACATCATTCAAATTGCATCGTATTTCAATACTTATTTGAATACGTGTTTCAAAGCATGTTATCGAGTGTTGCACTCATATGCCATCTTAGAATAGCCGAGCCTATTTAGTTTCATTTTGCATGTGATGCATTAGGCATTGTTGACATAGTTAGGATCATGCATCGATTACTAACTAGCTTATGTTTTGGCTCGGAGTACACTGTGAGTGTTTACGCTTTAGCATCCTTGCATATGTGCAAGTAACTGCCATGATAGCATGCTTGCCATGAGGCTATGTGCTTATGTGTTTAAATGCATGAATGCCTATGGGTGAAGGTTTGATTGCCTGAATTGAAACAACTCGATGATTGTGAGTTTTAAGCCCACTTTGCGAAGTGGCAAAATCATGTTTTAAAGCCCACTTGAGGGTGGCAAATCCGCGCTTTAACCTACTTGCGAGTGGCACTTTCAAACCATTTTCAAAAACAAACATGAGTTGTTTTGTTCCAATCCGCGTGATTGAGTCTATACTTGTTTGCTGTGCGCATCACATAGTAAAGGTTAGCTAATAAACCGGAATAAGAACACATGTGTTTTTAAAAACAACAAATCATGTTTAGCAGAGGCCGATCCTTTGATCGAGGCGGCGGCGCTCATTCGGGACCTTCCTGTAGACACCCCATTTTTGACCGACCTTAAGACTCAGACGTCATCGATTGAGCGCTCGGTGATTGCGCATGTTGTGCTTGTTCTGAGGTTTCGGAGTCTCGGCTGAGAGCCTTGCCTCCGGACTTCGGGACTCTTTTGTGCTTTGCCTCGGTTTGCGAACTAGTTTATGTTTTCTCTTCCCGAAGGGAGAGAGAGGTGTCGTAGACCATCTCTCAGTGGCCGTAGGCTGCTTTTCGTGATCGTAGACCACTTGTTCCGTTGGAGACTAGTTTTCGGTTTTTGAACCGTCGTGCGTCTCGGTTGGGACCACTTAACTTTCTCCGTTTGCTCGGTTTTTGCCACACATCTTGTTTCCTCTCTCTAGAGGACATTGTAGCTCGAGACCACCTTCGTGATCGCCGCCACTTCGATGTATGATCGATTTTGGGGCCTCGGGTGTGTTTTAGCCCCCGAACCCTCGTTTTGCATCTGTCTTGGTTCATTTTTGGCATGGACCCTATTTTCATTGTTTGGAAGGTGGTACAAGGGTGGGAGACCACCTTTTCTCCTTGGAGACCACTTTTTCCCGGTCAACCGGTTTTCTTGACAAGTAAGTGGTCTCCCTCACTTTTGGGCCACAATTACTGGTCTCCCACTACACCACTTGCTTGCATTGAGTGTGGGGACCACCCTAGGAGCCAACCGACCACCTAGACCTTTTGAACCTGGTCAGCCGACCAAGGGGAGTGGTCAGCCGACTGTGGACGCGCCCTTGGGCTTCACTCTACAGTTCGGACTCCCTTTTGTTGTCGGTTTTTAATCTAAACCAAAGAGTCCAAATCCGGCAAATCGTTTTGAGAAAAACAGATTTTTTTTGAAAGAAGTGCCAAACATGGACTGCTTTGCCAGATACAGAGTCGCCACCTAAATATTTTATTTTGGAAAATTTAGGAAACCCTGACTCAGTGCCAAAGGCCGCGTGTCCGTCATCACCAAAGTTGTCTCGACTCGGGAACTTGGGTACGATTGGGGAAGGTCAGCTATGAGCACCCTCTCTCACCCGGTCCGAAGACTGGCCTCTACTAACCATGATATCCGAATTTGAAAACGTTTATGTGTTCTTATTTCGATTAATTAGCTAGAATTACTATGTGATGCGCACAGCAAAACAAGTATAGACTGGATCGCCTAATTTGGAACAAAGCATTGCATATCCGTTTGTTTGGAAACGTTTTGAAATTTGCTACTCGCAAGTAGGCTAAAACACGGATTTCAACGAGTTGTTCCAACTCAAACAATCCAACCTTCACCCACAGGCATTCAGGCAATTTATCACATAAGCATCTAGCAACATGGTAAGCATGCTGTCATGGTACCATTCACACGCATGTGGTATGCTAAAGCATAAATACTTACAAAGTACTCCATGCCAAAATAAAAACATGTTAGCGATCAATGCATGATCCAAGTCCATATTAAGTGCCTAATGCATCACATGCAAAATGTCACTAGAATAGGCTCGGCTAATCTAAGGATGGCATGCGAGATGCACAGGAAGCATGTATTCAAGTTAAATTTGAAATATAATGCAATTAGCATGATGTACCGAGCCCGGTGCATGAAATACTGACGAATGATGCACGCATGCATAACATGAGGTATGCTAAAGTAAACATGTCCTAATACTAACCATCAAAGCAGGTAAGTAAAAGGGAGAAAGAAGTGGGGGGTTGGAAGACATTCACACACTCACCCACACTTATTACAAACTTGCCCTCGCTCAGAGGGACCAAAAGAATAATACGGGCTGAATAAATAATCAACTATCCTAGCTAATTACTTATCACAGACCAACTAAATTAATTAAGCAAATTAATTAATCTAATTTAAGCAATAAACAGTCCCGGGATGAAGGCCCAATGCAATGCGCGCTCGGTTTTGCTCGGAAATCCGCTACCATGCACAAGATGCCTTTGTTTTCCCTGCTCTGCTTCTCTGAAGACTGCCAAAGCCTCAGGGTTTACTCTCTGGATGCTGGGAAACACCACCGGCTGAAGGAGAACACCACCGGCCATGTAGAATGGTCACTGGCCATGAATTTAATCCACCAGCTAAAAATGATAGCCGGTTGGCACTGTATTTAGCCGACCGGACAAAAATTCCTGCAAAATCTGGTTTGACAGCAGCAGAGGGCAATACTTGGCATGACAACGCATTTCAAGCAATGTATGCACCAATCACACCCCATATCATGTTTATGACTCAAAGGGACATGAACCTTGGTTCTCGGACCACCAATTGCGCATTTCCATGCATGATGGCCCAAGAAGCCAAGTGTGCACATTTAATATGGAATGCAATGCACATAATCAAACCAAGAGGAACTCAACCTCTATCATAAGCAATTCAAGAGGCCAAGTATGCATGCTAATGCAATGCAACCTAAGCATGTTAGATAGCATGCAACATGGAGATGCAAAGAAGCATACAAAACATGCAAGGCATGAGATAATGCAACCAATAAGCATGCAAGGTACAATGTCGGTGTTTAAGCATGCGAGCAAGCATGTGACTTCATTCAATCATGTAAGTTCAAACATGCAACACCTCATCAATATGCTACAACATACAAAAAGTACATGCAACAAGCAAAGAGGTGGACTTAAACAATGGTTTAGGCAGCCCTTACTAGGCCTAAAACAGTGGCCAAGGTGCTCAAAAATGAGGGACTAATAGGCACACAAACATGCATGCAAATGATCTCCAACACTTCAAGCATTAAAGAGCAATTCTCAAGCACACTCAAGAGGATGCAAACATGGACATATGGCATGCATTAAGCTCTAAAATCATGTTATAAGATGATGCCAAATCAATTTAAACAAGACAAGCAAAACATGCCACAATGGCCCAAGTACTTAAGACAAGCCAAGGAGGTTTAAACCAAGGTCAAGTCCACCACACCTCACAAGGCTAAGGGGACTCAAAACAAGTCAAATGCAGACTTAAACAAAGCCAAGGGTGCACTTAGATGGCATCTAAGTGGTCTAAAAGTGCAAGCATACTCTGAGGCCTAAACAAGGGGCATAAGGTAACAATCTTTAAACACATTGAAGGAGGATTAAATGCAAGCATATAGGCATGTTATAAGGACTGAAATAACATGTTAAGCGGTTCCAAACCATTGAAATGATACAAACAAGGCATGCTACACACTTACACACTTAAGGCCAACAAGCCCAAAATGCAAAGGGGGCATGCAATGCAAGCTATAATTCGACCAAAACTTGACCAGGACAGACCTTAAACATGAAAAAATAAATATGAAAGCTTCACAAAGCTAGGCCTAAAACATGCTTGAACAATGGTTAAAACCTAGATGCATGCTAAGGCAACAAAATGGCATTACAAGGCATGTATGCTAAGCAAGCATGGTGTACCAAGACCAACTTAACTCAATGCTATTTCATGGCATAATAAGCATAAAAAATCAGTTAAGGCACGGCCAAGATGAACCTAAACTAAGTGCTCCCTCAAGAGGCAAAAAGTGCCCTTTTCAAGGACAACAAGGAGAGGGGGTGGCCCTCTCCTTCCTAGGACCTCAAGGCACCCTCCTCACCTCTGAAATCCCTTAAGATTTCAGTAGTGAGGAGGCCCAAACATTATGGTCCTAGAGCTCACACAAAATGGCACAAAACAAGGGCCAAACAAGGCTTAAGAGGGGTCAAACAACCCCAAAGCTTAAAACACTCTTAACAAACTATTTGGTGGCCTTAAAAATAGAACTTTTATGTATTATATGCAAAGCCAAAAAACAGTTGCAAGATAGGTAAAAGTAGTGTGCAAAAATGGGGAATAAAAGGGAAAAGTGATTACCCTTGTTGACCTTCTTCACAAATGAAGCTCCAGCAGCTTCTTGAGGTTGAAATCAACTTCAAAACTCTAAAAAAAACCCTCAATGGCCTCAGCTCCAAGAAAAGGTGTGGTGGTGTGTGTTTGTGTACAAATCTAAGCCTAAACACACACAAGAGAGATAGAGATAGGGAGGTGGGAGATGAACAAACCCTAACCTTAGAACTCAAACCCTAAAAATGTTGCCCAAAATTGTCTAACCCCCTGACCAAGAGAAGAAGCCCTCTCTTATAGGCAACTCCCTTTTGTAAGGCTTCCAAAACAAGCCATCCAAGAGGGAAATCCCTCCATACACGTGTATGGAGAGGAACAGAGTGGGTGCCAGCTGTCACAGCTGGCACAAAATATCTGCTAAAAGTAGATGAACAGTGGTCGGCCAGCCAAAAGTGACTTTGGCCAAAACTTAAGGCCGGTCGGCCGAAAAAAGTGCAGGTCGGCCAAATATTTGGCCCATGGCAACAAAAGACAGTCGGTGGCCTCAAGCCATGGCCGGTGGTGTGTGGGGATGCCTCAAGAGGCATTCCCTGTCCCTCAAAGGCAAAACACATGTGTTTGGTGCCAAACCAACCACAAAACAGTCGAGTCGAGAGGTCCTGAGACGAGGCGCGTTGCTAAGGCCTCCGGGAACTCAAGACGAACACAAACATGGATGATCACCGAGTGTTCAAGCGGTGATGTCAAAGTCTTGAGGATGGTCAAAAATGGGGTGTCTCTGATTGCCCTCTTTGTGAACTTCGAAAGTCATAACAATGATGGGAGTGAATGTCAAAGCCCGAGGCAACGATTTTTGACAAGGCCGAAGACTTAGACAACGCATGCAAGACAAACAAGATATGCGCCGCAAGGCAGGGGCAAAATGCAAGACAATGCACGAAGCCGAGCATTACTTATGATCATGCAAAGAAAGTATGTAAGCACACATGCAGCAGTTTAAGCTAGCATACACCAAACTACACTACAATGCAGAAAGGATGTAAGAGAATTATGCGATTCTCGTCGTCTCATCTGGAGGATACAATACACTGGGTTCATCTGGTTCCACCGATCGCCAAATGAACCGTACATACAATATCGTGCCTGCAAAGGAAACAACTTAACAGCTACGATGTTATTAGTACCATGCATGACAATGCAAGAATGAATGCAAAATGATATGCAATATATACAAAACAATGTAGAAACAATGCAAATGAAAATGCAATGCAATTGAAACAATGCAAACTATATGCAAAGCAATTGAATCATGATCCAATCATGAGCAGTTCAAAACCACACAAATGTCAAATAGATTGATGGAGGTAACAAGTCCGTTTACCATAGAACGGTCTACTGAACTATGAATAATGTAGACGGACACAAGAACAAGTATTGGGGGGGAATGACATAAGTGGGGAAATGACCCGCTGGGGAAAGGACAACGATCCTAATGCTGGATGCAAAATTACACTACAATGTAATATATAATGAAAATGCTGGGGAAAACGGCAATGGATATGGCACGCGGGCCAAAGCATGTATGCATACAAGCCACATCTAACATAGAACGGTCCACTGAACTATGCTTCAACACGAGAAGTATGGGCACATACCAAGCCAAACTCAACATGGAAAGGCACAAGCCATAGATGGAAGGTAATGCAATGAATGCATGCAAACTACAATGCAATGTAATGGGTACAATGGATATGGCACGCGGGCCAAACCAAATCTTGCCTAGGAAAGGCATGTACACATACAAACCGCGTCTAATCGCAGAAAAGGTGCCACAACCCTCAAACCAACATATCAGCGTGGAATAGGCGCGTACACATGCAGAACTGTGCTTTAACGTGAAAAGTATGGGCACATACCAGACCAAGCTCAACATGGAAAGGCGCGAGCCATGGATGGAAGGTGATGCAGTGAATGCATGCAAACTACAATGCAATATTTACAAATATGCAATGCAATATTTATAGTGGAAATGCATGACAATGCATGTTTATTTTCTACGATGCATGACAATGCAATATTTACCATGTATGTATGACAATGCACTATTTACAATGGATGCACGACAAATGCAGTATGATGCAGTGGCTATGATTGCAGCTTTCCCTATTCTCCCAACAGGGCGATATACTAGGTTGGTTCAGTATCCAGAACTGAGGCGCAGACATGCTGCCTCAACCTAAGGGGCTTCCATACAGATTTCAAGCCGAGGATACACCCCTGGGTATTTAAACCAGACTTTAGTCTCGGAAATCCCGAACCTTTGCGTTCTAGGCATAAGCCATTCGAACTCTAGTTTCCACCGTCCCAGTTGGTCTCCTAGGAACTCACCACAAACACAGGCGAGTGCCTTTACCAGACCACCGGAAGTTGTTCGGGCATGACAAACACCAAAGGAATTGCACCTTTAGAGGATTTAAGGTCTCCTAGACCAGGATGCAAAATGCATGCATGACAATGCATGTTTGTTTTTTTGTTTTTGTTTTTGAAATGTAAATGATGCATGATGTTGAAGTGCGCGTCAACGCGCAACTTGAAATGCATGAAAATGCATGATTTCGAATATGCGACCACGCGCGTCGTTGGAGATGCATGACAATGCAAACGAACTGTGCAAACCAATGCACCGAAGGTCTTGCACCTTCCAAGGATTTAAGGTCTCCTAGACCGTAGTGCAAAAATGTATGCATGACAATGCATTTTTGAAATGCGCGACAACGCGCGACTCGAGGAATGCATGACAATGCAATCGAGTGGGTTTAAGGTCTCGCTAGACCAAGCGTTTTTAAGGTCTCGCCAGACCTGGCGTATTTTAAGGTCTCGCCAAACCTGGGAATGCATGCCAAATGCAATGAGATGCGCAAAACGGCGCGATGCAATGCATCAAATAGTGCGATGAATGCATGCAACGCACACGGGGCAACTTTTAAATCTTGTAAAAGAAAAAAGGATACAAAAGGATACACCTCGCATGAATTCGAGTGTCACACACAGAAGACATGGTCTGGGGTCAAAACGGAGGCTGGTTGAGCTTCGAAAATGCACTGTTCTTGCACTATCTTGAGCAATGAAGGCCCTAAACTACACATCTGACCAAAACAAGGTTGTGGGAGGCTCACCGGCCGGAAAACGAAGCCACCGGCTGTCCATCGGCCATCAATACATTACACCGGCCAAATATTTGGCCGACCGGCCAAAAATGTAGCCGACCGGCCAAAAGTTGCTGAGTCGGGACAGTTTGGTCTTTTCACCCCGGGTCTTTTAAAATAGGGTTTTAAACCCTATTTCTTTCATTTCTCTTAGGCCGAAATCCTCTCCTCCTTCTCTCTAGAGCATTTTCCCACCTTCGATCTGTGTTTTTCTCGCGTTCTAAACACCTTTTCGTCATTTGATTCGCGAAACCCTCCTCGTTTCACAAGTTTTGAACCGAACAAATCTCATTTTCGGTGTACTTTTCTTGGTTTCCACCACTCGGGGTTTGTTTCCCCCGAGTTTTTTCTTGATTTTCGTGCACTTTCCACTTCCCAGCCTTTTCGGTCATTTTTCACTCTCCCGGGGTTGACTTTCATTGACATTTCGCATTCTAGCCTTATTTTCATTTTCCGACCATTTCCCTCGTCACATTTGACATGGCGGCGACATTCCTGAGTGGGACTCCCGGATCACGAGATGGATCCGGGTGAGCTCCTACCTTTGGCGTCCGTCCTTGACCCGGCGACCCTCTGGCCGATTCATGTCTTGCCTGATGGACTTCGTCGGTTCAGAGCTTGACGGGCATGCCACAGGACCTGCTTCTGCGTGAGCCGGCATCTCACGTATCCTTTGGCGCTTCCGAGGTAACATCTCCCCTCTTTGTTGCTTTCCACAATGTAGAACATTTAACTGCCATAGTTAATCATTTCTTAAACTGCTTAGCCCAAATACACTGATGCACTGTATACCGTAGTTGACTGTAATCATACTTGCAACTGATAATCTATTTGGGACTGAACACACGCACACACACTGCACTTGCCCTGAACCACTCAAACACACTAACACATCAGTCACCGTTGTTCACTACGAGCACACCGATACCCGATATCTGTTTGAATCTAAAAATATGGACACATGCTATATTTGCACCGAACCACCCGAACACGCTGACGCATCACACGTTGTAGTTCACTGTAAGCACACTGGCACCCGGTATCTGTTTGAATCTGAAAATATGCATACATGCTATATTTGCATCAAACCACCCGAACACGCTGACGCATCACACGTTGTAGTTCACAGTAAGCACACCGGCACCCGGTATCTGTTTGAATCTGAAAACATGCACACATGTTGTATTTTCCTCAATTCTGCATGCCTTACAAAACTGGTATATTTATCATTGCTTTGCCATGGTTTGTTTTTGAACAGGGAGATTTCCATACCGTCTGCGAGTATGGGAACGTTGCCGCTCGAGACTGGTATATGGAGCTTCCGGACCCCATTCGTCACACTGTGGACCAGGCCGGCTTCGATGCATTCTGCAGGGGACTTCCCCGTCTTACCGCATGCAAACCTCTCCTTGCTGCTCTAGTGGAGAGATGGTGGGACACCACCAACTCGTTCCATCTTTCTGCTGTCAGGGAGATGACGATGACTCCCGTCGACTTCTCGATGCTCACAGGCATCAAGGTAGGGTGATCGATCCCGCCGATCTTGATATGGGCGAGTGGATTGCTGCCCGGTTATCTACTCGGCGAGGTGCCGCCTCGCCCGTCGAGCTTCGTCGCTATTCTGGTTTGAGGTGCGATTCGAGGTCGGCCAGCGTTGGTGGAGGAGGTTCCGATGACCCAGGAGGCTGTGGAGTAGTATGCGCGTGGCTTTCGATGTTCTCTTGGGATGACTATTTTCGCCCGGGCGAATCTAGTGCCCTTGTGCTTGCTTTCGGTGCTTTAGTGGGCGTCACTCGGATCTTTGACTACAAGCCCAGGGTGGCCTTTGCTCTAGCCACTTTCTATGGGTATATGAGCTCAGCTTCCCGTGGCAGCGGACAGTTGCTCGGGGCTACTAGCGTGCTTGGGAGGTGCGTTTCCTTTTTCTGCTTTACATTTGTACTTTTCCACTTTCTATACTCTGTCGTAATACATACCTTGCATGCCTGTAATACCTTTACATTGGCTATATACTGTACACACGGCACACACATACTCTTCTTTACATTGGTACCTGCTGTTCTGCTGTACCTTTGCATAACTCAACATTACATTATTTCTACTTTTATTCTGCTTTCTGCTTTATTTGATAGGCGTATTGGTATTCATTCTGCAGTTGTGGGTCTACGCCTACTTTCCTAGGCTGGCCCCAGTTCCTGACGTAGAGACCCCTCTCGTCGTCTCGTTCTCGCGACGCTTCGACGTGAGGTGTGTGAGGAGACCACGGGAGATGTTCATCTTCTTCTGTCGCTACTTTGACACCATCACCGCGGAGAATGCGTTCGATCTTTAGGGTTTGTTTAAGCTTCGCTTTTCACTGTATTGTCAATGATAGTAGATAACAAATTGCATTTCATTTTTTCAGATCACTTGGCGGCCTTGGGCCCCACTGCCGACTGAGATTTGGGAGCGATTCGCGGGTGCGGTTGAGACTGCCCAGTTCAGGATCCTTTTAGAGGGACCAGTCTATCGGGCCTGGTACCTAGGCGAGCGCTTCTTGTGCCAGACCCTGGATCTACCAGAGCAAATAGTCCCAGCTCCTCCCCCTGAGGACATGAGGGAGACCGAGAGGTACACTCTCGAGCAGATGACTAAGTACATAGTCGGTTGGGATGCGATACGCCATAGGAGCATAGGTGACTACACGGAGTTCATCCGGACCTTCCTTATGCGGCCTCTGAGCGGTGGCCGGCCCGAAGAGAGAGACTTGCGGTGCTTGGCCAGGTGTAGGGGTAGGGACATCGAGGATGGCTTGGGTCCGTGGCGGGAGCGGAGCTCGGAGAGGGTGGGGGGCTAGTTGGCGGCCTTGCCTAGATGATGGCGTCTGAAGGGGAGGGCGGCGACTTATCAGATCCCTTTTGCTCCTCCTCCAGCTAATCACGAGTTGGTCGATTTCCATGACCTGCCTCCGGTATGTATTACTGCATTCTTGCACCTTGCATTGTCATTTCATTTTCAGTTTATTTGATATTCGCGGAATATTGATGCATCTGATATTTCTCTGAGCTTCTTCGAGTACACCGGCGGTCATTGAGTTGAATACCTCCATGATAGGGATATTGCGGTGGACTTCGATCTTCGGCCCTCTCTGATATTCGGTATGTTCTTCTAACCACCGTCTCAAACCATACATAAAGCTTGACATAATCGATACATAATACAACACTTGACATCTGACCCTTCGGCATCGATACCTTGTACTCATACTTGCATTTTGCACTAATTCATTGCTCATGGCATACACACTGTACTCATACATTGCATTACGCGATATTACATTACGTGCATCTTGATGCATTGCCTCTTATGTACTTTTGACCTCCTTCGATTCGGCGTGGCGGTGCTCATTTGGACCTTCTTACTCGAGGAGATGAGGAGGCGATATTTCCGCACTAGGGCGGGCGCACTCATCTTTGGGAGCGCTCTCGGGTGCTAGTTCGAGCGGCGATGAGTCGGGAGGCGAGGCGAGTCGAGGCGGGCGAGTCGCCGGAGGGATCGGAGGCGGCACGGACTCGAGCTCAGATGATGATGCTCCTGGACCTTCGTCCAGGAAGAGGACTAGGACGAGCCCCCAGGCCTGAGACCTTTTGATGTTGATACAGACTTTTGCTGTTTTCTTCTTCTTTTCTGTACTTTTTCCTTTTTGGTAGCTAGGAGTACTTTGTACTGCCATAAGCAGATTTTTATTTCCAAAACTATGTACTTGAAAAGATGATGAAATGAAACAAACTTTTTGTTTAAAAAGTGTTACATTTACATATCTCATGTATTGTATCGCATCACATCATGCTACATCTCAATGTAAGTGAAATTGATCTATTGTCTGAAAATTGAGCACTTGCACTGTAATAATCACATAACCAACCAGCCAATAGCAAAATAATCAAGCAAACCACAGTTTAACCTGAACACACAGCTCATACTCTCTTGGGGATTAGTCTGCATACAGCCCATATCCACGGCTTTTCGGTTAAATCACCTGCACACGGCAAACCTTGAACAAACAGCCCAATCTAATAAGACGGACTACAAAGGTTGAAACGGTTGAAGTTGAAACACACTCAGATGTCCCAAATTTTCCCTTTTCTTCTTTTGCTTCGTGCAAATGTAGAGAATGGCACAGCACCCTGAGCATAAACGATTTTTGAAATTAAATAAAGGCTTTTTTCAAACTTGGGTATCGAGCCTATAACTGAACACAGCGAGAAAGATCTAAACAAAAGGTGCGCGACCTAAACACAACGAGACACGCTCGGAAAAGACTCAAAACGAAAGTTGAGGTAAACAAGAGAAAAGAAACGACACACGGACGTGTTTACAAAAACGAGACCTCAGATCTCGAGGAGCCAGTTCCTCCGGATATGATTCCCACCCTTTCTGATTTGCGATTCTCACATCACTCGGCCCTCAAGCTCGGTTTTTCTCTCAAAAACCCTATTCCTCACTTTTCTCTCGTCTTACACCTCTCTATTCTTTATTCTCTCATTTTTCATCCCTCCCCAAGGCGATCAATGAGTGAATAGGAAGTTGCGGGTTCACGCCCAACACTACTAGCTCGCGGCTATTTCTTCCGATGACGTCCAGTCGGTGTTCCAGACAGGAAATGGTGTATCTTTATGTGGCGAATATGGTGCCTCTCTGGAAAGTATGTTGACGGCGGGGGAAAGACAGAACACCTGACTCAACTGTGCCCCTAGTTCATCACTTTGACCATTTTTTGGTTTTCTTTTACTAAAACAGTTTTGACCAAAATGAGAGTCGGATTAGCATACGCGTTCAATTTTTTATTTGAAAATCACGCAAGTCAGGCTGTGAGCGCTGAAAATTTTCTTTTTTGGGTCCAAGAAAAAGGTTCAGTTTTGGAAAATGAAATAGTTTTCGAGAAAATAGTCAACCTCAGTAAAAATTTTCAAAAAAAACTATTTTTGCAAACGGCCAATGCTAAACGAGCACGGAACATACCCTCGAGATGCGCAACCTCGGATCAGAGGCAATGGAAAATTGCCCCCGGCTTAAAGGGGGGGACATGGCAACGGAAAGTTGCCCCTGGTTTGGACGGCAACTCAGGGCAACTTATGGCAACACGTGGCAACGGAAAGTTGCCCCTTGTTTGGATGATGCCGCAGCATGTTGTAAACCAATCTTCACCGGTGATGATCATTGGAAGCGTACTCTCGGGCACGGAGAAGACGAAGACGGTCAAAAACCAATATATGGACACAGTCACTGCGAAAGCATTGGTGGTTGGACTTCCAGAGGAAGTTGACTTCGTGGTTCCGGTTGTCACAACCGGACTATTGGATACAGAGGAGGCAAAGGCGATCAAAACCATTTCATGGACTGAGACGCTATGAAAGCGTTGGGGGTTGGACTTCAGGATGAAGTTGCCTACGTATCCCAAACATGGGAATCAAGCCTTACGTAGTTCCGGTTAAGGTACACTCGGGTATTTTAACCTTCACTTTTTAGGCTCTAACTTTTGCCAAGGCGCCCGATGCGGGTTTTCGACCTTGTGAGCTTTTGTTTTTCTTTTCTTTTCATTCTTTTTCATTTCTTTTCTTCTTTTTTCTTTTTCAATTCTTGATCTTTTTCTTGTATTTTTTTGTACTTTTTCCTTCTTGTATTTTTCTCTTGCTCTAACTTTTGCCTGGGTCGCCCTTCCGGGTTTTCGGCCCAGCGAGCCTCTCAAAGGGTAAAAGTGTAGCAAGTCCATGCCAAATGGTTTTGAAATCGCAGCCCTCTGTATACAGGAGAGTGACTGTTGCGTTGATTTGCAGAAGAATCCATCTTCGGTTCTGCGAGCACATCGGACATTTTTGCCCCTAGTTGGAAGGATGCTTCTGTTCTAGCTTCACAAGCTTCTTCTGATGATATCTGATCTTCTTTATCTGACTTTCTTGCCTCTTGTTCTAGGGCTGCTTTGAATCTGGCCACACAAGCCTCACATTGTAGTTGACCGTTGAACACTCTGAAGTAAGGTCCAAGGTTTTGCAAGCAAGGGGTCGAGTCTCGAGGTGAGCGATCTAAAAGGCTGCAATCTCAAGGCGATTCCACACAAGTCTTCCGAGATTGCATAAAATATTTTTTGAAATCTTTTAAAGCGACTAATCGCTCTCATTGAAAACGATGTGGAGCCAATCTGGATCAAGCGGGATCCTTCGATACTCACATTAACAAGCATGATGTCAATCATTAAGGGCTTTGCATGTCTCTCTTTCTCTTAATTGTTCAAAGTTTTGCAAATCCAGGAATTCCTTCCTCTTTGTTTTTAAATCACCGTAGTGTTCAAAAGAGTTTTTTTTTTTTTTGAAAAACTTAGGTCATTGTAATGATTTTCGGGCACAAGTGAGTAGGTAGAATGTCTTGTCGTTCCATTCAAATCCTCTGGCATAAGCGGTTCAAGACAACCAATGAGTAAGCGCAGAACAAGATAGCGCGACTTTTTCATTCAAATGTCACGGCAACGGCTCCACAAAAAGCAGACCCAAAAGAAGGCAAAACGGGTAATTACAAAACAAAACGGTGTTCCGGGCAACAACCCCGGAATCACCTGACTTCCTATACAAGACAGACCCTTAAGTAGAAAGGACTGACTCACGACAATGAGACCGACTCAAAACAAAGCAAAATATCGACTCAATACCCAGGCCGGAATTTACAAAACTAGCATTCACAGATGCTCAAAAATGCGTGCCAAACGCCACATCCAAAATACCAGACATCGCCCACAGGTGGTTCACTTCCCGATTACATACTCGCCGTATTAGTGTCCTCAAAATCCAATAACTGGGTAGTAACGGACTTGGCTGAGGTGGGCGGGAGGATAACCTCGTTGTCAATCAAATCCTGCACCTCATGACGGAGGCGGAAGCAATTATCGGTAGCATGACCCGGTTCTTTGGTGATACGCCTGATCTGAGCGACATCTTGTATAGCAGGAGATTCTTCTGCGGTCGAGGCTCAGGGTTTAAGATGCCCTCTTTCAACTAGGATCTGGAGTGCATTGGACAACGGCATGTAGAGAGCATGGAAGACCCTGCCCTCGGCGGTATTTTAGCTGGCGATCTTGCTAGACGTACGAGTGAAAGGGTCGGCAGGTGCCGCTTTGGCTTTCGGATCTTTCCCGGGTGCAGGGTTAGGAGCGGAAGGAACTGTTCTGGCATGACAGGGCCTATCCCGACTTTCTGACTAACTTGTACTACCCTCATGTGGAGTGGGGAAAGCATCCTCTATAGCTTTTGTCATAACTGCAGATATCTGTTGCTTGTTCATCCCCCCGGCTTTCAAAGCCTCGACTGCCCATAGCAGTTGTTCGATAGGATCGGCATCCGCCTTAATTTTATCCTTACCTCTAGCCTCAGCCTGATCGAGGGTTTGGGTTGATGTTGATACGTCATTGCCATAGCTGGAGGCCATCTCCGGTTGGCTAAGTTCAATCACAATCCGCCCTAACAGTGGGGGCTCCTTGGGTACAAAACTCCCGGCATATGGTACGGCTGGCGATGAACTTGACATTCCGTAGGCGAGATCAGCCACGGACCTCTGGAGATCACCTATCATCCCCATTAGTTCAAATGTAGTAGGCTCGCGAGCCTGATATAACTGGGGGGCCCAGACCGGGTGCGCAACAGGCGACCTGGGATGATGCGGCACATCAACATTGGTCTCACTTTGCAGAGTGATTTCCTGATCCAATGCAGCTGTCATAACCACAATCTCCTCTGAATTCTGCGTCATTATAAGTCTTGCCTCAGCAAGGGGGAACATTAACTATTCTGGATCAACTCTCTGAACCCCTAAAAGGGCAACCAAGCAGCATTTCAGCCCAAACGGATCAAACACAGGTGTAGCTGAACAACTGTACTCTACTACTGATCATTATTTCCCAGAATCACTGCATTACTGCCCCAATAACACTGAATCGGATACCCACAGATATAACTGATTCTCACAAATACTGATACTGGTGCCCTCAGGCCTGATACTCAAACTTGCAAACTGGTATATGCACTCCCTGTAGAGATACACTCTAAAAGCACATAGCAATTAAATGAGAGCCAATACACCCCTATGTTGGGGTAGGGTTTCCCTGTCCTATTTTGTCAAGAGCTAGGGTTTCACTACGCACGCAGCGGTTTCAAACAAGCTATATCAGGCAGGCAACCTGTCCTAGTTTGGAATGGTCACTATGGATTCCGAATATGCACTAGGTCGATTGGTCAAAAAGGGTACCCCAGAAAACCGGGGTTTGTGTTCCCATGCTGTCAGAGCCCATAACCGGTCAGCCCTATGGTCATGCCATGACAAGACAAGCCTCCGGCAAACCGTTCAGGAATGGCATATGGCAAACACGGTGTCCTAGGCACACCAATGCACATGCAATGCAAAGAGACACATAAATGAAATCAAAACAGGATATCATGAGTTCGAGTCAAGCTCTCTAAATCCTCAGCAGAGTCGCTAGAAACTGTAGACGCGCCCTTGGGCTTCACTCTACAATTCAGACTCCCTTTTGTTGTCGGTTCTTAATCTCAACCAAAGAGTCCAAATCCAGCAAATCGTTTTGAGAAAAACAGATTTTTTTTTAAAGAAGTGCCAAACATGGACTGCTTTGCCAGATACAGAGTCACCACCTAAATGTTTTATTTTGGGAAATTTAGGAAACCCTGACTCGATGCCAAAGGCCACGTGTCCGTCATCACCAAAGTTGCCTTGGCTCGGGAACTTGGGTACGATTAGGGAAGGTCAGCTATGAGCACCCCCTCTCGCCCGATCCGAAGATCGGCCTCTACTAACCATGATATCTGATTTTGAAAACGTTTATGTGTTCTTATTCTGATTAATTAGCTAGAATTACTATGTGATGCGCACAGCAAAACAAGTATAGACTAGATCGCCTAATTTGGAACAAAGCATTGCAAATCCGTTTGTTCGGAAACGTTTTGAAATTTGCTACTCGCAAGTAGGCTAAAACACGGATTTCAACGAGTTGTTCCAACTCAAACAATCCAACCTTCACCCACAGGCATTCAGGCAATTTATCACATAAGCATCTAGCCACATGGTAAGCATGCTGTCATGGTACCATTCACACGCATGTGGTATGCTAAAGCATAAATACTTACAAAGTACTCCATGCCAAAATAAAACATGTTAGCGATCAATGCATGATCCAAGTCCATGTTAAGTCCCTAATGCATCACATGCAAAATGTCACTAGAATAGGCTCATCTAATCTAAGGATGGCATGCGAGATGCACAGGAAGCATGTATTCAAGTTAAATTTGAAATATAATGCAATTAGCATGATGCGCCGAGCCCGGTGCATGCAATACTGACGAATGATGCACGCATGCATAACATGAGGTATGCTAAAGTAAACATGTCCTAATACTAACCATCAAAGCAGGTAAGTAAAAGGGAGAAAGAAGTGGGGGGTTGGAAGACATTCACACACTCACCCACACTTATTACAAACTTGCCCTCGCTCAGTGGGACCGAAAGAATAATACAGACTGAATAAATAATCAACTATCCTAGCTAATTACTTATCACAGACCAACTAAATTAATTAAGCAAATTAATTAATCTAATTTAAGCAATAAACAGTCCCGGGATGAAGGCCCAATGCAGTGCGCGCTCGGTTTTGCTCGGAAATCCGCCACCATGCACAAGATGCCTCTGTTTTCCCTGCTCTGCTCCTCTGAAGACTGCCAAAGCCTCAGGGTTTACTCTCTGGATGCTGGGAAACACCACCGGCTGAAGGAGAACACCACCGGCCATGTAGAATGGTCACCGGCCATGAATTTAATCCACCGGCCAAAAATGATAGCCGGTCGGCACTGTATTTAGCCGACCGGACAAAAATTCCTGCAAAATCTGGTTTGACAGCAGCAGAGGGCAATACTTGGCATGGCAATGTATTTCAAGCAATGTATGCCCCAATCACACCCCATATCATGTTTATGACTCAAAGGGACATGAACCTTGTTTCTCGGACCACCAATCGCGCATTTCCATGCATGATGGCCCAAGAAGCCAAGTGTGCACATTTAATATGGAATGCAATGCACATAATCAAACCAAGAGGAACTCAACCTCTATCATAAGCAATTCAAGAGGCCAAGTAAGCATGCTAATGCAATGCAACCTAAGCATGTTAGATAGCATGCAACATGGAGATGCAAAGAAGCATACAAAACATGCAAGGCATGAGACAATGCAACCAATAAGCATGCAAGGTACAATGTGGGTGTTTAAGCATGCGAGCAAGCATGTGACTTCATTCAATCATGTAAGTTCAAACATGCAACACCTCATCAATATGCTACAACATACAAGAAGTACATGCAACAAGCAAAGAGGTGGACTTAAACAATGGTTTAGGCAGCCCTTACTAGGCCTAAAACAGTGGCCAAGGTGCTCAAAAATGAAGGACTAATAGGCACACAAACATGCATGCAAATGATCTCCAACACTTCAAGCATTAAAGAGCAATTCTCAAGCACACTCAAGAGGATGCAACATGGACATATGGCATGCATTAAGCTCTAAAATCATGTATAAGATGATGCCAAATCAATTTAAACAAGACAAGCAAAACATGCCACAATGGCCCAAGTACTTAAGACAAGCCAAGGAGGCTTAAACCAAGGTCAAGTCCACCACACCTCACAAGGCTAAGGGGACTCAAAACAAGTCAAATACAGACTTAAACAAAGCCAAGGCTGTACTTAGATGGCATCTAAGTGGTCTAAAAGTGCAAGCATACTCCGAGGCCTAAACAAGGGGCATAAGGTAACAACCTTTAAACACATTGAAGGAGGATTAAATGAAAGCATATAGGCATGTTATAAGGACTGAAATAACATGTTAAGCGGTTCCAAACCATTGAAATGATACAAACAAGGCATGCTACACACTTACACACTTAAGGCCAACAAGTCCAAAATGCAAATGGGGCATGCAATGCAAGCTATGGTCGACCAAAACAGCCAAGGACAGACCTTAAACATGGCAAAATAAACATGGAAGCTTCACAAAGCTAGGCCTAAAACATGCTTGAACAAGGGTTAAAACCTAGATGCATGCTAAGGCAACAAAATGGCATTACAAGGCATGTATGCTAAGCAAGCATGGTGTACCAAAACCAACTCAACTCAATGCTATTTCATGGCATAATAAGCATAAAAAATCAGTTAAGGCATGGCCAACATGAACCTAAACTAAGTGCTCCCTCAAGAGGCAAAAAGTGCCCTTTTCAAGGACAACAAGGAGAAGGGGTGGACCTCTCCTTCCTAGGACCTCAAGGCACCATCCTCACCTCTGAAATCCCTCAAGATTTCAGTGGTGAGGCGGCCCAAACATTATGGTCCCAGAGCTCACACAAAATGGCACAAAATAAGGGCCAAACAAGGCTTAAGAGGGGTCAAACAACCCCAAAGCTTAAAACACTCTTAACAAACTATTTAGAGGCCTTAAAAATAGAACTTTTACATATTATGTGCAAATCCAAAAAATAGTTGCAAGATAGGTAAAGGTAGTGTGCAAAAATGGGAAATAAAAGGGAAAAGTGATTACCCTTGTAGACCTTCTTCACAAATGAAGCTCCAATAGCTTCTTGAGGTTGAAATCAACTTCAAAACTCTAAAAACAACCCTCAAGGGCCTCAGCTCCAAGAAAAGGTGTGGTGGTGTGTGTTTGTGTGCAAATCTAAGCCTAAACACACACAAGAGAGATAGAGATAGGGAGATGGGAGATGAACAAACCCTAACCCTAGAACTCAAACCCTAAAAATATTGCCCAAAAATGTCAAACCCCTTGACCAAGAGAAGAAGCCCTCTCTTATAGGCAACTCCCTCTTTAAGGCTTCCAAAACAAGCCATCCAAGAGGGAAATCCCTCCATACACGTGTATGGAGAGGAACAGAGTGGGTGCCAGCTGTCACAGCTGGTACAAAATATCTTCTAAAAGCAGATGAACAGTGGTCAGCCAACCAAAAGTGACTTTGGCCAAAACTTGTGGCCGGTCAGCCGAAAAAAGTGCCGGTTGGCCAAACATTTGGCCCATGGCAACAAAAGACAGCCGGTGGCCTCAAGCCATGGCCTGTGGTGTGTGGGGATGCCTCAAGAGGCATTCTCTGCCCCTCAAAGCAAAAACACAAGTGTTTGGTGGCAAACCAACCACAAAACAGTCGAGTCGAGAGGTCCTGAGATAAGGCGCGTTACTACGGCCTCCGGGAACTCAAGACGAACACAAACATGGATGATCACCGAGTGTTCAAGCAGTGACGTCCAAGTCTTGAGGACGGTCAAAAATGGGGTGTCTACACCGACCACCTGAACTGGTCGGCTAGCTTTCTCCTTTTTTGTCTCAGTGAGTTGTTGCCAGCTGGAAGCCACAAATTACATCCTCCATACACGTGTATAGAGGATGTTTTACCTAGGTTTTATGCTTCTTGAAGAAGCTTTAGACCCTTGGCTCTATAAAGGAAGGGCTCCTCTTCCTTTGCAAGGGCTGAGCAATTGTTTGAAGGCATACATACACTCCCCTCTCTATTTCTCTCTATTTTAGCTCCAAAGATCCCTCGTTCTTGGCCTATTGCACACCACCTCCTATCCTAACACCTCCACCATCACTCTAAGCACCTTGGAGCTGGTTTTCAAAGATTGAAGGTTTGCTATTTTGGTCCAAAAGCTGCTGGAGGTCTTCTCTACAAGGGTAACACTTCTTTCCCTCTTTTAAGCATTGTTTTGCTTCGTATATTAGCTCTATTTTCAAGCATATTTGGGCTTTGTCATAAACTAAAAAAAGTCTTATTTTGAGCCTCTTAACATGTTTGTTTAAGACCATTTTTCTGTTGGGGGTCACCTACCCCCTTGCATGCTTCATTTCCCTTTGTTTTGAGCCATGCATTAGAGCCTTTGTGTTGAGATTTGTTGGCCCTTTTGACCACTGAAATCCAGTGGATTTTCAGTGGTTATTATGTGTTTTCAAGCATCAAAATTAGAGAGGGGTGACCCTCTCACCCCTTGTCATGTTTATTAGCATTTTTGGCTTTACAAAAGACCCCTTATTTGCATGTTTCAAAGCCAAATTTCAGGCCCTTTTTGGTGAGTTTTAGGACCTGCATGAGCTCTGTCCAGAGCTTTTTTTGCCATATTAGGTGTCCCTCTCGCATGTGTAGCATAACCCTCTTTATAGCCTCTGAAAGGAGCCTATCATTCTTGCATGTGTAGACCATGTTTCATTGGATTTTTGGGGTTTATTCGGCATGTCATACCACTGTCTTATGCTGGTTTGGTGACCATTTGATTGCCTCATATACTTGTAGTGCAAATCCTCTTTACTAGCTTGTGTTGCATGCCATTTTGGCCATTGATTCTAGCACTTTTTGGCCACACTTTAAACTGATTTTGTGCATGTTTTGGACTGAATTAGCTCTTTTTTTATGCCTCATGGTCAAATAATGCTTGCTATGCATGGTTGTAGTTCAATACCCTTGCCTAGCTTTGAGTTTTGGAGCTTATTGCATGCCTATGTTGAGTTGTTTCCATGTTTTGGGGTCATTGTATATCATATTTCAGAGCTTACATGCATGCCATATTCACATGTTTTTCACTCTTTAAATGCGTTTGAGAGTTGTGCATAAATGCCTCGTTTTCGGACCATTGCATGAGCTTCACTTCTATGCATGTTGAGCCATCATTTTAGGCCATTTTCACACTATCTTGACCCTACCTAGGGTCTGTTTGGGGTTGGTTTTGTCATTTGTGCATTGCTTTGTGTACCTCTAGTGTAATCTGCTTCACTAGTTTCGGTATTCGGGCCATCTGGCATGCATTGTGTGACACATTTGCATGATTCGGGACCATTGTGCATCATGTTTCAGAGCTGGAAAAAGTGTGTTTGTATGCCATATTTCATCCCTTTCCATGCTTTGATAGAGTGGCATTTGATGCCTTAGGTTTGGTCCCTTGCATCGGGTATGTTTGCATGAGTATTCCTACCTTTCATTCCCTCATGTTTGGCCACTAATTTGAGTGTGGCTGAGGTCCATTCATTTTAGTTTAAGTCCATCTTGCATTGTATATGCCATATCCATGTTGTCACATGCTTGATCTCGCATTGCGTATGCCCTGATTAGGCCTTTGTGTATGTCCATCGTCACATGTGCATTGTGTATGCCATATGGTGTTGTATGCATTGAGTATGCCATTTGTAGTTCATAGCATTGCGTATGCTAGTTGCACTGTTGTATGTCATTCCTTGCATGTTTGCATGTCTTAGTTGCATTTCGTTTATGATTGCATGCTAGATGTTGCATTATGTTTGCATGCCATGCCATTCTAGTTGTTGCATAGTGTTTGGAGTAGGGTTTAATCCAAGCACGGGAAATGAGGGACGTTTCGTACTCAAAGTGACAAAACGTGCTTCAATTCCCGGTCGCCGACACTCTAGATTACCCATGATGGAGTTTAGGTCTTGTTGTGTTTATCTGTGCATTCATTTTACATCGAGTCGTGCAATCCGACTCCTCAGCCACCATGCATCGAGATGCGTGATTGGTGGCACGAGGATTGAGGACTACACTCCCTAGAGCTTGTGCAATGATGGGGGAGAGTAGTCATGCATACATATGTTTAAGATACTTTGCCATGCCCCTTTCTCGCTCTCTGTTGCAAAGAAATCGAAACCAAAAAGAAACGGTCAAGCTTTTGAAGCTTTGCACAATATTCCGGGACCAGTCGCAAATAGAGGCAAATCGGGGCATCGCGATGGATTTCCCGACAAGGCGGCCCGAGCATGCATGCATCCCCATCATTCTAATGAGCAGGCGATCGCTTTTATTTAAATTTGCATGCTAGCTTATTTATCTTAGTTAATTTGTTAATCAATTAGGGTTGTGTAATAATTAGCTGTAGTTCATTATTCATTCGATTATGTATTATTATTCGGACCCTCCGAGGGGGGCAATGTTGTAATAAATTTGCGTGTGTGTGATGTATGTCTTCCAACCCTATGTCTTTCTCCCTTTTATTTACTAGCTTATGTTGGTTAGTTTAGGGCACGTTTCAATTAGCATACTTATGTTCGCATGTTTGCATTCATTCATCTGTTTTGCATACACCGGGCTCGGTCCATCATACTAACTGCATTGTATTTCAATTTCAAAGTTGAATACATGTTATCTGTTGCATTTCATATGACATGTTTAGAATAGCCGAGCCTATCTTAATTGCATGTTTGCATGTGTTGCATTAGGCATTTCAGCATAGTTAGGATTCATGCATGTTTTCTAATTATCTTCTTTCTTTGGCTTGGAATACTCGGTAAGTATTTATGCTTTAGTGTCCTTGCATGCGTGTGAGTGACTGCCATGATAGCATGCTTACCATGAGGCTACGTGTTTATGTGATATAACTGCCTGAATGCCTGTGGGTGAAGGTTGGGATGCTTAAATTGGATCAAATTCATTGAAATCCGTGTTTTAGCCTACTTGCGAGTAGCAAGCCTCAAACCATTTTCCGAACAAACGGATATGCAATGCTTTGTTCCAATTCAGGCAACCCGGTCTATACTTGTATGATGTGTACATCACATAGTAATTCTAGGCTAATAAATCGGAATAAGAGCACATAATGTTTTCAAAACTCGATATCATGGTTAGTAGAGGCCGATCTTTGATCGGGCAAGCGGGGGTGCTCACGAAGTGACCTTCCCCAATCGTACCCAAGTTCCCGAGCCGAGGCAACTTTGGTGATGACGAACACGTGGCCTTAAGCAACGAGTCAGGGTTTCCTAAATTTTCCAAAATAAAATATTTAGGTGGCGACTCTGTATCTGGTAAAGCAATCCATGTTTGGCACTTCTTTCAAAAAATCTATTTTCGAAATGATTTGCCAGATTTGGACTCTTTGATGATTCATCGGTCTTACATTGCACTTTGCGAGATTAGATACAGGACCATGACATTGAGTCATGAACTGTAGTGAGCCCAAATGAACAAAACGGGGGATTTCCTCCCGGGACGTTCGGGGACGTCTACACTTCCCCTCTCATACCCAAGTTCCCGAGCTGAGGCAACTTTGGTGATGACGGACACATGGCCTTAGGCACGAGTCAGGGTTTCCTAAATTTCTCAAAATAAAATATTTACGTGGTGACTCTGAAATCTAGCAAAGTAATCCATGTTTGGCACTTTTTGATTAAAATCGATTTTTCAAAATGATTTCTCGGATTTGGACTCTTTGGTAATTTATCAGTCTTACATTACACTTTGTGAGATTAGATTCAGAAACGTGACAAGAGTCTGAACTGTAGTAGCTAGAACTACAATTCGCACCCTCACACGCGAAGCGGAGTTCAGGCGGTCTACAGCAAGCATGCTATCATGGCAACACTCACACTCATGCATGTATGTGTAGACACCCCATTTTGACTAGCCCTAAGACTTGGGCACTTTGTTTTGACCATCCTCACCAGAAAAAAAATCAAATTGAACCTTCAATCCCAAACCTCACCCATTTTCGCCAAATTTGTAATTTGTAGTATTTTATACATTTTATAATTTTATGTATGTGTACATATATTTAGGTATTTATATCAAAACCAAAAAACAAGAGAAAGAAGAGAAAGAAGAAAAACAACAAAGACAAAAAATAGCATGGTCAGAATGATGGGGTATTTTTGGGTGGGAGATAAAGAAGATAGGTTGAATATATGATTATGCTGATGGGTGGAGGTGGAAGATGAGTTGTAAAATATACCTCTCGGTGGGTTCAATTCAGTGGAGAGAATAAAAAATAAAAAATAAAAAATAAAAAAAGAAGAAGAAATATAATACAAAAAAGAAAGGGTCCATCCATGTGTGCTGAGAATCTAATCATAGAGAAGGAAGTGGTGTGTATTATGATGAGGGGATGTGCTGGAGTGGGGTTTGAAAGCTGAGTGGAGTGATATTATTGTTTTTAGATATTATAAGGAGAGCAAGTGAGAGAGCAGGTGAGGGTGGGTGAGGAGAGACATCACACACACTGATACATCCATACATAACACTACACACGAAAGCAAGACAGATGGGGGGAGATGCATCTTGGCTCTCTCTTGGTTTTTTAAGATGTAATGGTGAAGAGTTTTGGGTTGGGGCTCTCGGCAGAGAGCAGTTTTAAAAGGGAGAGATGACACACGGCAGTGAGGGGGGCAGGAACAGAGACAAAACCAATTTCTCTCTCTAGAATAAGGGACACCCATGACACTCTAACACACACTGCACTTGACACAGGGCACACACCCACTCTACGCCAAGCCACCACCACTGCCATCATTCTCACACGACTCATGCACACATACTGCAACTGATAACACAGCACACATGGCACACTCACCAGGGGGCTCTCTAAATTGATTTTTGGGATAGAAGTTTGGGTCGGGTAAGCTCTCCCTCTCGGAACATACACACCACTCATCCATTACACATCACTGATACACAGACATGCAGACACATGCACGGAGGGGAGACCACACACACAAATATACATCTCTCCATGCAGGACATAGAGACACACGGGTAGAGAGAGAAAGGAGAGAGCACACACCCAACACTCTCACACACACATGCACACACGGGTAGAGAGAGCGAGAAGAGAACACACACCCATACACTATACACACACACCACCCATGCATACACAACCTCTCTCTCTCTAAAAGAGGAGACCCAGCACCCACTCAACCGGGCTCTTGCTCTCTCTCTCTCCATGGTGCACTGTAACCCTATGCATTGATCATTCACAGACACACACGCATAGCTGGACATAGACCAAGGAACCATGCACTCTCTCTCTCTCTCTCGGCTTAGAGAGAGAAAAGGTGGTAAGTGGGTGAGGATGTGTGGGTGTTTGGTTTTGAGGATGGTTCATGGGTGTAAAACAAAAAAAGGTGTCTAGAGAGAGAAAATGTGGTGAGGGAGGTGTGGTTCATGGGGGATGAGTGAATTATTTTAGAGAGAGTGAAAGGAGGAGGAAAGAGAAAAGGTGACCAAGAAGGTTTTTTAGAGAGATTGAGTGCAAAAGATCAACATGTTTGATGAGTTATTGAAGAGCAAATTCTACTCAAAATGCAAGTCTGCAATCAGCTCAGATGGTGGTCCTAATGAAGGTCTACAGATTATTGATTATGGACATGTTTTGGAAAGACTCAAGTGTGGAGCAATCTATCAGGGAATTTTATGCAGTGTCGATTGAGATTTTCTTCAATCAAAGCAGCTTTATGAAATGGTGGGTAGATTATCAGAATATTACAGGTGGGGCCCTTCATAGAAGATGCTTAACGTGGGTTTACATGGGCTGAGGCATTGAAGATACATGGATCTTTGTTAGTTAACAAATGGCTGAGGGTTTACTTTATTTATTTTTATTTTGAGTGTTTTGTGAGATTTTATTTTATTTTATTATTCCCTTCTCTCTCTCATTCGAATATATAATAATTCGGGTATTGTAATAATTCCCCACCCCACTTCTTTCTATCTCGTTCTTTAATTGCTTTCCATACCTGACATGCCACGCATATCCATGTTTTACATTCATGTCTCATACATCAAGATTCGGCTACATTTACATGTGTGGATTTAATCAATTCTTCTGTGATTCTATGCGCTACCTCATGTTCTTGAGATAATTCACATGCCATACTTTAGAAGCAGAATCTTTAGTGCATCTCATGAGTGAATTGCATTAGGATTCTATATATAAGATCATGCATATTTTACTAACTTTGTTTTGTAGTTGTTCAAGGGACGTCGGTCAATCTGTCAGTTTTTATGCTTTAGCATCCCATTTGTGTGTGATTCTCTTATTATGTTTAGCATCCTACCATGTGGCTATTTGCTTAAGTGATAAACTATATGAATGCCTGTGGATGAAGGCTTGTTGTTTGAATTGGAATTATTCAATAAATGTATGTTTTAAGCCCACTTTATAGTGACAAATTCACAAACTTTAAGCCCACTTTGTCAAGTGGCAAATTCAAACCCTTTTCGAAAAACAAACATGAAATTGAATTGTTCCAATTTGAGCAAACTAGTCTATACTTGTATGCTTCACATAGTAAATTTTAGGATTTATTCAATAATCAGAACATGAACATATAAAGAAAATAAAAAGTCATATCATGGTTTAGTAGAGGCCGATCTTTTGATCGGGTGAGCAGGGGTGCTCATTATTGACCTTCCCCTCTCATATTTAAAGTTTCGAGCCAAGCATCCTTGGTTACGACGAACAGTGGCCTTGGCACCGAGTCATGGGTTTCCTAATTTCCCAAAATATTAGGTGGCGACTCTAAGAACTGATGACGCAGTCCATTTTTGACAAAATTGCAATAAAATGGATTTTCAATAAAAGTTGCCAAATCTGGACTCTCATCTACGTTTCACATTGCACTCGTGAGACTTGAGATCAAAGAGATCTCGTGAGTCCGAACTGTTTAACGCGCGCGGGTACCCCCCGGGCATGTTACAGTATGCTAAAGCGTAAATAGTTACAGTGTACTTCGAGCCAAAATAAAAGCTAGTTAGAAACAATGCATGATCCTAACTATACAAAATGCCTAATGCAACACATGCAATAATGCAATTAATAGGCTCGGTTATCTAAGATGGCATATGAGTGCTACAATTTGATACATGTATTCAAAGAGGTATTGAAATACGATGCAATTTGTATGATGCGCCGAGCCCGGTGCATACAAGACAAATGAATGATGCAACATGCGAGCATAAGGTATGCTAATTGAAACGTGCCCTAATCTAACCACCAAAAGCGGATAAATAAAAGGGAGAAAGACGTGGGATTGGAAGACATGCACACACGCACGCATACTTATTACAACATTGCCCTCACGAAGGAGGGTCCGAATAAACAAGCTAACTAGCTATGCTAATTAAGCTAATTGTTACAAACCAACTAATTAACTATTCTAGCTAATTAATTATTACAAAACCGAATTGAAACTGAATAACTAGCTACGCTAAGCTAATTAATTACAATCCAAATTAATTAATTAAACACTTAACTTATTAATTAGCTACAACCAGCTAATGAAGTAATGAAAATGGCCTCGCGGGAGAGGGAGACATGCATGCTCGGTCGCGTCCTCCCCAAAAATCCACCACCTTGCCTCTAGATGCCTCTGTTTGCACATCTTTGCACCTCTGAAAATTGTGCCAACCTCCAGATTGATTCTGTTTGATCTCAAGAATATACTGATGGTCGATCGGCCATGACTAGTGGCTATCGGCCACTACTGGTGGCCGGCCGGCGGTCGGCTAGTACTAGTGGCCGGTCGACCACTACTTTCCTGAACTTCCTCCTTTTGCTGCAACAGAGAGCAAACAGAGGCAAGGCAATGTATTTGCAAGGAAATGTGTGTACTGCTGCACTCCTTATCATGTCTCAAGCTCAAAGGAGTGTAGCACTTGGCTCTCAAGCCACCAACCAAGCATTTTCAATGCATAGTGGCCAAGAACCAAGCTTGTACAATGTTGATGAATGCACAAATAAGACTCAAAAGGCCTCCACCCTATCATGCACAAATCAAGGGGGAGGGCGACCAAGAAACGTGACGCGTTTCATCACTTTAAGTATGAAACGTCCCACATTTCTTGTGTTTGGATTAATGTCTGATCCAAACACATGCAATGCAAACAATATACTTATCTTAGTCATGTTTTACTTGGCTCGATTCTTGTTTACACATTTTAGCTTACCAATTAATCCCTTAACCGGTTAAGTCCAATGTGAAAGTCCTCTAATGAGAGGGGTCAACCAAAAAGGTGGTTTAGGACATGAGGGGGATTATGCCTTTGACTAGGAGGAACCCTCAAAAGAGGGTTAAAGCCATTTGAGCACAAACCCTAACTCATACTTAAACACACAGCCTTAAGGCCAAACAACCCTCAAAACAAATTGAAAAATGAAGAAATATGGGAGGTTGCAGATGCTTTTAGTGCTGAAATGGCATGGCAAATAAGACTATAACATGTAAACAACTCATGTACAACATGCTAAAAGCCAAGAACACCAAGACTAGTGAAGAATGCAACACTAAAGGCATGCAATATAATGTTCATAACCAATAGTAAACAGCCCCATTCCCCATAAGCGAATCTACAAGCTCTTGGTTCATAACCAAGCACAAAACAAACAAGTTGAGAGGTCCAAAGCCAAGGCACTACGCGAAGAACTTCAAGCACTCAAAACAAATATGAGCATGGATAATCATCGAGTGTTCAAACGATGACATCCAAGTCTTGAGGACGGTCAAAAATGGGGTAGCTACATAGGGTTTTACTCAAATAGTAAACAGCCCTTTGTTCTCCCTTTTCTTCCCTGATTACCACTGCACTTGCTGCATGCTCTGACACCGCCAAGTATAAGAACAGCTCCTCTCCAGGCACTAGATTTGAAAGAACTGAAGTTGTGGTCAAGTACTTTTTCAAGTCGGCCAAGGCGACTTTGCACTCCTCTGTCCACAAGAAATCTGTGGCTTTCTTCACTAAACTGAAGAAATGTTTACATTTGTCAGAGCTTATGCTTATGAATCTGTTTAAGCCTACAACCCTTCCAGTTAACATCTACACTTGTTTTCCCGACGTTGGGCTCTTTAACTCTAGGATGGCCTTTATTTGATCTGGGCTTGCCTCAATGTCCTTTCTAGTGACCAGGTACCCTAGGAACTTCCCTGACCCAACTCCAAATGCGCACTTCGATGCATTGAGTCAGAGTCGAGATGTCCTTAGGATATCAAAGACTATCTTCAGGTCGGCCAGATGATCCTCAAGTTCCTTGGTCTTCACGACCATATCATCAATGTATACCTCCACTGTTTTTCCTATTAGATCTCTGAACATCTCAGTCACAAATCTCTGGTAAGTTGCTCCTGCATTTTTCAACCCAAAAGGCATCACTCTATAGCAATACAGCCCTTTTGGGGTGATAAATGCAGTCTTCTCCTCATTCGGGGGGTACAAGGCCATCTGATGGTACCCTCTATAGGCGTCTAGGAAGCTCATCCTTCCATGCCCTGAAATGGCATCCACCAATTGATCAATCTTGGGTAGTGGGAAACTGTCTTTGGGACAAGCCTTGTTCAGGCTGGTGAAGTCTACGCAAATCCTCCAGTTCCCATTCTTTTTCTTCACAACAACCGTGTTTGATGACCATGTTAGCTATTTTACCTCTCGAATGGCTCTAGCCTCCAGGAGTTTATCCACTTCCTCTTCTACTGCCTCAACATGCATCAACTTCGGCCTCATTGCTCGTTGGATGACAAGTTTGGCCGACCTATCCACATTCAGTCTATGGCAAGTGACCTTGGGGTCAATGCCAGGAATCTCGTATGGTGTCCAGGCACACACCTCAATGTTTTCTCAAGAATGCCTCTAGTTCCTTTTCTTCCTCGGCCAAGCTTGATCCGAGAAGGAAGAAGCGCTCTTCATCCCCTTGTTGGACTAAGATCTTCTTCAGGGCTTCCTCACTTTTCTCAGCTAGTTCTTTGCCGACGTCCTCAAGGACCTCTATGTCCTCGTCTTCGATCTCCACTGCTTCTGCTTCTCGTATGTTGCAGGTGGATTTCATTGCTGACATGGAGCAATTCTTTTCCTGCACCTAATCTCCTCTGACCTCCTCAATTCCATGTTCTGTTGGGAACCACAACAACTGGTGCAATGTTGAGGCAACAGCCCCCATTGCATGCAGCCATGGCCTTCCCAAGATAGCATTGTAAGGAGAGGGGGTGTCAATTATTATAAACTCTGTTTTTACCTTCTTGGTGCCAGTCTGCACCTCCAAACTTACTGCTTCCAGGGGCCATGTCGGCATTCCATTGAACCCAACCATTGGACCATTGGATTGTTCCAAATCATCTTGGTGAAGGCCCAGCTCTTTGTAGCACTTGACATACATGATATCACAAGAGCTGCCCTAGTCGATCAGAATTCATTTTACCTGGCATTCTCTAATCTAGAGGGATATTACCAAGGCATCGTTGTGTGGATGTTGCACTATCTCTAGGTCGTCTTCAGTAAAGGACACCATTGGTCCTTGGCACTCGCCTGCCCTAGGTCTCTTCTGTCGGACCTGCTACACATGTTGTAAGTGTTTTACTTTCTTAGTTTCTCCACGCATCTCGTTCTTATTGACCTTCGAGTGAATTACATTGATCACTCGAGGTCCGCCTGCTTGCGGTTGTGGTGCTGGAGGAGGTGGTGCTGCTGGTGCCTGAGGTAGTCTCGCCTGCTCTTCCCTTGTCCTAGCCTCATCTACCAAGTCCCTTAGATGACCCCGTGTTACCAGGTCTTCCAGATGTGCTTTTAAGTCGCTGCACCCTTGAGTTAGATGCCCTTCCTCATTGTGGTAGGCACAGCATTTCCCCAAACTTCTTCCCATAAATTCACCAGGAATCTTCTCTGGTGCTATATAATAGGGCTGATTCCGAATTCTTTCCAAGACTTTGTAGACCGGAATTTGGAATACAGTCGTGACTGCCTGTGCGGCCCTCAGTCCTGTCTCTTGCTTATTGTATCCACCATTACCTCGGCCTCACTTCAGCGAGCCGTTTCTCTTCTCTCTGTTTTGACGCATTTTTCCCCGGCGTGTCCTCTTTTGCCCTGACATACTTTTTTATCCTGGCCATAAGTTCCTCCATACGTTTTGGTAGTGTCTTTGCTAGTGATTTTCGAAGCAGACAATCATCTTTCAGGCCGTTCTTAAAAGATATGACCGCCACCTCCTAGTTGCACCCAGGTATTCGGTTGAACACCTCGTAATACCTTTTGGCATAGGCCCTAAGGCTTTGATCCTCGCCAATTCTTAGAGCCATCAGGGAGTCCACCCTCAACGGCTGTAGTTTGTTTGTCACAAACCTAGCCACAAACATCTCGGCCAGGCCTTCCCAGCTTTTCACAGTTCCTTTTGGCAACTTGTGAAACCAGTTTGATATGACTTCCCCAAAGGATGAGGGAAACACTTTGCAGAGCAACGGCTCGTTCCCAGTGTACAGTGCCATTGAGTTTAGGTACAAGCTGACGTGAAAGTTAGGATCCGACTTACCATCGTATATCTGGAATCTCGACATGTAGAACCTTTTTAGGGCTTCGAATTTATCTAGTTCTACCAAAGACAGCTTTCTTGGCATGACCGGAGAGGTTACCTCGGCATTTTGTCGCTTCTTCTGGAGGTAAACCCTCAGATCCTCCTTGGTCCGTCTAGGAGCTTGGCTATCTCCGGATTTTAGCATTTTCGACGCGCTACTTCCGGTGTCATTGTGAGTCCTCTTGGACCTCTCTCCGTAAGTTGTGTTGAAACAGAGTTCCTTCCCTTGAACATGTCGATGTTCTTTAGGGTCAACTTCTTTGGTACGATGCGTCCTCCATGAATCTCCCTTCATTAACTCTCCTCGCCCGACCTCTCTTGAAGGCCGGTGAGAGTGTTCCTTGGTCCTAGTGTGCTGGGGGACTGCAGGGACTGCTTTTTGCCCCTTTTTCTTGGCATCTTTTCTAGCCGCTGGAATCGGCGTGTCTTGTAATGGAAACGGTGGCTACATGACATTGTTCTGCATCATGAAATTGACGACCGATTGCAGGTTTGCCAATTTGTTCGCCATTCCCTTCATCTCGCCGTCCCTCTGCAGGCATCTATCTTTCCATACCTAGAACGTCCTCGTTATAATACCCGCCTCGGTCTGCCTTCTTTGGTACGTCTCCCTCCTAGCCGACGTCCTTCTCTCCGAGATTCTAACCCTGAGTTTCTTCGTTGCAGTTATCCTCCTCCACATTAGGGTCAATGTGCTTACCACTTCCAGTAGGGATGTCATCCCCAACCTTTTCTTTCTGTCCGTCGTTGGCCATCTATTCTCCTTTCTTTCCCACAGACGGCACCAAATTGTGTGTGCTGTTTTCTGACCACACTATCAATCAGGTACTCAGCTGGAGAACACCAGCAGAATAGATTGCGCCCGAACGACCTGTCACAGAAAGAAAAGACTCCGGCGGTGGTTTGTCCACCCGGGGGCACTCCGACGATCAAGTCAATACTCAATTATCTCTCAAAGATTACAAATAGTGTTTAACTCTCTAGACAGAACATAAAAAGCATACCTTAGAGTCTTATCTTTATCCAAACTGAAGTCATCTCCCATTCTGGGACTCTTGTCCCTTATCCACTTATCCTGGATTCTGGTATCTCTGCAGATAACCTCGACCTAGCCGAGATCATCTCAGCACCATGACCAGAACACATGGCACCTCGGCTGGCACTTTGGTGCCACCTTGGCCACGTGTTGTTTATCCAAAAAATATGCCCCCATATATATATATATATATATAGATATTACCTCCTTTTTTTGTTTTTCTTTTTTGCTCAATTTAAATTAATTTCTGTACATAAATATATACACGCCAAATATACAGATGCATAAGTATTTTATCCACACTTAGGAATGGTAAATTTCATCCGAAAACTAGCTGTTATAGGAAAGAAGTCCCCCGTATCATATAATCCATACTACATTACATTCCTTGTAGATGCAGCTACATCCCGTAACAGAATATTAAACAATCTACTAAGGTAAATATAAAAACACTTAAAAATGCCTCATTTGCTTCACACAATCAGTTTGTGATAGCACATTAAAATTTCTGAATGACCCAAAAAATATATTAATGATTACATTATGTCATTGGCATGCTTGCATAAATAGAAACAAAATTCAAATTATTCAAACATAAAGATGGGTGCACCTTTAACCCATAATTCCATATTTCACAAGCCTTCAAACACTGATATTCACTAGACAAGTGTCTTATACATTCAAATTTTAAATTCAAATTCTATGTTTAGACCACAAACCATAGGGTTTATATGCCTATTTCCAAGTATCAAACGATAAACTCTGCATACAGCACATGGAGTAAACCACAAAGTGAAATTCGCCCAATTCATTGAATTTTTGAATCCTGCATCTCGAGCTAGAATGTTACAACTTAATGCATACATATACGGAAAAGGACATGTATTGAATTTTTCTGGAACTGATAATGTATACAATCTAATGACACACAATGAGCAATTAATTTAAGGAGTGTGAATAAAAAGATGCATTGAAATTAAATATTTTTTTCAAATAGAATGCAAAAAAGATGGATCTTTTACTGTCTTATGACACTAAAAAAAATGTAGATAGATGAGTGGAATAAATAACTATTTATTAACAAAATTATTAGGTGAAAGAACAAAACTTTTGGATTTTCTTTTGCAAACTAGAACAAAGGCATGAACCTTGTAAATACTTCTTCTTTGTAGCACTCATAGATTCAAAACAAGCACAATCCATACTTCAATAGAAACAGAACCTCAAATGAGAGCAAAACAACACTTGAAGCCTCTCTCTGTTGAATCCATCGAAATCTTGTCATCTTAGACTCATTGACATGGTTACTATGCAATGGGTTGTGGACTTTGAATTTTGCAGTCTCAATCTCAACTTTTATTGAGCATCCCATTTTTTGTTTTTGCAATTCTTGATTCGTCAGTGACACATACTGATTTATCGTTCAAAATCAAGATAGCAGATGGGCTCTCCCTCGAGTAGAATCTATTGATTAAATGCTATGAACAACGATCATTCCTTCATGGCGTACCAAATATACTCTCATTGATTCATCTACATTATCACTACCCATTGAACTCGTTATTTTATTTTCCTCATTTTTACTTTCGTTGAGCACAGGATATTTCCTTTCTAAAACAAGATGGAAGGATAAGAATATGATGGCTCTAGTTACAATGATATCAAGACGTTCCAAGTGTGTGTGTGTGTGTGTGTGTGTGTGTGTGTGTGTGTGTGTGTGAGAGAGAGAGAGAGAGAGAGTATACAAGGATATAGATTCACTCACCAAAGGTTATTTAACTCTTATCAGCCTCCTTTTGTCAAGTTGGTTTTGAGGTTTTTTGGCCTAAAATAGCCACAAAAAAACAAAATAGACTTTTTAGCCCAATAAGACAAAACGTCACATCCAACTCATAATCATTACATTCTTTCTCTCACAAAAAAGTCAAAAAAGCCAAAAGTTTTTTCCAAACCAGGCTTTTTAGCCCCAGGCTAAAATAGCCAGACTGATTCACAAACTAGAGAACTAATAACTTTATGAGGGACATAAGCTGTATCACAAAAAAGAAAGACAACTTTGAGGCCCTCTTCTCATTCTACACCAATCATATATATAGGTGCTCGAAACGAAAGTAATCATTTAAAAACTAGCTGTGGAGAAACTAGCCGTTGGAGAGAAATAACCCATGAAAGATAGCCGTTAATAGAATACAAAAACTAACCATCCAAGAAGTACAGACGCTTCTAAGAAGGTGGCATGTCTGTGTCGGACACCGACACTCCTCAAACACTTCCCAGTTGTGGAGAAACTAGCCGTTGGGGAGAAACTAGCCAAGAAAGATAGCCATTCATAGAATACAAAAACTAACCATCTAATAAATACAGACACTTCTAAGAAGGTGACGTGTCTTTGTCTGACACCGACACTCCTCAAACACTTTCCAACACATATCTGACACTCATCCAAATGTGTCTTAATTTTCAAAAAAAAAATATAGACTCGGACAATCTTCGGACATTTGAAGAACACACCTGTCCATTGCTTAAACACACATGTCGTGTCATACAAATTTTTAATATTATCATGTCGTATCCGTGTCATATTCGTATCACGTGTCTGTCCTTGCTTCTTAGCCAACCATTGGAAGCTAAGGTGGCATTTGGTAACACTTACGTTTTCAATTTTCAGTTTATATTTACAAAAATTTTAAAAACTCAAATAAAAACTTGTTTGGTAAATTTTTGATTTATAAATCAGTGATCTCGGTTTATAAATTTGGCCAAAAAATGTAAACTCAAAAAATGAGTTTACGTTTTGAGTTTTTAGTTTTTAGTTTTTTTTTTTTTAACCACCCAACACTAGCCACCACCCGTCACCATTTTCCACCACCGTCTTCCACCCACCACCACCACTCACCACCCACCAACCCCCACCACCCATCACCCACCTACCACCACCACCCACCTGCAACCCACTCGCCACCACCACCCACCCGCCACCACCACCACCACCCACCCGCCACCACCCACCCCCCGCCACTACCATCCACCCGTCGCCTCCACCACTCGCCACCTACCCGCCACCACCACTCGCCACCCACCTTTCACCACCATCCACCACCCGCCACCACCAGCTACCACCACTCACCACCCACCCACCCGCCATTACCACCCACTTGCCACCACCACCCGTCACCACCACCACTACCCACTCGCCACCACCCACCACCCGCCCACCACCACCACCCACCTGCCACCACCATCCACCCACCCGTCACCACTTTCCACCACCGTCTTCCACCGCCACCACCCGCCACTTGCCACCACTTTCCACCACCGTCTTCTGCCACCATCACCCACCACCTGCCATCATTTTTTACCACCATCTTCCGCCACCACCACCCGCCATCATTTTCCACCACCGTCTTCCGCCGCCACCACTCGTCACCACCCAGCACCCGCCACCACTTGCCATTTCTCACTCTTTTTTATATTTTTAAAAAATTTTAAACATTTTGTCTAAACCAAATGCGTTTGTAGTTTATGTTTTTCTAAAAATAAACAAAAACTAGTTTATAAAATTTTTGTAAATATAAACTGAAAACGTAAACGTTACCAAACAGGTCCTAAACATTTATAGACAAAGAATTCATAGAAACAAGCTTTTATAATATTGAATTCAGAAACTAGCTGTTAGGTGGATATTATCGCAAACTATGCAACGTCAATATAATGGAACAAGTACATTACATAAAAAATTACATTAAAGGAACATATTAAATTTCTAGGATTAGTTTTTGGTATAAAATTAACATCGGCATAATGATATGCTAAGCACTAAAAATATTACATTACCAGGTTAGCTTGTTCCCCATAAAGCAAAGAAACATCTTGAAGCAATCAAATTCACATACGTAAGCCTTCATTGCGCAATAATGTACATTGCAGTTAATTGGTACTCGAAGGATTTGCTAGTGCCATTACGAGTTTCTAACAAGTTTTTGATATTTCGTAGTTTAGTTTAAAAACATTGTTCATTAAGAGCAAACTTAATGATATTCAATGAAACAAATCTTGGGCAGAGCAGAATGTGTATTACAGATTTTGATTTGTTTATTTCATTTGTATAATACTTATATGTTTTGATTTTTATTGTTTATAAAAAGTTATTTTTATATTTGAATGTGAATTGATGAATATTTTTACATTTCATGTTTTATATTTGTGAATATATGTGGTTGTGTGGATGTTATGGTTTGAGAAATATAAAAGAAAAATTAAAGAGGAATAGAGAGAGCTACTTCTTGCCAGAAAGATAATGCTTTTTCTCATGACAGTATAATTGGATATGTTCTTTCATTATTCCTTGCCATATAGTACATTTGTAGGAATGTATATATATATACATGTATATGAGTGGAATAAATAAGTATTTGCTAACAAAGTTATTCAGATGAAGGAACAGAGCTGATTTTCTTTTCCAAACTAGAACAAAGGCACAAGCCTTGCCAAATACAACTTATTTTGCAACTACTCATAGATTCAAAACAAATATCATCTAAACATTTCCATAGCATCAATAAAAATCTTTGTTTCGTGATGTACCAAATAAACTAATCATTAGAAGCTAAATATTTAGAAACAAATCATTCGTGGAAATCAGCGTTTATGATATTAAAATCAAAAACTAACCATTGAGTGGATAACATATTTAAATATAAGAACGTCCTGCTAACATTCAGCTATGTCATGTAGCAAAATATTGAACAATATACTAAGGTAAATAAAAATAAAAATAAAAACAAAAATGCTAGATATCCCAAAAATTCTACCAAATGTCTCACGTGGGCATGGGACTCACATTGTGTGAATCCCACACCCATGTGAGACATTTGGTAGAAATTTTGGTAGAATTTTTAGAGTCTTTAATATTATTCTTAGAGTCCTGCATATTGAGCTAGCATGTTACTAGTGTATGTAAACATATAGAGAGAGAGACATAAACATGTATTGAAATTTTTAGAAAAATTATAATGTAAACAATCTAATAAAACACGCAATGAGCAACTAATTTCAAGAGCGTGAATAAAAAGATGCATTGAAATCAAACATTTTCTTCAAACCAAAAGAAAAAGATAGAGCTTTTACTGTCTTCATGACGCTAAAAATGTAGACAGATGAGTGGAATAAATAACTATTTATTAACAAAATTATAACACAAAAGAACAAAACCTTTGGATTTTCTTTTGCAAACTAGAACAAAGGCACAAGCCTTGTAAATACTTCTTTGTAGCACTCATAGATTCAAAACAAGCACAATCCATACTTAAATAGAAACAGAACCTCAAATGAGAGCAGGACAACACTTGAAGCCTCTCTCTGTTGAATCCATCGAAATTTTGTCATCTTAGACTCATTGACATGGTTACTATGCAATGGGTTGTGGACTTTGAATTTTGCAGTCTCTATCTCAACTTTTATTGAGCAGCCTATTTTTTGTTTCTGCAATTCTTGATTCGTCAGTGACACGTACTGATTTATCGCTCATAATCAAGATAGCAAATGGGCTCTCCCTCGAGTAGAATCTATTGATGAAATGCTATGAACAACGATCATTCCTTCATGGTGTACCAAATATACTCGCATTGATTCATCTACATTGTCACTACCCATTGAACTCATTATTTTATGTTCCTCATTTTTTCTTTCGTTGAGCATATCCTTTAAACAAGATGGGGGGACAAGAATTTGATGGCTCTAGTTACAAAAAAATAAGACCTTCCAAGTGTTTGAGAGAGAGAGAGAGAAAGAGATTAGAAGGATATAGATTCACTCACCAGAGGTTATTTAACTCTTATCATTCTACTCCAGATTGATTCACAAACTAGAGAATTAATAACTCTATGAGGCACGTCATATTACAAAAAAGAAAGACACAACTCTGAGGTCCTCTTCTCATTCTACACAACTCATATATATAGGTGCTCAAAACAAAAGTAGTCATTTAAAAACTAGTCGTTGAGGAGAAACTAGCCGTTGGTGAGAAACAACCCATGAAAGATAGCCATTTATAGAATACAAAAACTAACCGTTAGAGCCATTGTGAAGAAACCAGCCGTCTGCAGATCTAACCACAAAAGATAGCCACTCATAGAATACAAAAACTAAACATCTAAGATGTAAGGACACTTCTAAGAAGGTGGCACGTCCATGTCATGTACATGTCGAACATCGCCACTTGTCGGACACTACCCAACACATGTCCGACACTCATCCAAACATGTCTTTTTTTTTATAAAAAAAAAAAAATTATAGACTCAAACACTTGGAGGACACACGTGTCCATTGTTTAAATATTGTCCTACATTTTTTTAATATTGTCGAGTCAGCGTGTTTGTGTCATATTCGTATCCATGATTCTTAGCTAACCGTTTGAAGCCAAGCATTTAAATACAAAGAATTCATGAAAACAAGATTTTATGATATTGAATTGAGAAACTAGCCATTATGTGGATACTATCGCAAACTATGCAATATCAGTACAATGGAACAACAACATTACATACAAAAAAAAAAAAAAAGAGAGAGAGTATATATATTAACGAAACAAACTAGATCTCTGGGATTAGTTTTCGGTAAAAAAACTAACATTTACATAATGATATGTCATGTACTGGAAAAGATTATATAAAGCGAAGAAACACCTTGAAGCAATCATATTCATATCCATAAACCTTCATTGTACATTATCATATTCATATCCATAAGCCTTCATTGCACAATAATGTACACCGTAGTTAATTGGTACTCGAAGGATTTGCTAGTGCCGTTATGAGTTTCTAACAATTTTTTTTATATTTTGTAGTTTAGTTGAAAAACATTGTTCATTGAGGGCAAACTCAGTGATATTCAATGAAAACAAATCCTAGGCAGAGTATTTTCAGAATGTATATTAAAGATTTCGATTTGTACATTTTATTTGTATAATACTTATATGTTTTGGTTTTTATTGTCTATAAGAAGGTATTTTTGTATTTGAATGTGAATTAATGAATATTTTTACATTTCATGTTTTATATTTGTGAATATATGTGGTTGTGTGGCTGTTTTGGTTTGAGAAATATAATACACAGTGCAAACTAGTACTATCAACTTAATTTGAAAATAAAAAATAAAAACTTTAGAGGCTGTCAAATATCAATTTTACAATTTCCACACCCAACTTCTATTGTGCAGCCCATTTTTTGTTTCAACAATTGTTGATTCGTCCCAAAACATGAATTTTCTTGTCATTCTAAATCAACATAGCAGATGGAATCTATCTCAGATAGAATCTATCAATGAAATGCTATGAACAATGATCTTTGTTTCATGAGTTACCAAATAAACTAACCATTGGAAACTAAATATTTAGAAACTAATAATTCATCGAAACTAGCCTTTATGATATTAGATTCAAAAACTAGCCATCGAGTGGATAGCATATTTAAGTATAAAAACATCATGCTAACATCAGCTATATCATGTAACAAAATATTGAACAATATAGTAAATAATAATTATAAAAAAAAAAAAAAAACACTGAAAGGCTACATTTGCTTCTCAGAATCAATTTTTGGTAGCACATCAACATTTCAGAATGACCCAACAAAAATATATTAATGATTATATCATGTCATTGGCATGCTTGCATAAATAGAAACAAAATTCAAATTATTCGAATATTAAAGACAGATGCACCTTTAAACCATATTTCCATATTTCATGTCTTCGATGCGCTATGATATTCACTGGACAAGTGTTTTATATATTCAAAATTCAAATTCAATGTTTAGCAACCACAAACCATAGGGGGTTTGTGTGCTTATTTCGAAATATCAAAGGACAAATTGCACAGAGAGTAAATCACAAAGTGAAATTCACCAAATTCATTTAATTGTTGAATCCTGCATATCAAGCTAGCATGTTGCTAGTGTATGCATACATATAGGGAGAGGAATATTAATCCAAGTGGATAAACATGTATTGAAGTTTTTTTAAAACTTATAACGTAAACAATCTAATAACACAAGCATTGAGCAACTAATTCAAGGACTAGTGAATAAAAAGATGCATTGAAATCAAACATTTGTTTCAAACAGAAGGCAAAGAACATAAAAATAGAGAGAGAGAGAGAGAGAGAGAGAGAGAGAGAGAGAGAAGCTACCTTCTGATAAAAAGATGGAGCTTTCACTGTCTCATCATGACACTATATGTAGCGATCCCAATTTCGATCCTTCTTTCATGTTTTGCCACTTCGACTGGGTCAATCGGGAATCGAGCTGCCTGTCACCATGGGTCAAGGCGCCCTTGGCGGGTCTGATGGCAGCGCCCCCGAAGTAAAAATGCAAAATGCATTCGAAATTGCTTGTCCACTCAAGCGGCCGTTTATGCGTTCGAGCGGAGAATGTTTGGTTTCAGAAGTTTTGACCTGTCTACAAAAGTACTAGGTTAGTGTATTTGACGCTCGAGCAGGGCTTTCCGTGCTAGAGCAGACCATGTTATATCAGTTCGTGAATCTAATATTTTAGATCACTTTTTCAGTCCTCTCTCTCTCTCTCTCTAAAACTCTACATAATTCCAGATCAGGAGCTTCTCTCTCTAGAAGTCATCTTCTCTCTTTGATTTCTCCAAATCCATTAGGATTTAGACCTAAGTTCTTCACCAAAGTTGGTTGTCATCTCAAGGGCTTTGTTGCGTGTGGTGAAGATCAAGTTTCGACACCGTTGATTTTTGGGGTTTCATCTCATTTCTTCTTCAGAACTTGAGGTAGGGATTTTCTTAGAGTTATATATATATATATATATTTGCAAGATCTATATGATTTTCGAAATCATCTTTCGATAGCTTTGAAAATTGATTGTTAATTCAAGAAGTTGAACAATTTTGAAAGTGGGTTTGTGTCTTGTTCTTTTAAAATGATCTTATGGGTTTTGATCTTTGTTGATTGAAGAAAAGATGATTTTGGAAAGTTTTCTTTCAAAGGATTTGAGTTGTATAGTTTTGGTGACAAAACCTAGAATTTGGAAAAAATTTTAAAAGAGACTGAAAATTCATGAATGGTATTGTTGTATTTATTTTGTGTGAAAAAATAAATGGATGTTTGTAAATTTTCTTATTTATATTTATATAAATGATGAATTTCAAGGAATACGAGAATTATTGTTCATTTTGGAAATTATTGTGGAAAATATTGAAATAGTCTTGAAGTGACTAATTGTTGAGGATACTTGAGAAGAGGGAATTGTGTTATTTCTTAGATGATGAATTGGAAAAAAAGTATTTATATTCATCTTGTATTATTGGCATAACAATTCATTTGATTACATTAAATTTTGAAAGTTGGTTTGAAAACTTGCATTAAGAAAAGAATGTTGAAAAACAAGTTTTCATGAAATGGTTTTGGGGTAAATATGTTGGTAAGTCTTGATAGGTGGTGTAAATGATATTAAATAAGTTGGCCTGAGAGTTCGAGGTGAAAGACCGAAAACCCGCCCGGATAGGTGTCGAGCCTTTCGGTTAATACCGGTAAAAATGACAATTTGGTAGTACTTGTATAGTTTACTTGCAGACACCGACCTAGGGATTACCAAAGTCGTATTTACCGCCCTTGAAATAAATTGTTAAGTTTTGAACAATTGAAATTGCATGATATCATTGAGCATAATGGCTTTCAAAAGATGAAAATATGATTTATCTTCAAAAAGGGACATAGCATGGCATGTGCATTTCATCTCTTGAGACTTGTACAAAATGTATATACTTTGTTAAGGATTTCCTACTGGGTTTTATGTTTACCCTACGGGATTTTTGTGCAGGAAAAGATGTGGTGATACCGCCTAACTAAAAGCGAGGAAATGTGTGTTGAGAGTACGAGACTCTCATTTTGCTGTGACTCTGTGTGTAAGCCAAGGGCTGTATGTCTGTGGGTTTGAATAACCATTTTGTGTAACTAGCCTCAAGCCTTGGAAACTTGTAAACTCTTGGGGATATTTATTTGTTTATTTACTTGTTGTTCGATTAATGTATTGTTGCATGAAGAACTATTGTATCATGTAATGTAAGTTTGGAGATTTATATTCAGTTTTCCTTGAAAGAGTCATGATTGTTGTATTATCATTTAGGCTAGAAATTTGGGGCGTTACACTATAATTGCAAACATGTTTTCATAACTACTTGCTGTCAACATTTATAAAAATGTAGATAGATGAGTGGAAACTATTTATTAACAAAATTATTAGGTGAAAGAACAAAACTTTTGGATTTTCTTTTGCAAACTAGAACAAAGGCACAAGCCTTGTAAATACAACTTCTTTGTAGCACTCATAGATTCAAAACAAGCATAATCTATACTTCAATAGAAACAGAAGCTGAAATGAGAGCAGAAAAACACTTGAAACCTCTCTGTGTTGAATCAATCGAAATCTTCCCATCTTATACTCGTTGAGATGGTTACTATGCAATGGTTGTGGACTCTCAATTTTGCAGTCTCCATCTCAGCTTTTATTAAGCAGCCCATTTCTGCAATTCTTGATTCGTCAGTGATACATACTGATTTATAGTTCAAAATCAAGATAGCAGATGGGCTCTCCCTTAACTAGAGTCTATTGATGAAATGCTATGAACAACGATCATTCCCTCGTGGTGCACCAAATATACTCATTGATTCATCTACATTATCACTACCCACTGAACTCATTATTTTATTTTCCTCATTTATACCCTTGTGCAACTTAGGATGTGGCAGCACAAATATATCCTTTCTGAAACAAGATGGGAGTATAAGAATATGATGGCTCTAGTTACAAAGATATCAAGATCTTATGAATGTTTGAGAGAGATATATATATATATATATAGAGAGAGAGAGAGAGAGAGAGAGAGAGAATACAAGGATATAAAGGGTGGACTCAAGGATTCACTCACCAGAGGTTATTTAACTCTTCTCAGTCTACTCCAGAATGATGAAAGACCCAACTCTGAGGTCCTTTTCATTCTACATAACTAATATATATAGGTGCTCGAAATGAAAGCAATCATTTAAAAACTAGCCGTTGTGGAAAAACTAACTGTTGGAGAGAAACTCGCAATTGTGGAAAAACTAACCGTTGGGGAGAAACTAGCCACAAAAGAGACTACAAGAACTAACCTTTGCAAGCTAAGCATTTAAAGACAGAATTCATGGAAACAAGCTTTTATGATATTGAATTCAAAAACTAGCCATTGGGTCGATATTATCGCAAACTATGCAACAACAATATAATGGAACAACATTACAGATAGTTTGAATAATGATAATTTATGTACTGGAAAACTACGATATTCCCTGGTTAGCATGTTCCCCATAAAGTGAAGAAACACCTTGAAGCAATCACATTCACTTCAATAAGCATTTATTGCACAATAATTTACAATAGAGTTAATTGGTACTTGAAGGATTTATTAGTGCTATTATGAGTTTCTAAAACAAGTTTGTGATATTTCATAGTTTCATTGCAAGACATTGTTTATTAAGGTCCAACCTAGTGATATTCAACGAAAACAAATATTTGGCACAGCATTTTCAGAATTAATGATTTATTGTGTTCAAAGGTTTCACTTGAAAAATATTTAAAGTGCATTTTCTTAAAGTATAATGTTGATGGAGATGTGTATATTAAAGTTTTCAATTTGCTTTATTTGTACATATGTTTTGGTTTTTATTGTTTATAAGGAGATACCTTTTAAACACAATAGCTAGGGGAAATTAACAAAAATGGAAAAGTGGACCTGTTCCGCCTTCCTTGTGAGCATCGGGAATGCTAGAGTAGCAATATACGTAGTTGGACAATTCCCAGCTCCAGTCATGTTTCCTTGACACAGACAAGCGGGGCCAACGGTTAATCCTAACATAGTGCTCCCTGATCTTCCCATCACCCACGAAACTAGTGACAATAGAATAACATGACTGTAGACACCCCATTTTTGACCGACCTTAAGACTCAGACGTCATCGATTGAGCGCTCGGTGATTGCGCATGTTGTGCTCGTTTCGAGGTTTCGGAGTTTTGGCTGGAAGCCTTGCCTCCGGGTCTCCGAACTCTTTGTGCTTCGGCTTGGTTTGCGGACCAAGTCTTGTTTTCTCTTCCCGGAGGGAGGGAGAGGTCTTGTAGACCATCTCTCAGTGGTCATAGACTACTTTTCGTGGTCGTAGGCCACTGTTCCCGTTTGGAGGCTAGTTTTCAATTTTCGGAGCCGTCGGTCGCGCACCTCGACTCGGGACCGCTTATCTCCTTGATCTTTGGGCCACATTTACTGGTCTCCCACCACACCACTGGCTTTCTTTCAGTTTGAAGATCACCAATTACCCCAGGAGACCACTTTTTTCTGGGAGACCACTTGGGGTGGTCGGCCAACAACTAAAAGTAGCTGGCCGACCACATTTTCTGGTCGGCCCCTTTCCTCCTGTTTTGTCTAACTAAATGGATGCTAGCTGTGCCAGCTGGAGGGCACAGACTGCATCCTCCATACACGTGTATGGAGGGATTGCATCCATGTTTAGCTTCTCTAAGAAGCTTGAACCCTTGCTTCTTCAATAAGAGAGGCTCTCTCTCTCCTTGAACTAGGGTCAGAAATTGCTTAAGGCAAAAAAATACATATCTCTATATATCTCTATATTTTTGGCTCAAAGAGTGGATTGTTCTTGACCTATTGCATCGCCCCCCATAGCCATACACCTCCACCATTGATCTGAGGTTCTTAGAGGGTATTATTAGAGGTTGAAGAGTTGGTTTTTTGTCCCAAAACTTGCTGGTTTTGCTGAGCTTCAAGGGTAACTCCTTTTCCCTCTTTTTAAGCTCTATCTTGATCATTCTCTTAGCCATAATTGCATGCATATTTAGGCTTTGTTGTCAACTGAAAAAAGCTTCATTTTTAAGTTTTTTTCATGTATGTTTAAGGCTCTTTTGGTGTTGAGGATCATCTACCCTCTTGCATGCTCTATTTAGCCTTGTTTTGTGTCATGCCATGAGACCTTTGTGTTGATCTTTGCTTAGCCTTTTAGCCACTAAAATCTAGTAGATTTTCAATGACTGGCATGTGGTTTTGAGGGCCTAAATCAGAGAGGGGAGACCCTCCCTCTTTTGGCCTTGTTTGTTTGCATTTTTGGCTTTTCAAAGGAGCACATATTTTCATACTTCCAAGGCTTGGTTTAGGCCCTTTTTGGTGACTTTTGGGACCTACCTAGACTCTTTCTATGGCTAGTTTGGTCACCTTGTGTTTGCCTCTTGCATGTGTAGAATAATCCCTTTCATGGCTTATCAAAGTAGCACCTCATTCTTGCATGTATGGGTCATGTCTAAGTAGGTTTTTGGCCATCATTTGGCATGCCATGATTCTTTTTTTGGCTGGTTTGGTAGTCTCTCACATGCTTCATATGCTTGTAGTGTAAATCATTGTTTACTAGCTTGAAATGCATGATGTTTTCGCCCTCTATTCTAGCATATTTTGGCCATGATCCAAACTGATTTTGTTCATATTTTGGGCTTCCTTAGCTCTTTTTTGAGGCCTTTTGGTCGAATGATGCTTTCCATGCACACTTGTAGTCTAAATCCTTTAAACTAGCTTTATATGCTTCATGCCTTGACATATCATTCTAGCTTGTTTTCTTCCCTTTTTAGCATGTTTTTGGTGATTTTTTACCATGTCATGACTTCTTCTTTGGTTTGGTTTGGTTGGCCTTTGCATGCTCCATACACTTGCCATGTAATCCCATGAAATAGCCTAACATGCATCATGTGGGCACATGTCTTTTTAGCATGCTTTCGGCTTGACTTCAAGAAGACTTTGTTCATGTTTTTCCATGTTTAAGGTCTGATTTTGGTTATCTTGGTCATCCATGACTTGCTTTGTATAGCTTTGGTTCAACCTAGCTTGTTTGCTTTGTGCATCGGGTCCACTAGCATGCATTACTTGGCTCATTTCAATGATTTGGCATCTTTAGTTATACTATTTCAGTCCATGCTTCATGGCCGTGCACTTGCATTTGTCATTCAATCAATGGGTTGTAGGGTTCCCCATTTATGCCTTAACATGAGCCATTGTGTATGCATTCATGCCTTTACTTGCGAGCCATCATTTCAGTGCTTATTTGGGGTTATTTTGCCATTATATAACTCTGATTTTTGTTGGTGGAGTCCTCCCATGCTTGGTCTTAATAGGTGTAGTGTAATCCACCTTATTTGCCTTGTATGCATTATGCCTCATCCCCCTCATGCTAGCACATTTTGGCTTCCATCCATGCATGTTTTAGTCTCATATTAATATGTACTAGGACTATTTTTGGCTGCCTTAATCACATGCTTCATGTTTTGTATGCCTGTAGTGTAAATGCTCTTGCTTGCCTCAAGCTTTGAGCACCATTGCATGCTTTATTTGTGTTGTGTACTTGATTTGGCATCACGTAACATCACATTTCAGAACATATAGACTTGCTATGTTCTCACTTCATTCATGTTTTGAATGCCTTTGATGGTTATGCATTGTTGCCTAGTGCATGCCTTAGTGTGTATGCTTGCACGCCTAGGACTTTGGGCCCTCATCTTAGCACATTTTGGTCTTTGTTAAGACCTATTCCAACTCTGTCCATGCTTAGTTCAGGCATATTTTCCATGCATTGCATGCCTCATGTGTAGTCCTCTTTGATAGCTCTCATGCCTTAGGACCCTTGCATGCTCTACTTGCTTTGTTTGAATGATTTGGCATCATTTCTTACTTAATTTCAGTGCACTTAGTGTCTTTACACTTGCACATTTGTCACTCTTTGAGCTCTCTTGAGAGTTGTGCTCTTGGGCCTCTTGTATTGGCTAATGCATTGTGCATGCATGCTTTGTATTTTGTGCCTTCATTTCATTCCATTGGCCACTGATTTGGGTGTGGCTAAGGCCCATCCATTTTGGTTTAAGTCCATTTTGCATTAAGTATGCCATCATAGTTCATAGCATTGAGTATGCTACGTTGTCGCATGATTGATCATCGCATTGTGCATGCCCTGTTCATCTCATTGTGTATGCTAAGTGTCATGAGCATTGTGCATGCCATGTAGCTTATAGCATTGTGTATGCTAGTTGCACGTTTGCATGTTATCCCTTGCATGTTTGAATCACTCAATTGCATTGCATTAGGATTGCATGCTAGAGTTGCATTTGGGCATGCCATGTTTGTTGCATTGTGTTTCGGATAGGAGTTAGTCCGAACACGGGAAACGAGGGACGTCTCGTACTCAAAGTGACGAAACGTGCCTCGATTCCCGATCGCCGACATTCTTGACTACCCGTGATGGAGTTGTTTCCTTTAGGTGCTTGTATGTGCATTCATTTCACATTGGGTCGTACAATTCGGTTCCTCGGCCATCATGCATCGAAATGTGTGATTGGTGGCCCGAGGGTCGAGGACTACACTCCCTTGAGCTTATGCAATGATAGAGAGAGTGGTCGTGCACACATGTGTTGCAAATACTTTGTCGTGCCTCTCTCTTTCCCTTTGTTGCAGAAAACCAGAAACCGAGAGAGGAAACTGGTCGACCGACCAGATTTATTGGCAGGCCGACCACTTTTTTTGGTTTCCACCACAAAAGGTGGTCGGTAGTTGGTCTCCCATGCCTATAAGCTGGTCGGCAGCCTTCCCACAAATTCCCAGGGTGGAGTTTCATCTCTCTGGAGCTTTGTGCAAGTTTCTGAGATCAATTACAAACAAAGGCAAGTCAGGGCGTCGCGAGGGATTTCTGAGCAAGGCAATTCGAGCATGCATGCATCCTTCATCATCCGAGGCAGAGCTGAGGCAGCCCACTTCACGTAGTTTGCATGCTTATTTAATTGCTAATTTAGTTGATTTGTTAATTAGTTAGTGTTGTGTAATATTTAGCTGTGACTTGTTATTCATTCTGTTGTGTAATAACTAGTTTAATTAGATTAGCTTAGATTAGCTAGCTGGTTCTGTATTATTTATTCAAACCCTCCATCGAGAGGGCGAATTTTGTAATAAGAGTGCGTGTGTGTGATGCATGTCTTCCAACCCCACGTCTTTCTCCCTTTTATTTACCAGCTTACAATGGTTAGTTTTAGGGCATGTTTCAATTAGCATCCTTATGCTTCGCATTTTTGCATTCATTCATCTATCTTGCATGCACCGAGCTCTGCACATCATACTAACTGCATTGTATTTCAATTCCAAGTTGAATACATGTTATCTATAGCATCTCATATGTCATCTTAGAATAGCCAAGCCTCTCTTAGTTGCATTTTGCATGTGTTGCATTAGCCATCTTAACATGAACTAGGATCATGCATTGATTACTAACTAGTTTCTATTTTGGCTCGAAGTACTCGGTAATTGTTTACGCTTTAGCATCCTTGCATGTGTGTGAGTGACTGCCATGATAGCATGCTTACCATGAGGCTAACTGGTTATGTGATATAATTGCCTAAATGCCTGTGGGTGAAGGTTGGATTACTTGAATTGGGACAATTCATTGAAATCTGCATTTTAGCCTATTTGCGAGTAGCAAACTTCAAATCATTTTCCAAACAAACGGATATGCAATGCTTTGTTCCAAATTAGGCGATCTAGTCTATACTTGTTTTGCTGTGCGCATCACGTAGTAATTCTAGGCTAATAAACCGGAATAAGAACGCATGTGTTTTCAAAAACAAGATATCATGTTTAGTAAAGGCCAATCTTTGATCAGGCGAGCGGGGGTGCTCATTGCATGACCTTCCCGAATCGTACCCAAGTTCCCGAGCCGAGGCAACTTTGGTGATGATGGACACGTGCCCTTAGGCACGAGTCAGGGTTTCCTAAATTCCCCCAAAATAAAATATTTAGGTGGCGACTCTGTATCTGGCAAAGCAGTCCATGTTTGGCACTTCTTTCTAAAAATCAATTCAAAACGATTTGCCGAATTTGGACTCTTTGGTGATTTATCAATCTCGCATTGCACTTTGCGAGATCAGATTAAGAACCGTGACATTTGAGTCCGAGCTGTAGTGAGCCCAAATGAACAAAACGGGATTTTCCCGGGACGTTCGGGCACGTCTACAATGACTCATGACCACCCCATGCTTCATCGCCGGGATCTGCGGTGAGGGTCCCATCTAGATGAAAGTAACGGCGCATTGGAGGGCCAGTTCCTTTCCAAAAAGGATCAAGATTTTGCCAATATTCTAAGGCCGCCTAGGGAGAATAGAACTATCAGATTGGTTGCTAATAAATATCAGGAGGAGTGATAACTACAATGAAGTTCACCATAAAATTGCATGTGCAAAGAGATAGATTTAATTCAAGAATTTGTTCCAGCAATATGTCAAAATTCAATAGTTATTGAGATGTTACCAGCAACATGGATCGTTCAGGTATAGGGAATGGGAACGCGAACAAAAACGTAATACGCCACATACTCTAAATTGTGATATGATAGGGGTAGACTTGGATAGTTTGTACTATAAAATTTAAGATACTTATAATCTATAGTAATTTTTTTAACAATTAGACATCAATAAAAAGGTAGGTTCTTTTTCTAAATTAATCAAGTAGCAACACATTTCTATGAGCATTGTGACTCATTTTTTATACTTTGTCACGACAAAACTTCACTCACCTTGGATTTTAGTTCGTTATATTTGATAAAATATAATATATTGGAGAAAAAAAACTTTTAAGATTGCCTTGGATCACTAAATTTATTATTTTGTAAAGAAAGTGTATCATGATTCGGAACGCGCGTTGCAAAACATACTTTACTAGGGTATCAATGCTTTCTGGAAGGTAATGCATACTCAACTCAGCAAAGCCATATGCAACTCAATGGGAAAACCAAATGTAAGGACTGGAGGGAGAGAAATTTGAGTACCAGTAATTTATTGACAAGTTCTGCAACCAATTAGAACGGATATTATTCATTAAGGTAATGAAAATGATTTGCATATCATTGAATCTAAAGAATATTACCCAGTTCGCACAACTATGCCATGTGAACTTTAAAAAATCAAAATAAAGAACAACTTCATTCTTGCCAAGAAAATTTTCACGATTAAACAATTTGAGCTCGGGCCAGGGTAGCCTGTTAAAGCCCCACTTTATAACACTTCAATTGTTCAACACCATGTCAATGACAAGGTTTGTGAAAGACACAAAGTGGTCATATCTCCTAAAAAGTATGTCATGGACTCAACTTAAATGGCAGTGGCACATACCTCGTTAAAGTGAAATTCCCAAACATGATCACACAGATCCTCCTTCATGATGCGAGTCTGAAATGAAGAACTTGTGCGTTAGAAGGAAGTAGAATGAAAACTTTACAGTTTGTATGTGTTTGAGAGAGAGAGAGAGAAAGAGCGCTAGTCATGTACCTGTTTGCCATCCATGACAGATGTTGAATAAGCGGCTAACTTTGATAACCCCCAAAGTTGTGATGAATGAGGTATGTGAGCTTTCCCAAACCATAATTCCTCACACTACAAATAAAAGCAAAGATGTGTATGTTAGGCCCCTAACACATTATTACAATTAATTTGGAATGACCTAATGTCACTTCACTCATTAGCTGTGAATTTTAAGGCAGGAAGCCCACCTCAGCATTGGGTAAGGAAGCTAATTCCCAATTAATGAAAAACTAAGTAAAACTTTCCAACATACATGGCCCAGAGGAAACTCAATAACCGCGAGGAGTTAAGATTCCATAAAATATGATTTTTCAGGAAAAGAAATGATTCATTGTGGTACACTGCCTCTGCCTAAAAGTTAACACTCAGAGGAATCTCACATGAAAGAACAAGAAATGGACTAACACATAAAAAGATACACTATTCAGAACATAAAATCCTTGACACCGCAAAGCATATTCAATATTCTATTAGACGATTTTTCAAAGATTGCATCCTTAAAAATTCTTAAGACATTTTTACCCACCATTATTACTCCTGTTTGTCCATATTAGCCTTGCATCGTTCATTTTGTTTACAATAGCATCGTCATCTGGTACCATGTCCTTTAGCTTGCTGCATTCACTTTTCTTTTATTGATATTCTTGCGTCTAATTCAAACAAGACATGAAGACGAAAATAAGGACAAAGAATAGTTGGGCTGAAGACTACACCATGTCCTGTTTTAGTAGCTAATGAGTGTGTGGATTCAAGGTTGCATCAAGGAAGGGATTATCTATAAGTTAGACATTGAGATGGCGTATGATAATGTTAACCGGAAATTTTTGTTGTACTTGCTAGAGAGGATGGGTTTTGGGGATAGGTAAAGGAGCTAGATTCAGTTTTGTATATCCTTTGTGCAAATGTCAGTTTTAGTCAATAGGTCCTCGGAAGGCTTCTTTCCTACCTATAGAGGATTGCAGCAGGGTGATCCTCTGTCTCCTCTATTATTCATTTTGGTTATAGAGGCTTTAGGGCGGTTATTGGCTAGAGCGGTGCAAGGAGGGTTGCTGAAGGGGTTTGAGGTAGGGGTTGCTCCGGGAGTTCCGAAGGTTTCTCATTTGTTTTATGCGGACAATGCGCTCATTTTATGTGATGCGGAGGTTGACCAAATTGGGTATTTGAGATGTGTGTTTTTGTGTTTTGAGGCGATGTCGGGCCTTCGGGTGAACTTAGCTAAATCTGAATTGATTCTAGTAGGTAAAGTGGTGAGGACTTCGATATTGGCAACCATTTTGGGATGTAAGGTGGTCTCTTTACCTATGACATATTTGGGTTTGCCTTTGGGGGCCTCCTTCAAGACAAGGGGGGTTTGGAATGCAGTTGTGGATCGTGTGCAACAGCGGTTGGCGGGGTGGAAGCGACAGTATTTGTCGAAAGGTGGACACCTTACATTGATCAAGAGTGTTTTGTCGAGTATCCCGACTTATTTTATGTCTGTCCATGTGATTCCGGTGGCAATGGCAAAGCAAATTGAGAAGTTGCAGTGGGATTTTTTGTGGGGTGGTGGGGGTGGGGGTTCTCATTATCATCCAGTGGCTTATGATCGAATTTGTATACCTAATGAGGGGGGGTTTGGGGGTTTGACGGTTAGTCGCATTTAATTTGGCCTTGTTGGGGAAGTGGTTGTGGCATTTTGTGGAGGAGAGGGAGCGTCTTTGGAGAAGGGTGGTAGTAGCAAAATTTAGTGTCGGAAGAGGAGAGTGGTGTTTGGGCATAGTGGGTCAATCTCATGGTTGTGGTGTGTTGAAGGGGAATGGTTGGGATGTAAGGAGTTTTGGAAGAGGGTTAGGATGAAGGTAGGTGTGGGGAATAGAGTTCATTTTTGGCAGGATAGGTGGTGTGGTGACTTGCCATTAGAGTTACGGTTCCCCTTGGTCTTTGTTGTTGCTGATGATTGTGAGGTGTTGGTAGGTGATGTGAGGGTAAGAAAAGGGCAGTTGGTTGTTTGGAATGTGCACTTGCGTCGTGATGTCCAGGATTGGGAGCAAGATCAGTTAGTGGAGCTTTTGGGCTTCTTATGGCTGCAGGTTGGAGAAGCAAGTCACGACTCTTTGGTTTGGGACTTCTCCGTCTGCGTCATCTATGGCTCCTTCTCCTCCTTCAACTTCTTCTTCCCCTCCGTTGTTGGTCTATTCTCGTCGTCAGGCCCCCCACCTCCAGTTGTCTCTACTTCTGTTGCTGCTCCTTCTGCTTCTGACGACTCTGATCCTACTGCACACCGATATCCTATTCATGAGCGTCATCTTCCAAACAAGTTGGGTTGGTCTAATACATGTTTTTCTGCTTCTTATCGTACTTTTTTGTCTGTTATTCATTCTTTTTCAGAACCACAGTCTTACACAGAAGCCTGTTAGGACCCTAATGGGGTTCAAGCTATGGAGGATGAGTTGTTTGCCTTACAGAAGACTAACACTTGGGAGTTGGTTCCTTTGCCTACTGGCAAGAATTTGGTTGGTTGCAAATGGGTCTATAAAGTCAAGACTCATTCTGATAGTTCTCTCGAGCGCTACAAAGCTCGCTTCGTTGTCAAGGGTTTCTCACAGGAGTATGGTATTAATTATGAGGAGACCTTTGCCCTTGTTGCCAAGATGACTACTGTTCGTATCTTGATTTCTATTGCTACTATTCGACATTGGCCTCTCTATCAGATGGACATTAAGAATGCTTTTCTTAACAGTTATCTCACTGAAGAGGTCTACATGCATCCTCTCCCTGATCTTCTTCACTCCTCTGGGCAAGTTTGTCGTCTTCGGCGTGCTCTGTATGGTTTAAAGCAGTCTCCTCGTACTTGGTATGATCGCTTTCAGACTACCGTTATCAAGCTTGGGTTTCATCCTTCTGCTTCCGACTCTGCTTTGTTTCTGAGATATACCTCAGCTAGTTTTGTTGCTCTCCTACTCTATGTGGATGATATGATCATCACTGGCTCTGACTCTTCTGTTATCTCTAACGTCAAGCAACATCTCTTCCACACCTTCAAAATGAAGGATCTGGGTCGATTGCGATATTTTCTTGGTACTGAGGTTGCCTCTTCTCCTAAGGGCTATTTTCCGTCTAAGGCCATGGATGCTAATGAGGTTATTCACCGTGCCGGCCTTACTGATACTAAGGTTTCTGATGCACTTATTGAGCTTAATGTGAAGCTCAACTCTACTAATAGTGTCCCTCTGGATGATCCCACGGTCTATCGCGAGCTGGTGAGTTATTTAGTTTATTTGACTGTCACTCGCCCTAATCTTGCTTATGCTGTTCATGTGGTTAGTCAGTTCGTTTCTGCTCCTCGCTCCACCCATTGGGCTGCTTTGGTTCGCATTCTTCGCTATCTCTACGGTACCATATTTCAAGACTTGCTGTTGTCGTCTACTTCCTCTTTAGACTTAGTGGCCTATGCTGATTCTGATTAGGCTGGTGATGTTACTGATTGCAAGTCCACCTCTGGTTTTTGTATGTTTCTTGGTGATTCCTTTATCTCTTGGAAAAGCAAGAAACAAACTGTTGTTGCTCACTCTACTGCAGAAGCTGAGTACCGTGCTATGGTTCATGCTACTGCTGAGCTTGTTTGGCTTCGTTGTCTTCTCTCTGATTTGTATGTCCCTCAGTCTTCTCCGACCTCCCTCTATTATGACAACCGCAGTGCTATTCAGATTGCCCACAATACTGTCTTCCATGAATGGACGAAACACATTGAGATTGATTGTCACTTTCTACAACAGCATCTGTAGTCTGGCTCTATCTTGCTTCCTTTTGTCTCCTCGGCTTTGCAACTTGCAGACTTCTTCACCAAGACTCACACTATCGCTCGGTTTTAGTTTCTTCTTAGCAAACTCTCAGTGTTTTCTGTTAAAACACCTTGAGTTTGAGCGGGGTGTGAGAATATATATTGTATATATGGTATATTAGGAATTACGCAATTTTAGGCAATTCCCTTTTCTGTGTATTTCCTTTTTCTGTCATAGATTAGGGCTATATAACTGATGCACTCTTTGTAAACATACTTGTCACGCCCCAAACCTGCCCCTAAAAGTTCGGGCATGATCTAAGCAGAAAAGGACACTTAACGTGATTACATATAGGGGCTTGACCGGAAGCTGTAATAGTATTTGATATAAATCAGAAAATATATCATCCATCGAGCTACTAAGTTATGCCAGGATCATAAACAACTCATAGGTCGAGCACATCAAAAGCTAAAATACATTTGAGAGTTAGTGATTTACATGCATATACAGATCCAACCCCGAGGTGGGGTTCATAACAAAAATATTAAGTACATCCTAACTTAGGCCAATAGTAACAAGTGTAAGCCATCAACTAATAGACTTCACAAAAGTAGGGTTCCGATCCAAAGCTTGGCTGTGCCTAGGCTGACAAAAGTATGACGATGCCGAGTTATGGTCGACCTCCTGGTTGGTTACCTACAGAAGCAGACATAACACAGGGTGAGCCAAGCTCAATGAACAATAGTACTGGTATGCATGTAAACATAATGTAAACATAATTGATATTGAATTCATGTAATCAGTCTGTCTCTGTATAGCTTGCTGGGACAATGTAATCAGTTCATCACATTCATAGTTTGACCCTTGGCCTATGAACTTCACACATTCAGAAAAGAGTTCTTGGGTTCATAATTTACAGTTCGTCACATAGACCTTGGGCCCCTTTGATTCACAAGCTCACAATAGCATATGTTCGTATTTCACATCTCGGCCCTTGGCCTCATAATTTCATTGTTCACAACTGACCCTTGGTCACATAGTTTCACAAAAAGGCTCGTAGCCACAGTAATTCACAAATGGCTCTAAGCCACATGGATTCACAAATGGCTCTAGGCCACATTGGTTCACACATTCAGAATTTCCTTGGTACAGTTCAAAAGTTCACAAGCTTTCACATATGGCGTGCATAACTTCACAACCTTTTTAATGTTTCCACAATTTCATAATGATCCACTTATCCTCAAGTTTATCATGTACATCCACAACTTTATAATGATTCTCATTCATAGTGTATATATATATTTTGTATCACCACATGTTTGACAACAAAGTACGTAACGTTAAGACATAACGTCAATACATAATAAATTGAGTAAAGATTCATTGAGGTACTATTACTCACTGTATTGCGTCGGTGCACTTTCTCTTAAGGTGTTTCCTACACACATGAACAAAATCACATTAGTTCTTTCTTCCTTGCTAACTCAACATTCGGTTCACTTATTTCGATTAACTTAATGAACATTATAATGATATAAATTGCAGGTTTAGTCAACATTAGAGGACTCCACACGCAAAACGGAGTATCCCGACTTTGCTGACTTGGGCCGCACGTGCGGCTAGGATCTCCCGCACGTGCGGCACACCTCCCGCACGTGCGGCATGGAGGCCTCGCACGTGCTTTTTTTTGCAGTGTCCAACGCCCAATTTTTCATCATTTCCCGCACGTGCGGCCTTGGGCCCCGCACGTGCGGCTGGGGTTCCCGCACGTGCGGCGATTCTGCACAAAAAGTCTGAATTTCTTGCACAATTTCATCCTCCTATGGTCATGTTTAGGGCCTCCAAAATTAACTAGAAATTGCCAAGATAAAGGATCCATTACATGTAAATAAACATTAAACCTCATACTTCATTTGATTAGAAGGTAATTCATGAATCCACATCCCATATTCATTCTAGTGAACATAATTTCTAACTCAACATCCCATTAAACACACTCACACAAGCTATGTTACCTACTTGAAATCAAATGGATCAATTGAGGGCATAGAGTAAAGCTTCTCATAACCACTTCAAGTTGAATCAAGACATACATAATAAGATTATTTTGGCTCTTCCCTTCTCACACACACACAACACCACAAACCCAATTCTTAAGGAACAAATTCATGAGAATACTTCACACAAGTACAATAACAAGAGTTGTAGAAGTGAATTAAACAAATGTTTACCTACCTTGAGTCCAATTTTACCACCCTCTCTAGACTCTTCCTTCTCCACCCTTCAACCCTTAGGTTTGTGAGTTAGAACTTGTGTATTCTATATCAAGATCAAGAACACATACATATATATATCCATATGAGAATAAGACGAAAATGAATCGTTTACGCCCCCGAAAATTGAAATTTCACGAACACGTTTAATATTACCTAAAAATTATGCTGATTCCAAAAATATAATCAATTTCAATTTATTAAACCTCTAGGACCCCCAATTTCTGCTTTCTCGCTCTATTTGTAACAGATTCATTTCTTTTCTAACAGAGATAGTTCTTTCTATAAAGCATTAAAACATAGTTAGGTGACACATTAGGCATTTGACAGCACAGAATAAAGGACTAACACATATCACAAGCACATATGAGGGTCGGGTTGTTACACATACACAATTGAATATACGAGTTATTTGGAATTCTTACATCTGGAAGCACCAATATCTATCGAAAGGGGGGGCGAGTTGCACTGATAAAGAGTGTCCTCTCAAGCATTCCGACTTATTTCATGTCAATTCATGTCATCCCTGTGTCTGTTGCAAAGCGGTTAGAGAAGTTATAGAGGGATTTCTTATGGGGTGGAGGGCCTGAGTCTTTTCATTACTATCTAGTAGCATGGGATCAAATTTGTTCTCCTAAGATGATGGAGAGGTTGGGGATTCGGAGTTTGATTTCGTTTAATCTAGCTCTTTTAGGGAAGTGGTTATAGCGGTTTGGGGTAAAAAGGAAGTGATTGTGAAGGAAAGTGATGGGGGCTAAATATAGTTTGGGATGGGGGGATTGGAGTACTAGGAAGGTTAGACAGTCACATGGGCAGAGTTTGTGGAAAGCAATTTGGTTGGGCTGGGAGGAGTTTTGGAAAAGAGTTGGTTTTAGGGTAGGGATGGAGGATAGGGTTCAGTTTTGAAGGGATAGGTGGTGAGGAGAGATGGCATTGGAAGTGATGTTCCTGTAAATTTTTTGTATTATGATTGAGTGGGAGGCGATGGTATGTTCTTTTGCTCAGGTGCAAGGCCAGGTGGTGGTATGGAATGTTAGGTTGCGTCGTGAAGTGCAGGATTGGGAGGTGGGCCAGTTGCTGGATTTGTTAGGCTTTTTGTACAGACTCCAGTTTGGAGGGATTAGAGAGGATTCTTTGAGGTGGGATTGCCCAAAGTCCAAATGAGTCTTTTCTGGGCTAGGAGGAGTTTTGGAAAAGAGTTAGTTTTATGGTAGGGGTAGAGGATAGGGTTCGATTTTTGAGAAATAGATGGCGTGGAGAGATGGCATTGGAAGTGATGTTACCATTAATTTTTTGTATTATGATTAATCGAGAAGCGACGATGGGCTCTTATGCTTAGGTGCAAGCCAAGTGGTGGTATGAAAGGTTGGGTTACGTCGTGAAGTGCAGAATTAGGAGGTGGGCCAGTTGCTGGATTTGTTGGGCTTTTTGTACAAACTCCGATTTGGGGGGTTGAGAGGATTCTTTGAGGTGGGATTGCCCGAAGTCCAAATGAGTATTTTCTGTGTCTTCTTTTTACCACATGCTGACGAGAAGGGATGGGGTGCCGTTCCCATGGAAGAGTGTTTAGGTGGTGGGTTTTCCGTCCAAAGTTGCTTTTTTTGTGTGGACAGCAGCATTAAGGTGTATTTTGACGATTGATAATTTGGTTTGTCGTGGGCATATTTTAGTAAACTGGTGTTGCATGTGTTGTGGAGATGCGAAGACGGTGGATCACTTGCTTATTTGCTGTCCAGTTGCTTCATGTCTTTGGATGTTTATTGCTGCTATCTTCGGTTTGGCTTGGGTTCAACCAAGGAATAGTGAGGGCGGTGTTACAAAGTTGGGCTGGAAGAAGGGTTAGGAAGAGACGTCGAAAGGCATGGAAGATGGCTGGCCATTGTCTAATGTGGCTAGTTTGGTTGGTGCATAACATGTGAGTTTTTTGGGGGGAGATGCGTTCGGTGGCATGGTTGGAGCAGCGTTTGTTCATTGTGCTACATACTTGGATATCTTTGACAGTAGACCCAGATGTTTTGACTTTTGTTGATTTTGTAGAGAAATTGATTTAGTAGCTATTTTGTTTGTTTTTGTCTTGCTGTTTAGAGCTGTTTTGGTTTATGTTTGTTTATAGTTATTAGGTTTGTTTTTGTATTCTTTGTATCTTCTTGATACTTTTTCAATAAAATTTGTTTATTTATCACCCAAAAAAAAAAATCTACCCCACACCTCTAAAGACCAAAGTCAATCATAGCAATCATTGAATCTTCCAAACCAAGCACGAGGATATTGTTTGAGTCCATATAATGAATTTTTCAAACATGCTAACATTGACACCCACTGAGCAAGGTTAAACCAAACCAAACCAAGCCTTAAGTCCCATCAAAATGGGGTCGGCTACATGAATCCTTCTTCTCCACGCGGCCCTATCAAAGGCCATTTCATTAGTCAAAGTAAGTAGATCCATATCTCTATTTACAACGCTAAGCTACGCTAATCTAGGCCTACCCAGTCCCCTACTACTTCCATCTACCATTACAGCATCGCATCTCTTCACTATTGCCACTGTTGGTCTTCGTTGAATATGACTAAACCATCTCAATCGATTCTCTCTCAGCTTATCTTCTATCGACACTACTCCTACCCATTCCCGAATACATTCATTCCTAATTCTGTCTTGTCTAGTCTTGTCACACATCTACCTTAGCATTCTCATCTCAGCCACACTCATCTTATCTACATGTTATTTCTTGGTTGCCCAACACCCCGTCCCATACAACATCGCTGGTCTAATAGCCGCTCTATAGAACTTACCTTTAAGTCTAGTGGATATTCGTCTATCGCACAATACCCCAGATGCCCTTCTCCACTTGCACCATCCCGCCTTAATCCTATGGGCCACATCCGCATCAATCTCCCCCACTGTTGTGATAATCGATCCTAAATAACGAAAATGTTCACTCTTAGGAAGTTCTTGGTTCTCAATCTTCACTTCTCCTCTGCTTTCATTGTTACTATTACTAAATTTACACTCCATGTACTCTGTTTTAGTTCTAGTTATCTGGAATCCTTTAGATTCAAGAGTTTTTCTCCAAATCTCCAACTTTGTATTAACTCCTTCTCTAGTCTCATCCACTAGCACTATATCATCTGCAAAAAGCATACACCATGGCACGTCATCCTGGATATTTCTTGTCAACTCATCCATAACTACAGCAAAAAGATAAAGACTTAAGGTAGATCCTTGGTGTAACCCTACAGTAATAGGAAATTCATTTGTCTCTCCAGCAGGCGATCTAATAGTGGTCACCACCCCTTCATACATTTCCCTAATCACATCAATGTAACCTTTTGTCACCCCTTTCTTCGCTAACACCCACCATATTATATCCCGGGGCACTCTATCATATGCTTTCTCAAGGTCGATAAATACCATATAAATGTCTCTTTTCTTTTCTCTATACTTTTCTATTACTCTCCTCAAAAGATAGATCGCTTCCATTGTTGACCTGCCAGGTATAAATCCAAATTGATTCTCTGACACCTCTGTTATATCTTGCAATCGGCGTTCTATCTCCCTCTCCCACACTTTCATTATATGACACATTAGCTTGATTCCTCTATAGTTGTTGCAATTCTGGACATCTCCTTTATTCTTATGGATTGGTACTAAAATACTCTTCCTCCACTCATCTAGCATGTTCCTAGTCAACAAAATTTTGCTAAACAACCTAGTCAACCAAGCAATCCCCTTTTTACCCAAACACTTCCAAGCTTTAATAAGGATATTATCTGGTCCTAAAGCCTTATTTGATTTCATCTTCTTAAGTGCAATCTCCACTTCAAAGTTCCTAATCCTGCGATAAAACCTATAGTCTCGGTTTATCGTATTACTGGCTATTTCTTCCCCCATTGCCATACCTCCATGTTCCTCATTTAATAGTTTCTCAAAATAGTTCTTCCATCTTTCCTTAATCTCTTCATCCCTCACCAATACCTTAGAATCCTTACTTTTGATGCACTTAACTTGATTAAAATCTCTTATTTTCTTCTCCGTATCTTAGCAAGTTTGTATACCCTCTTCTCTCCCTCCTTAATATCTAGTCTAGTGTATAGGTCATCATAAGCTTTTAACTTAGCCTCTCTCACTACTTTCTTCACCTCCTTATTAGCCAATCTATAGCTCTTAAGGTTTCCCTCAGTTCTATCCTTTTGCCACTTTTTAAAGCACTCTTTTTTTGCCTTAACTACCACTTGAACCTCTTCCCTCCACCACCAAGTTTTCCTAGAGCTGGGTCCCGTTCCTTTCGACTCTCCAAGCACTTCCCTTGAGATTCTCCTCATACAATTAGCCATCGAGTTCCACATAGTGTTAGCATCATCTTACAAGTCCCAAGTACCTTCCTTATCCATTTTATTCTTAAATATTTCTAATTTATCCCCTTTTAGGTCCCACCATCTCGTCCTACAACGCCCACCATCCTTCCTAACTTGGTATTGCCCTCTAAAACATAAATCTAGTACCAAAATCCTATATTGAGAGGTCAGGCTCTCTCCAGGAATCACCTTACAATCATTGCATTTTAGGTAGTCCACTTTTCTCTCTAAAAAGTAATATATTTGGCTCTTAACTAATCCACTCTTAAAGGTTATCAAATGCTCTTCCCTCTTCTTATACATGCTATTGGCCACCACCAGGCCAGAAGCCAACGCAAAATCTAAGATACTCTCTCCAACCTCATTTCTGTCACCAAAACCGTATCCACCATGCACCCTTTCATAGCCTAGTTTATCTATGCCTACATGGCCATTAATATCTCCACCTATAACCAGGTTCTCTCCTACGGGTATCTCCTGTAAGATCTCATCCATTTGCTCCCAAAAATCCCTCTTAGTCTGATCATCTAATCCTACTTAAGGGACGTATGCACTAATAACATTCACTATATTCTCTCCAATAACTAGTTTAACTAACATAATCATATCCCCTTTCCTAATGACCACCACTACATTCTCCACAAGACCCTTGGCAATTAAGATTCCTACCCCATTCCTGCGTCTATCCTTGCCATTATAATACAGTTTAAAACCAGTATCCTCAATTTCCCTAACTTTCTCAACCGTCCACTTAGTTTCTTGTACGCAAGTTATACTAAATCTCCTCCTAATCATAACATCTACTAACTCCATCGTCTTACCAGTTAAGGTTCCTACCCACTAAACAAGGTTACTCCATATAAACCTGCTTATGGAGATCACCAAATAAAAAGGGGACAAATGGACATATGAAACAAAATTAGAGATAGGATGTAAAGTACAAGTTCTCTTACCCTTATCGAACAGCAATGGGAAAACCTAAATCATGTGGTAGAGAATCCAGCAGAATCTCTCTCTCTCTCTCTCTCTCACACACACACACACACACCTAGCCATCTCTGGAATGCCAACTTAATTCTTGCCAACATAGTTCCCATAAGGCTCCATCCAATGTGCTGACTCAACCTCATTCTCTACACCCTCTAAACTTAAACTCAAAGGAAACTCCAATTAGGATTTCACACCAATGAGTAAAAAAGCTAGCCATGTATGAAGGAATCAAAGCAACAAAACAAATTAAGCCATACTTGCAGAAAATCAAAATAAATTCTCAAATTCTATAGAGTAGTGTAATTATTTAAAAATAAGAAATAAAATAAAAAAATTACAAGCATGCAAGCAAGGTTTTAAATATCGCCCACTACGTATTATATTGGCCGTTATGTATTCAAATTTTGGACTTCCAATACCATTATTCATCAATATATTGGCCGATATACGGCTCTTATTGCCAAACACCGATACATATCCTAATTTTGTTATTTAAAACCATGCATACCAGTGAAGCAAACCACTTCACAAAATGCTACGAAATGGACCTCAACAATAAGAAAAACAGCAGTAAACTCCACTCACTATAAACCAAGCCAAAAAATAAAGTAAAAAATTCAATTCCCGAAAATAATCCCCAATCCTATTAACAATATCCTACATAATTGTAGCTCTGTGGAACACCAAATGAAGCACAGCAACAAAAATCAGCAAAAACCTGAATGGGTATGCATGCAATAGCAAATTAAAACCCAACATTCAATTCTCTAGGGCTAAACTGACATAAAGCCCCAAATTAAAACCCAATAACTCTCTAGAACAAAAGTGACCCCCAAATTAGGCACGCGCACACACACACACCCCAAAACCCAATTGTCAAATCCTCTCTAAATCGAAAACACAGTGAGCCTTATAAATTAAAGCACGAAACCCAATTGTAAAAAAAATAAAATAAAATAAAAATCGCTTTAAAATCTTCAGAAACCAAAATTGACATTGTTAAGCGAAACCCAAATGCAGGCAAACCTTTCTTTTCCAGAGGCAGTCGCTGGAAGCAACTCCATACCATGTTTGTGAGGTAAGGAGTGATAGTGCCACACTGGGTGCGTTGAGATGTGTAGACACCCCATTTTTGACCGTCCTCAAGACTTGGACGTCACCCTTGGAACACTCGGTGATTATCCATGTTTGTGTTCGTTTGGAGTTCCCGGAGTTCTCGGCTCGCGCGCCGTGCCTCAGGACCTCCGGACTCGACCGTTTGTGTTTGGTTTTGCACCAAACACTTGTGTTTGCCTTGGAAGGGCAGGGAATGCTTTGTGAGGCATCCCTACACACCACCGGCTGGGGCTAGAGGCCACCGGCTGGCTAGAGTTGCCATCGGCACTATATTGTGCCGGTCGGCATTCTTTTGTGCCGGTCGGCACTCAATTTTGTCAAAATGACATTTTTTGCTAGGACACTGTGCACTTGCTTTCTGAGATATTTTCAGACAGCTGTGTGCCATTGGCTTCCCCTCCATACACGTGTATGGAGGGATGAGCCCTTGGTTGCTTAGCTTGTAAGTCTTACAAGTTCTATAAGAGGAAGGCTCTTCTTCTTGGCTTAGGGTTGGATTTCTTGAGAGGTTTTTCAGCCATTTTAGACAGAGAGGAAGCTCTGGTTTAGGTTAGAGAATACATATCTATCCTATATCTATCCTTCTCTTGTTAACTAGGTGTTTTGTGCCTTACTTTTGCACACTAGCACCTAGTGTTTCACCTTTCTCTTGGGACAGAGGTTCTAGAGGTTGGTTTTTGGTGATTCTAGGTTGGTTTGAAGCTCAAAGAAGCCATCACACCATCTTTGTTGAAGAAGGCTACAAGGGTAAGAACTTAACTCCCTTTTTACCCCATTCTTGTACCTTGTTTTTACTTGGTTTAAAACATTTTTTGAGCTTAGTGTTTGGCACAAAAAAGTTCTGATTTTTAACCCTCTTTGTTGTATATTAAGAGTGTTTAGTGGTTTGGGTAGGTTTGACCACCCTTAGGCCTTGAAAAGGTCACTTTCTGTGCTATTTTGTGAGAGATCCGAGATTTTGGTGATAGGGTCTCTTCATCACTGAAATCTTGAGGGATTTCAGTGGTGAAGAGCATGCCTTGAAGTCTCAAGAAAGGGGAGGGTCACCCCCTCTCCTTGGTGTCCTTAAAAAGGGCAAACTTTGCTTCCTTATGGAGCTTCATGCTTGAGTGTGTGTTGAGCATGTTTGACTTGTTTTCCATGCTTATATTTCCATGCTATAACATGATTTCAAGTTGGTTTTGGTCTCTTATGCATGCTTAGCATAGTTATCATGTAATGCCTTGTTATGCCTTAACATGCACTAGGTTGTATGCCTTCATTTTTAGCATGTTTTAGGCCTTGATTCATGAAGCTTTTGTGCTTATTTTAACATGTTTTAGGTCTGACCATAGTTATTTGGTTTGATTTTAGCATGCTTAATATAGCTCCTTTGTATGGTGGCTTGTTGGTCTCAAGTGTGTGCATGTGTAGCATGTGTTGTTCGCATTATTTTGGTGGTTTGGGGCCACTTGACATGCAATTTCAGTCCCCTTGGTGTGCTTGTATGCTTGCCTTAGTGGCCTTGTTAATGCTTTAGGAGCATGTGTTGTATGTCCCTTGTTTTGGCTTCAATGCATGCCTTTGATTTAATGACTCTTAGATGCCATCTAAGTAGCCATTTGGCTTTGTTTTGACATGCTAGAAACCTGTTTTAGGTTGATTAGTGCATGCCATGTATGTTTGTGCAAAGTGTGGTTTAATGCCCTATTAGCTTGCCTTAAGCCTAGGCTATTTGCATGCTTTGTTTGATTTGATTTGTTGCATGATTTGGCATCATGTTTGAAATGAATTTGAGAGCTTTTAATGCATGCTAATAGTCCATGTTTGAATCATCTCAAGTGTGCTTGAATGTCGTTTTGTTTGTGCCTTGGAGTGGGTACCTTAACATGTGCATGCGGGTGCGTGTCTAGTCTCCATTTCTAGGCACTTTAGTCACTGGTTTTAGGTCTTTTTGAGTTGCCTAATTCATGTCTAAATCCATTATTCCATTGGTTTGCATGCTTGCTTCATATGCTTGTTTGTATGCTTGCATGAGCACCTTGCACTGTCCATATTGCATACTAGTTTGCCATGCTTAGGGCTTCATCATATTGACATGCATGCCAAGGCCCTTTAAGTGAGTTTGATGGAGGTTTGGCACCCTTGTTTGATTATTTGGTTTGCATGCATTTTGTAGTAAAGTTGCATTCTTGATTCTTAGGGCCATCATGCATGAAAATGCGCGATTGGTGGTCCGAGGATCGAGGCACATGCCCCATTGAGTCATTAACATGATGTGAGATGTGTTTTGTGCATACATGCTTTGAATTGCCTTGCCATGCATAGTTTGTCCTCTGCTGCTGTGAGTTGCAGGATCTGCAGAACATTTTGTGCCGGACACTTTTAGTGCCGGCCGTGATGTTTTCCGGCCGATGGAACAATTCAGTGCCGGTGGCCTCCTCCTTCAGCCGGTGGTGTTCTACCCCAGCCGGTGGTGATCTCCAGTGTTCTGGGAGGCATTCCTGGGATTTTGGTAATTTTCTGAGGAGGAGAGCGAGAAAGCGAGGCAATCAGGTGGCGGTCTGCAGTTCAAACGACCCAAACACGCGTTGCATCTGGCCCTCATCCCGAGGCGATTTACTGCTTAATTAGATTAATTAATTTATTTAATTAATTTAGTTAATTTGTAATATTTAATTAGCTAGAGTAGTTAGTTATTTATTCGGTTCTGTATTATTATTCGGTCCCTCCGAGTGAGGGCAAAATTGTAATAAGTGTGTGTGAGTGAGTGCATGTCTTCCAATCCCCACTTCTTTCTATCCCTTTCATTTACCTGCTTATGATGGTAGATTAGGGCATTTTAAATTAGCATACCTTATGCAATGCATGCGTGCATTTATGCATTTGTTTACATGCACCGGGCTCGGTACATCATACAAACTGCATTGTAATTTTCAATTCCTAATTGAATACGTGCTAAGTGAAACATTTCACATGTCATGTTTAGGGTTAGCCGTGCCTACTCTAGATTGCATATATGCTTGTGTTGCATTAGCCACTTAACATGAACTAGGTCATGCATGTTTCGCTAACTAGTTTCTTGTTTTGGCACGGAGTACGATGTAAGTTTTATGCTTTAGCATATCGCATGTGTGTGAATGTTAACATGACAGTATGCTTGCCATACGGCTAAATGCTTACGTGATAAACTGTTTGAGTGCCTGTGGGTGAAGGTTAGATTGCCTGAGTTGGAACAACTCGTTGAAGTCCGTATTTTAGCCTACTTGCGAGTAGCAAAATCTAACAAGTTTTTCGAGGCAAAACGGATATGCAATGTTTATTTCCAATTTAAGCAATCTAGTCTATACTTTTGTGCTGTGCACATCACATAGTAATTCTAGGTTAATAACCGGAATAAGAACGCATAAAGTTTTCAAAAACGGATATCACGGTTAGTAGAGGCCAGTTTTCGGACCGGGCGAAAGGGGGTGCTCATAGCTGACCTTCCCCGATCGTACCCAAGCTCTCGAGCCAAGACCACTTTAGTGATGACGGACATGTGGCCTTCGGCACCGAGTCAGGGTTTTCTAAATTTCCCCTTTTAAAATATTTAGGTGGCGACTCATGTCCGCAGCGGTCCATGTTTGGCACTACTTTTCAAAAATCTGTTTTCTCAAAGCGATTTGCGGTTGGACTCTTTGGTTGATTTAGAACCGCGACACAAATTGAGTCGGCTGTGGCGAGGTCCCCATGGACGTGTTCTGATTCTGGCGACTCTCTTTGAGGAGTTTAGAGAGCTTGACTCAAACGCGTGATATCCTGTTTTGACTACGCTTATGTGTTTCTTTGCATTGCATGTGCATTGGTGCGCCTAGGACACCGTGTTGGCCATCTGCTATTCCTGAGCGGTTTGCTAGAGGCTTGTCTTGTCAAGGCATGACCATAAGGCTGACCGGTTGCGGGCTCTGCCAATATGGGAACACAAACCCCGGTTTTACCGAGGCACCCTTTTTGACCATTCGACCTAGTGCATATTCGGAATCCATAGTGACCATTCCAAACTAGGACAGGTTGCTTACCCGATATAGGTTGTTTGAAACCGCTGTGTGCGTAGTGAAACCCTAGCTCGACAAAATAGGGCAGAAACCCTACCCCAACATAGGGGTGCATTGGCTCTCTTTTACCGCTATGTGCTTTTAGAGTGTATCTCTCTGAGAACAAACATATCGGTTGCAAGATTTGGGTATCGGCCGAGGCACCGATATGTCGATGTTGTTGAGAATTAGGCGTCTGCGGGTATCGGCTCGATTTTAGTAGTGACTCAGGAATGGTGTTGATAGTGGGCCTTGATTGTCGGCTACGCCCGTATTTGATCTGCTTGAAATCTTGCTTGTTTTCCGTTTGATTCGAGACTCGGAGGTTTGATCGGCTAGTGTCTTCTCCTTCTTTGGCGGGGTGAACATGACGAGAACCGGAAGAGATTGTGGTCATGACGGCGCGTTGAGTCGAAGTCACCCGGGGATGGCTACTGTCGACATACCGCATCCGCCTAGGTCGCCTTTGCACATCAATTTGGGCTCCTCAAGCATGCGGGCTCGTGAGCCTACTACTTTCGAACTAATGGGGATGATAGGTGATCTCCAAAAGGTGCATGACAGATCTCGCCTATGGAATGTCGGTTTCACCACACCGCACCCTATCTTGGAAGCTTCGTGCCCAAGAGCCCCATTGTTGGGTCGAATTGTCATCGAACTCGACCAACGAGAGATGGCCTCCAACTATGGCAACGATGCATTAAACCAAGCTCTCGATCGGTGAGGCGAGAGAGCAGAGAGCAAGATGAAGGCGAGGCCGACCCTATTGAACAAGCTAACGTGTGGCGGTAGAGGCTTTGAAAGCCGGGGGAATGAACAAACAACAGATATCCGCTGTTATGTCAAAAGTTGTGGAGGACGTTTTCCCCACTCCACCTGAGGGCAATTCCAGTCAATCAGAGAATCAGGATAGGCCCGTCATGCCAAAAGCAGTTCTTCTCCTTCTAGCCTTACATCCAGGAAGGATCAAAAATCAAGGCCGCACCGCCGATCCGCTCGCTAGTGCATCTAGCAAGAGTCTTTGCAAAGTACCACCGGCCAGAAGCGCGGGGTCTTTCATGCTCTCTATATGCCATTGTCCAAGGCATTGCAGATCCTTGCGAAAGGGACACCTTAAGCCCCTGGAGCGCGGCGCTCAAGAATCTCCACGATACCCATGATGCTTCCTGTCTTTGTCGTACCATCAGCGGTGGCCATGCCAGCGATAATTGTTTCGTCTTGACACGAGGTGCAAGATTTGATTGATAACGAAGTTATCCTCCCTCCCACTTCAGCAAAGTCCGTCATCACTCAGTTGTTGGATTTTGAAGATACAGATTCCGCGAGTATATAAGCAGAAGGTGAACCGCCTGCGGGCAGTGTTTGGTACATTCTTGGATGTGGCGTCTGGCACGCATTTTTGAGCATCTGCGAATGCTAATCTTGTAAATCCTGGCTTGGGTGCCGAGTCAGCCTTTTGTTTTGTTTTGAGTCTGTCTCTGTCTAGAGTCAGTCTTTTTTTACTAAAGGGTCTGTCTTGTTGTAACGAGTCAGTCCCTCTTTTGTATAAAATACTAGGTGCTTCTGGGGTTGTTGCCTCGAACACCGCTTTGTTTTGCAATTATCTTTTACTTTCTTTTGGGTCTGCCTCTGCTGTGGAGCCAGTTGCATCCGGGGAACCTGAATGAAACAGCCATGGCTATCGTCTTCCCGTACTATTTGTGTTGGGCTAGTTGTGCCAGAGAATTCGAATGGGGTGACAGCGCACTCCACCTGCTCTTGCGTGCCTTAAGAATCATTGTTTTGACCTAAGTTTTTCAAAACCCTTTTCGAACACTGTCGTGATAAAAAACGAAGGGGAAGGAATTCCTCGGGATTTGCAAAACCTTGATCAAATTGAAAGAAAGAGAGGCATGCTAAGCCCTTAATGATCCAAATCATGCTTGTCAGCGTAGTCTTGAGAGGACCACAGCTTAATCGGTGGTTCCACACTGTCTTCGGCATGAGCGATTCGTCGCCTCCTTAAAAACTTTCAAAAACAAAATGTTTTGCGCAGTCCTGCGAAGACCTGTGTGGAATCGCTCTTGAGATTGCGCAGCTTAGGATCGCTCTCAGCCTCGAGACTCGACCCTTCATTTTCCAAACCTTGGACCGGCATCCAGAATTTAGTTATCAATGCAAGACCTGTGTGGCCAGATTCGAAGCAGCCCTCGATCAAGAGGCACCGAAATCGGAGCAAAAGATTAGAGCTCACCGGAAGAAGCTCGCAAAGCAACCATGATGAACCCTCCTGCAAAGCACTGCAACAGCCATTCTCCCGGAAACGGGGAGGTTTCGATTTCAAAAACCATTTGGCATGGACTGGCTACACTTTTACCCTTTGAGAGGCTCGCTGGGCTGAAAACCCGGAAGGGCAACCCAGGCAAAAGTTAGAGCAAAAGAGAAAATACAAAACAAAGAAAAAATGCAAAAAGAAAGAAGAAGCTCGCAAGGTCGAAAACCCGCATCGGGCGCCTTGGCAAAAGTTAGGGCCTAAAAAGGAGAGGTTAAATACCCGAGTGTACCTTAAGCCCGAACTACGTAAGGCTTGATTCCCATGTTTGGGATACGTAGGCAACTTCATCCTGAAGTCCAGCCCCCAACGCTTCCATAGCGTCTCAGTCTATGTAATGGTTTTGATTACCCATGCTTCCTCCGAATCCGATGTCTCGGTTGCAACAATTGGAGCTGCGTGATCAACTTCCTTCTGGAACCGATCCTGCGCTTTCAAAGCGTGTGTCCATATATTGTTTGTGGTTCTTCGTCCTCTCCGTGCACGAGAGCCGGTCGAGCTCAATCATCAATAGGCATGCGCGACATCATCAAACAAGGGGCAACTTTCGTTGCCATCTATTGCCAAAGTTGCCCTCGATCGTCATCAAACTAGGGGCAACTTTCCGTTCTCTTCCTCTCCCCTTTTAAGCGGGGCAATTTTCCAAATTGCCTCCGATCCGAGGTTGCGCATCTCGATGGTGAGTTCCGTGCTCGTTGCGCATCGACTGTTTGCAAAAATAGTTTCTGAAAATTTTTACTGAGGTTGGCTAGTTTCTCGAAAACTATTTCATTCTCCAAAATTAGACCATGTTTGGACCCAAAAGGAAAACTTTTCGATTAACCAGCGACTTGCATGATTTTCAAATCAAAAATTGCCCAAGCACGCTAATCTGGCGTTCATTTTGATCAAAACTGTTTTAGAAAAAAAAACAAAAAAAAAAACCAAAAACAAAGAATGGTCAGAGTAATGAACTAGGGGCACAGTTGAGCCAGTATCTGTCTTCCCCACCGTCGACGCCTTTTTCCGAAAAGGCACTCTATCTACCGGAAGAAATAGCTTGAGCTAGTCAGATCGGGTGAACCCGCTTCCTATTCATCTATCAATCACCGGGGAGGGATAAGAAAATGAGAGATTAAAGAATAGAGAGGAGTAAGTTGAGAGAAAAGTGAAAAGAATTTTGAGAAAAACCGAGGTCAGAAAGCGTCACGAGTATCACAAATCAGAAAGGGTGGGAATAATACCAGGAGGAATTGGCTCCTCGAGATTTGAGGTCTTTTTGTAAACATGTCCGTGTGTCGTGTCTTTTGATTTGTCGACGTTGATTTTCGTTTTGAGTCTTTTCCAAGTGTGTCTTGTTGGGTCGGGTCGTGTGCCTTTTGTTTCTTTGTTTGAGTTTGTCTCGTCGTGTTCTATGGTAGGCTCGATACCCCGGCTGAAAAACTCATCCTCTTCCAAAAAGTAATCGCTTATGCTCAGAATGCTGTGCCATTCTCTACATCCGTGCAAAGCAAAAGAAGAAAAGAGGAAAATTTGGGACATCCGAGTATGTTTCGACTGCAACCGTGTCGGCTTTGTGATCCGTCTCGGCAAATTAGGGTTATTTGTTCAGGACTTGCTGTGTGCAGAATGAACCAAGTGCTGTGTTATGGGCTATACGTAGATCAATTCCCAGCAGATTAATCCCCAACAGAGTATGGGCTGTGTATCCAGTTGTAAGCAGTGGTTCGCATGTGTTGTGTCGCTATTTAGTTGGTTGGTTATCTGACTATTACAGTGCAAGTGTTCAGTTGTCAGACAACAAATCCATTCCATTTACATTCAAGGTGTAACATGACGCAAAGCAATGCAAAGTATGAAAAATGCAGATATGTGCAGGTATAACATTCTTTTCAGACAAAAGTTTGTTTCATCCCATATAATCTTTTCAAAGTACAAAGTTTGAGAAAAGCAAAAATACACTGCTCAAGATACATAGTACCCTATCTACCAAAAAGAAAAGTACAAGAAAAGAAAATGAAAGAAAAAAGCAGTGATGTAATCATCATCAATGGCCTCATGCCGGGGTCCATCCTCGTCCTCTTCTGGGCGAAGCAGAGCATCGTCGAGCGATGTCATTTGTCGGGCCGAGCAGGCGCCTCCGGTCTCCTTCTCGAGGCCTCGCCTCCGACTCGCCATCCTCAGAATGGAGCACGTGAACTGCTCCCCATACGCCCCCTCTGGTGCGGGGGAATATCCTGCCATCCCGTGGAAATGGGAGGTCCAGATGGAGCGCCGCCACTCACGGGAGAAATCGGGAAGGGAGGCTGAAAAGTACAAAAGGCAAATGCTTCAGTATACATGAGCAGTTTATCATCTGAATCTGATGTATGAGTACGGTGTGTGAATACATGAGCGATTTATCGATCACGAGAATGCGATTGTATGAAGTCTGATGTGAATGCCGTGGCGATTTATCGGTCGCGAGAATGCGATGTATGGTCTGATGTGTGAATCTGGTGGCGGTTTATCGGTCGAGAATGCGATGTATGAAATGATGTGTGAAAGCGGTTTATCGGTATGAGAATCACGATGTATGATACGGTGTGTGAGTGCCGTGAACAGCTTATCAGATGTTGCGTCGTGCATCAGATTATGCGAAGCAGTGTGTATATGGTTTGGAACTATATCAGAGAAAACATACCAGGAGGCCGTAGAAGGCTAAGAACTCAAAGGTCCGCGGCAGATCCCGCCATGGAGGCATTGACTCCTTGTTGCCGGAAGAAGCACGCAAAATATCGGATGCATCAATATTCATGGAATATCGAATGAAACTGAATGAAATGACAATGCAAGATCTTGATAAAGTGGTACATCTGGAGGCAAGTCAGAATACCGGCCAACTCATGACCCGGTAGGGAGGAGCAAAAGGGATCTGGTAGGTCTCCCCACTCTGCCCCCTGTATGTCAGCATGGTAGGCAGAGCAGGCCAGCCCGTCCCTCGTCCCCTCTGCACTCCCCTCCTACCACGAGCTCGAGCTCTCTGTGACGATCCCGCTCCCGCTCCCGCTCCCACCTCTGCCCTAGCCGCCGGCACCGCAGGTCTCTCTGGCTCAGCTCGGCGACCACCACTCAGCGGCCGCATGATGAAGGTCTGGACGTACTCTGAGTAGTCGCCCTCGCCTCTGAAACTATCCACCTCCTAGCCGATGGTGTAGTCCGCCATCTGCTCAGCGGTGAAACGCTCGGTGTCCCTCATATGCTCGGGAGGGTGCTCTGGAACTATCTGCTCAGGTAACCCTGAGGTCTGACGCATGAAGCGCTCACCCAGGTACCAAGCTCGACAGACCGGGCCCTCCAGCAAAATCCGGTAACGCGAGGTCTCGATCGCGCCGGCAAACCGATCCCGCACTATCGCTGGCAGAGGGGCCCATGGCTGCCAGGTGATCTGAAATTGAAATACAGTTTATTGCCTACTAATATTGCAAATATACAGTGGAAAAGTGAAGCTTAAATGAACTGTAAGTAAAACATACCTCGGCGGAGGTGATGGTGTCAAAGTAGCGACGGAAGAAGCTGAAAGTCTCCCACGGCCTCCGGGTGCACCTCCCGTCGTAGCGGCGTGAAGGGACAACCAGGAGGTCTCGTCTCGATCTCTCTAGCTCGGGAAAGTAGGCATAGACCCTGGCGCAAAATAGATGTCGAGATGATCATCGAGATCTGACAAAATGAAGAATAAAGCGAAATAAGCGAGTCGTGTGTTGTGCGGTGTATTAGCGAGTGTCTGGTGTGAGCGATTATACGGTCGAGATAAAAGTAGGAGTGTGTGTGTGCGTGTGTACGATTATCTGATAAGTGTAAGCGGAGACTATGGTGTGCGGTGTGCAAAATCTGAAAAGTCTGACGAAATGTAAAGTAAAGAAGGAGCGTACCTCCAAGCTTCGGTAGCCTCGAGAAGCGCCCACGCCACGGAAACCAAGCTCATGTAGCCGTAAAGAGTGGCGAGCCGCCACCCGATCATAGCGCCAAGATGTCGGGGCGTCCACGATCGCAAGTGTAAGCGAGAGAGCGGTGTTCGCCGGTCGGCGAATAGGGTGGTCCCAGCAAAAACATCAAGAAGCCAGCGTCTTGCTCTGGCGGCCTCGGTCATCGGGCGCGTCGGCAAAGAAAGTGCACCAGCGCACCTCGAACCATGAGTAACGGACGAAGCCTGGACGTGCAAGAGGTGGCGCCTCGCCAAGCAAATGGATCTGAGCGGCGGTCCACTCATCCATGTCAGTGTCAAAAGGGATCGGATCACCCCTACCCGTCTTGCGGTGAGCAAAGTTGTATGAGTCATCGTCATGTCCCCGCCGATAGATGAAATGAATCGGTGGTGTCCCACCACCTCTCCGCCAAGCGCTAAAAAGAGGCTGCGGCGATAAGTCGGGTCGACCCTGCGAAGGAAGGAAGCCCGCCTCATCCACGATGTGTCGGACCGCATCGGGAAGCTCCGAATACCAATCTCGAGCCAAAACATTCCCATACCCGCGGATGGTATGGGAATCTCCCTGTTTACAAACAAATGGTTGCAAAGCAATATGAAATGCACGGTTCTGAGGAAACATGTTAAAGTCAATACAAAATCTAGCATGCGTGCACGTTTTTTAGATTCAAACAAGAACCGGGTACCAGTGTGCTTAACAGTAAACTACAATATGCGATGCACCACTGTGTTTTTGAGTAAATGCAATGCAAATATGGTGCACGTGTGTACATTTTTCAAATCAAAGCCGATGTCAAGTTTCAGTGTACTACGGTGGACTACGACCTGTGATGTGTCAGTGGGTTTGTGAGGAACAGCGTACAGATATGGTGCACGTGTGCACATTTTTCAGATTCAAGCAGATAACGGGTCATAGTGTGCCTATAAACTCTGACATGTATGTCGTCGGCGTGTTCGAGTGGTTCAATTCAGTATAAATCTAGCACGTGTGCAGGTTTCCAGATTCAAATAAATACCGGGTATCGGTGAGTTTGTAGTGAAATACGGTGTGCCGTGTGTATGGGCGATTGAGACTAGTGCATGTGTGTGTGCATGTGTGTCGATCCTAAGCAGATATCAGTTGTGAAGTTGTCTATGATCAACCACAGTATAGTATATCAGAGTTAAGCAAGTAAAGGTTGTATGTCGGCTATGGCGGTTTGCAAATCTACTACTTGAAAATAAAGCAAAGATAAGAATGTTACCTCGGGCGCCAATGAGAGAGAGGTGAGAGGGCTCATGCAAAAGCTCGGGTCGAGCCTGTCAAAACCGCGGAAGTGGCGAAGTCCGTCTGGTGGAAGTACGTGAATGGCCGAGCGGTAGGTCGTCGGGTCGAATGGTCGCTCGCTCAGCGGGAGGAGCTCAACCCCGGGATCCATCTCGTGATCCGGGGGAGTCCCGACATGAGGAACGTCGTCTGCCATGGTAGTGGTAGCGAGAAAATAGCCGAAAAAGAAAAATGGGCCGGAATGCGAAAAGTCAACTGGGAAGTCAACCCCGAGAGGGTCGAAAATGGCCGGGAAGGCCGGAAGAGGAAAATGCACGGAAATGTAGAGAAGATCGAGGGGAACAAGTTCCGAAAAGGCGGAAACGGCGAAAAGTGCACCGAAACGAAGTTTTGTTCGGTCGAAATTGACCGAAACGCGAAGAATATCGCAAATCCGACGAGAAAATGGGCGTGAAACGCGGAGAAATCGGCGAAAAATTGAAAGGAAAACACTCTAGAGAGAGAGAGGAGGAGTTTTCGGCGGTGTGGAAGTAAGAAAATAGGGTTTAGGTGCCCTATTTTATAACACCCGTGGCAAATTGGCAAAACTGCCCCGATCGGGCATTTTTACGCGGTCGGCACCTTTTTGTGCCGGTCGGCACTTTTTTGTGCCGATGGATGAGTTTAGGCAGCCGGTGGCAGCCGGTGACCACCCCACCCAGCCGGTGGTGCTCCCAAGGATGTTTTTAGGCAAGATAAGGGGTCTTGGGTCTCCATAGATCAATAAAGTGCAAGAAAGTGCATCCCCGATGCTCAACCGGCCTCCGTTTCGACCTCGGACCGTGTCTTCTGTGCATGGCGCTCAAATTCAAGCAAGATTGTATCCTTTCGTATCCTTTTTATCTTTCATAAGATTCAAAATTGCCCTGTGTGCGCTGCGTGTATCCATCACTTTGTCTAGTGCGGCACGTCGCGCCGTTTTAAACGTCCTCTGCGACTTATACTGTTTTTGTATTTTGTGCGACATGCGTGTCACACCCGCATCATTTTGTACTTCGTGTTGCATGCATGTCGCACTTAGCATTCATTTCATTTTCAATTCACGCGAGGTGTGCCACCTCACGTGTTTCATTTGCATTTCGATTCGCGCGAGGTGTGCCACCTCACGTGTTTCATTTCATTTTCGATTCGCACGAGGTGTGCCACCTCATGTGTTTCATTTCATTTGCATTTCAATTCGCGCGAGGTGTGCCACCTCCCGTGTTTCCTTTGCATTTTCATTCGCGCGAGGTGTGCCACCTCGCGTGTTTCATGTCATTTGCATTGTATTTCAAATCCTATGAGGTGTGCCACCTCATTTGTATCATTCGCATTCCTGTAGATGCTATGAGGTATTCAGGCCTCATTTGCATTGTATTTCAAATCCTATGAGGTGTGCCACCTCATTTGTATCATTTGCATTCCTGTAGATGCTATGAGGTATTCAGGCCTCATTTGCATTGTATTTCAAATCCTATGAGGTGTGCCGCCTCATTTGTATCATTTACATTGTTCGCGCTATTTTGCGCACCCCGGCTGTTTGCACTGTACGTGCATTTCGTCCGGTCCGGCGGGACCTTAAACACGCCCGGTCTAGGAGACCTTAAATCCTTGGAAGGTGCGAAACCCTCGTCTGATGAGGTACGCGTGCCCCATCTTGCATTTCATTACATCTCGAGGCATGTAGGCCTCGTTTTGCACTTCATTTTCCATCCAATGAGGTATGCGTGCCTCATGTTTCATTTCATCCTCACTTGCATTGTTTTGCATCCCGTGTGGCACGTGTGTCACATTATGCAAATTGCCCCAACGAGGGTCCGGCGGGACCAAAAACACGCACGGTCTGGCGAGACCTTAAACCCGCTTGGTTGCATTGTCATGCGTTGCCCCGAAGCCGGTCCGGCGGGACCCTAAACACGCCCGGTTCAGGAGACCTTAAATCCTTGTAGGGTGCAAAACCCTTGTTGCATCTTCATGCACATCATACATCATTTGCATTCAAAATTCAAAACAACAAAAACGTCATGCATCGTTTGCATTTCCGAACAAAAGAACAAAAACAACATGCATTGTCATGCATACATTTTCCATTTCGGTCTAGGAGACCTTAAATCCTCTGAAGGTGCAATTCCTTCGGTGTTTGTCGTGCCCGAACGACTTTCGTGTTTGCGGTGAGTTCCTAGGAGACCAACGGGGACGGTTGAAACTAGAGTTCGAACGGCTCATGCCTAGAACGCAAAGGTTCGGGATTTCCGAGTCTAAAGTCTGGTTTAAATACCCAGGGGGTGTACCCTCGGCTTGAAACCTGTATGGAAGCCCCATAGGTTGAGGTGGTGTGTTTACACCTCAATTCTGGATACTGAACCAACCTAGTATACCATCCCGTTGGAGGAATAGGGAAAACTGCAATCATGGTAATTGCATCATCTGGATTTTCATGCATTTCATTCGTTGCATATTTGTAAATATCGCATTATAGGTTGCACGCATTTCATTGCATCTCCTTCCATCTATGGCTTGCGCCTTTCCTTGTCAAGCTTGGTCTGGTATGTGCCTATACTTTTCACGTCAAAGTACAGTTCTGTATGCGTGCTTTTCTGTAACTAGACATGGCTTGTATGCGTGCATGCCTTTCCTAGGCGAGATACGGTTTGGCTTGCGTGCCATATCCATTGTATCTATTCCATTGCATGCATTCCATTGCGTTGCCTCCATCTATGGCTTGCGCCCTTCCTTGTCAAGCTTGGTCTGGTATGTGCCTATACTTTTCACGTCGAAGCATAGTTCTGCTTGTGTATCGCGCCTATTCCACGTTGGGGTGTTGGTTTGAGGGTTGCGGCACCTTTTCTGTGATAGACATGGCTTGTATGCGTGCATGCCTTTCCTAGGCAAGATACGGTTTGGCCCGCGCGCCATATCCATTTTATATATTACATTGTAGTGTAATTGTTGCATCCTGCACTAGGATCATTGTCTGTTCCCCAGCGGATCGTTTCCCCACTTATGTCAATCCACCCAATACTTGTTCTTATCCGTGCGTATTACTCATAGATCAGACATCGTTCTATGGGACACGGACTTGTTACTTCCATCAATCTACCTGACATTCGTGTGGTTTTGAACCGCTCGTGATTAGATCATGATTCAATTGCATTGCATATTTACATTGCATATTATTTGCATTGTTTATATTTGTTTTTAGTTTTGCATATCATTTGCATTACGTTTAGATTCAATTGCATATCATCGCACTTTTTGTGCACTTCATTGCATTGGCATGCATTGCTGCTAACAATATTGTACTTGTTAAGTTTGTTTTCTTTTCAGGCACGATATTGTATGTACGGTTCATTTGAAGCTAGCGCAACCAGACGAACCGGACAGGTATTGTATCCTCCACGTGAGGCGCATCGAGAATTACATAATTCTCTTACACCCTTTCTGCATTATAGTGTGGTTTGGAGTTTTGTAGCTTAGAACTGTTGCATGCGTGCTTCGTTACAGCTTTCTTTGCATGATCATAAGTTATGCTCGGCTTCTTGCATTTCCAATTGCATTTTGCCCCCGCCTTCGGGCGCGTATCTTACTTGTCTTGCATGTTTGTCTAAGTCTTCGGCCTTGTCAAAAATGGGTCGTCTCTGGGCTTTGACATTCACTCCCGTCATTCTTATGACTTCTGAGTTCTGTCAAAGAGGGGCAACTGTAGACACCCTATTTTTGACCGTCCTCAAGACTTGGACGTCACCGTTGGAACACTTGGTGATTATCCATGTTTGTGTTCGTTTGGAGTTACCGGAGTTCTTGGCTCGCACGCCGTGCCTCAGGACCTCCGGACTCGACCGTTTGTGTTTGGTTTTGCACCAAACACTTGTGTTTGCTGTGGAAGGCGAGGAATGCTTTGTGAGGCATCCCTACACCACCATTGGGCTAGAGGCCACCGGCTGGCTAGAGTTGCCATCGGCACTATATTGTGCCGGTCGGCATTCTTTTGTGCCGGTCGGCACTCAATTTTGTCAAAATGACATTTTTTTGCCGGCCGGACACTTTGCACTTGCTTTCTGAGATATTTTCAGACAACTGTGTGCCATTGGCTTCCCCTCCATACACGTGTATGGAGGGATGAGCCCTTGGTTGCTTAGCTTGTAAGTCTTACAAGTTCTATAAGAGGAAGGCTCTTCTTCTTGGCTTAGGGTTGGATTTCTTGAGAGGTTTTTCAGCCATTTTAGACAAAGAGGAAGCTCTGGTTTAGGTTAGAGAATACATATCTATCCTATATCTATCCTTCTCTTGTTAAACTAGGTGTTTTGTGCCTTACTTTTGCACACTAGCACCTAGTGTTTCACCTTTCTCTTGGGACAGAGGTTCTAGAGGTTGGTTTTTGGTGATTCTTGGTTGGTTTGAAGCTCAAAGAAGCCATCACACCATCTTTGTTGAAGAAGGCTACAAGGGTAAGAACTTAACTCCCTTTTTACCCCATTCTTGTACCTTGTTTTTACTTGGTTTAAAACATTTTTTGAGCTTAGTGTTTGGCACAAAAAAGTTCTGATTTTTAACCCTCTTTGTTGTATATTAAGAGTGTTTAGTGGTTTGGGTAGGTTTGACCACCCTTAGGCCTTGAAAAGGTCACTTTCTGTGCTATTTTGTGAGAGATCCGAGATTTTGGTGATAGGGTCTCTTCATCACTGAAATCTTGAGGGATTTCAGTGGTGAAGAGCATGCCTTGAAGTCTCAAGAAAGGGGAGGGTCACCCCCTCTCCTTGGTGTCCTTAAAAAGGGCAAACTTTGCTTCCTTATGGAGCTTCATGCTTGAGTGTGTGTTGAGCATGTTTGACTTGTTTTCCATGCTTATATTTCCATGCTATAACATGATTTCAAGTTGGTTTTGGTCTCTTATGCATGCTTAGCATAGTTATCATGTAATGCCTTGTTATGCCTTAACATGCACTAGGTTGTATGCCTTCATTTTTAGCATGTTTTAGGCCTTGATTCATGAAGCTTTTGTGCTTATTTTAACATGTTTTAGGTCTGACCATAGTTATTTGGTTTGATTTTAGCATGCTTAATATAGCTCCTTTGTATGGTGGCTTGTTGGTCTCAAGTGTGTGCATGTGTAGCATGTGTTGTTCGCATTATTTTGGTGGTTTGGGGCCACTTGACATGCAATTTCAGTCCCCTTGGTGTGCTTGTATGCTTGCCTTAGTGGCCTTGTTAATGCTTTAGGAGCATGTGTTGTATGCCCCTTGTTTTGGCTTCAATGCATGCCTTTGATTCAATGACCCTTAGATGCCATCTAAGTAGCCTTTTGGCTTTGCTTTGACATGCTTAGAACCTGTTTTAGGTTGATTATTGCATGCCATGTATGTTTGTGCAAAGTGTGGTTTAATGCCTTATTAGCTTGCCTTAAGCCTAGGCTATTTGCATGCTTTGTTTGACTTGCTTTATTGCATGATTTGGCATCATGTTTAATATGAATTTCAGAGCTTTTAATGCATGCTAGATAGTCCATGTTTGAATCATCTCAAGTGTGCTTGAATGTCGTTTTGTTTGTGCCTTGGAGTGGGTACCTTAACATGTGCATGCGGGTGCGTGTCTAGTCTCCATTTCTAGGCACTTTAGTCACTGGTTTTAGGTCTTTTTGAGTTGCCTAACTCATGTCTAAATCCATTATTCCATTGGTTTGCATGCTTGCTTCATATGCTTGTTTGTATGCTTGCATGAGCACCTTGCATTGTCCATATTGCATACTAGTTTGCCATGCTTAGGGCTTCATCATATTGACATGCATGCCAAGCCCCTTTAAGTGAGTTTGATGGAGGTTTGGCACCCTTGTTTGATTATTTGGTTTGCATGCATTTTATAGTAAAGTTGCATTCTTGATTCTTAGGGCCATCATGCATGAAAATGCACGATTGGTGGTCCGAGGATCGAGGCACATGCCCCATTGAGTCATTAACATGATGTGGGATGTGTTTTGTGCATACATGCTTTGAATTGCCTTGCCATGCATAGTTTGTCCTCTGCTGCTGTGAGTTGCAGGATCTGCAGAACATTTTGTGCCAAGCACTTTTTAGTGCCGACCGTGATGTTTTCCAGCCGATGGAACAATTCGTGGGTGGCCTCCTCCTTCGGCCGGTGGTGTTCTACGGCCGGTGGTGATCTCCGATGCAGGAGGCATTCTTGGGATTTTGGTAATTTTCGAGGAGGAGAGCGAGAAGCAGAGGCAATCCGTGCAGCGGTCTTGATTCCGAGCGACCTCAACACGCCACGATCCCTCATCCCGAGGCGGTTTGCTTAATTAGATTAATTAATTTATTTAATTAATTTAGTTAATTTGTAATATTTAATTAGCTAGAGTAGTTAGTTATTTATTAGGTTACTGTTATTGTTGGTCCTCAGTGAGGGCAAAATTGTAATAAGTGTGTGTGAGTGAGTGCATGTCTTCCAATCCCCACTTCTTTCTATCCCTTTCATTTACCTGCTTATGATGGTAGATTAGGGCATTTTAAATTAGCATACCTTATGCAATGCATGCGTGCATTCATGCATTTGTTTACATGCACCGGGCTCGGTACATCATACAAACTGCATTGTAATTTTCAATTCCTAATTGAATACGTGCTAAGTGAAACATTTCACATGTCATGTTTAGGGTTAGCCGTGCCTACTCTAGATTGCATATATGCTTGTGTTGCATTAGCCACTTAACATGAACTAGGTCATGCATGTTTCGCTAACTAGTTTCTTGTTTTGGCACGGAGTACGATGTAAGTTTTATGCTTTAGCATATCGCATGTGTGTGAATGTTAACATGACAGTATGCTTGCCATGCGGCTAAATGCTTACGTGATAAACTGTTTGAGTGCCTGTGGGTGAAGGTTAGATTGCCTGAGTTGGAACAACTCGTTGAAGTCCGTATTTTAGCCTACTTGCGAGTAGCAAAATCTAACACGTTTTTCGAGGCAAAACGGATATGCAATGTTTATTTCCAATTTAAGCAATCTAGTCTGTACTTTTGTGTTGTGCGCATCACATAGTAATTCTAGGTTAATAACCGGAATAAGAACGCATAAAGTTTTCAAAAATGGATATCACGGTTAGTAGAGGCCGGTTTTCGGACCGGGCGAAAGGGGGTGCTCATAGCTGACCTTCCCCGATCGTACCCAAGCTCCCAAGCCAAGACCACTTTGGTGATGACGGACATGTGGCCTTCGGCACCGAGTCAGGGTTTCCTAAATTTCCCCTTTTAAGATATTTAGGTGGCGACTCTGTAATCTGGCAAAGCAGTCCATGTTTGGCACTACTTTTCAAAAATCTGTTTTCTCAAACGATTTGTCGGGTTTGGACTCTTTGGTTCAGATTTAGAACCGCGACACAAATTGAGTCCGAACTGTAGCCGAGGTCCCCCGCGGACGTGTTACAAGATGGCGCAGAATCATGATCATGATATCTGAGCCAAACACAGTCAGAGGGCCCTGAAGCAAAGCCTCCTCTGTTTTCAGTTCTCTGGAAGGCTCTCTTTTCCTCTTTTTTCTCTTCTTCCCCATTGTCTTCATCACTTCCCCTCTCCTATCAACATCATCTCCATCATCATTCGACACTTCAATCTCCACAACTGGGTTATTCTTCTTCGAGTTCCCTTGTTCGAATTCTCTATCATTAGGAGGCTCACCCATTGCGGAAGCACCCACCAAATCTGGCGACATGTATGTAAACTATATATATGTATGCATGCGTATATGAGGAGAGCAGATTCTGAGATGTTTGTTCCATTAATGGAGAGTGAGGCAGTGAAAGAGCAGTGTGAAGTGAAGTTCTTGTACACATTCATCAGATCGTCAGATGATATTATTTTGGAGGTTTCTAGGATTTTGTGCACCGTAGTTTTGATGACGTGTCTAAATCAGGATGGGTTAAATTGGGAGGTGAGTTTGACGTGGCATCATGGCAGAATTAATTAAGGTTTTAGAGCATTTCTATCAACTTATTTAAATTTTACCTTTAAATATTATTAAAAAATTCATTTCTTATTTTAAGAATTATTTTTCCATCTGAATTCTTCAACAAACTTCTTATTCTTTTTCTATTCTATTAAAATAATATTTTTAATTATTTTTAAATTTTACATTTTTTAATAATAAAATAATTAAACAATATAAAATAAAGTTAAAAATAAGACTTAAAAGCAGTGCTTGAGCAAATGAAAGAGAGAGAGGCGTGAAAGCTGAAGCAAATGAGGCCCGATCCCAAGTCCCAAAGGCGTGCTTGAGCAAATGGAGGCTCAAAGGCGATAGGAATAATTCTGAGAAGAAAGCAATAGAAGTAGAAGTTAGGAGCCTGACGCCCAGGTGGACGACCAATTATGTTATTTTTGAGCATTTTTTTTCTTCAGTTATAGGATATTCATGGACATCCGAGGAATGTCCGAGTGGACGTCCAGGGGACATCCAGGGAACTTCTCCTTCACGCCTAAAATGAAATTAAATAATAATTTATCAGATATAAGAGAGCTATAGTGACTCTCTACAAATAGGGAGTTACTGTAGCAATTCTAAATTTAAGGGATGGTATAAGGGATCTATTGGAGAAGAATTTGTGAAGAATTAACTCCTTATAATAGCAAAAAGCTATTATAAGGGAATTGATAGAGATGCTCTTATAAGACCATTTCTCATCATTACCCAAATCTTTTATCAAATTTAAATTTGATAATAATTTAATAAAAATCTTAATTATTTTATTAAATTAGTATTAAATAAAGGGAGTCCTTTTTTTTCATTAAATTAAAGAAGCATTTAACCTTTCATCAAATTTTATAGATAACCAGATAGATAACCGGTCGGTTAGGCGGGTAAACGATCGGCCGAACAACCAGGTAGACAATCAGATTGGGAAAATTTTGAACACAATTTACTCTAGACCGAACGAGTACCCAAACATCCTCTCGATTGTCCTCCTGATCGACCGATTATTTAATAAAAATTTAAAATTTAACGTACAACTCTTGGTATCAGATAAAAATTTTAACTCAAATTTGAAATGAAAAAAAAAATAAAAATAAAAAGGAAAAAAGAAAAAAAGCAAGGATTAGACATGCTCCAAAAAGGGGCAGATCCCCGCTATTGAGATTTGGACCATAATGTATTATTCAGACTAGTGTGATCTCTATTTGGATAATTTAAATAGTTTTTTTTGTATAATTATTTATTTTTATAAAAAAAATTTAAATTGATACAATAATCGTAAGATATTCAATTTTTTTTGTTTATCACAGAAAAAAATAATAAATTGAACTCCATAAAAAAAAAAGTGATAGAGCTTGATGAATGGTTAAAAATGTATAATTCTTTTATTATTTTTAATAATTAATTGCACTTTATTAAATTAATTTCCTTACTTTATTTTTAATTGTGAATTTAATGATATAATTTTACTTTTTGTAGAATAATTCACAATTAGGATAAGGATTGGGTAAGATGGCGATTAAGGAAAAAAAGAAAGCAAATTGAAGTCAAACTTAATTCTCAGCAGAAAAGATCATAAGGCCAATCGAAAAATGGTTTGTTACATCAACACAACCAATAGAAGGATGACGCATGAATCAAGGCTCAATTGGCTGAATGAAGTGATAAAGAAATCCTATTTGAGGGATGATGTTGGAACTACTAGGAACTTGCCTCAATTTACGCATCAACAATCACTATAAATATAAAGAATAAAGATTGAGACCCCCTTTCCCCTCACCCCCTTTGACCCCCGTTCTTTTTTGATTGGTCACTATGTGAATCTGTTGAGAAGGAGGGAAGAATTAGGAAAAGCACCTTCTAAAACACATTATTTTTCTTTTGTTTATATGATGTTCTAAATTTTATTTGTTAAGATTAGGGATGAAATTCCAATGTTTTCTTTATAAGCATTTTATGATTCAATCATGACTTTCAATGTCAGATTATTTTAATTGATTGATTTATTTAGAAAAAGTTTTTTTATTTTGTATAATATCTTATTCTATTGTAGATTCCGGACACGATAAAAGCGTGATATTCTCTACGAATCAAATAACTAGATTGTTATGGTGTAGTCAATCAGTGAAAGTGATTAATTTTTTTGAAAATAATTTTTATATGGAATAATCATTTTTATCTTTCGATTGAAAATATTCCTTTGTGTATGTTTCAATTGAGTTATATAAATTGAATTTAAAATATTTTAAAAAAAGTATTGGTGGAGAATCTTTGATGCCTTAGCACCCTTTTTATAATCACCTTTGTTTTATCTTTTGATTAATTATTTTTCTCAAATTATTCAACCATTTCAAAAATTAAAATCATATTTTTCTTTACTTTATTTGAGTGTTCGGCAATTATTTTGAACAAATTGGTCCTTATGGATTCGACCTCGGACTCACCGAATTATATTACTTCGCGACACCCTGCGCTTGGGATTACAATATAAAAGTCACAGTAAAGCTCAAATCATCAAGTTAGTACTCATGGTGAAACTCACGGGACCGAATATCACCATTCAATCCAAATCATAGATTGGAGGGAATCACAACCCTTATAAAAAGAGTTCTATTGACCAGAAAAAATATAAAATATTTATAGTATCGATATATTCTTTACATATACCAAAACACTCCACACATTTTTATATATTTCAATACACTTTTAAAATAATTTTTTAACATTAATAACAGTCCTATATACTTTTTTTAACATTTTTCTTATTAAAAATGTAATAAATCTTATAAATTTAATATGATTACATTGATTTTTATTTTAACAATGTTAGACAATCGAATGTGACACAAAAAATTAAAAATATTTTGGAATCAAAATATCTTTTTTTAACAATATTGCTATAGAATTACTAAAAAAAATAGCTAAATATGGTGTAAATTTTATTATTATTTTTTAAAAAAAATTGAATATAATTATATTAAATTTATTAAACTTAATAATGTGTTTTTTTTTAATTTTAAAATACTTTTTTTATTTATTTATAAATAACTGTTTATATATATATATATTACAACACCAAATTACTTGAATCTAAAACCTCACCCCCTTCTCATATAAATACCACTTAGGCAATTTTATAGTTACACAACCCTCCTTGTTAATCACCAATTATTATTAGATGTGGGGGCCAAATTTTGGGGGTCGTAAATAGGCCGAGTATATGAACTTGGGGAACTGGAATGTATGTATAGTATTCGGCTTCATACCACGTCTGAATCCTACCCTATTGTCAAATAGCCGAATAGGGCAAGGGCCGAGTAAAAAGCAATTTGCTACAAAGGAAGCCGAATGACGAACAGAAAGTGGGCCTAATCCCGAGGCCCGAGAGAGAGGATATAAATAGAAGAATATCAGCCAGTAAGAGGTATGTGAGAACTATTACACTTTACTTAAAATATAAGCAATTCAGAGGTTAGAGATTGACTTGCCCGTCGGAGTGTTAATTTCGGTACCCCCGACCAGAGTGTTTATTCCTTTTTAGGTGACTAGAAGAGGATCACAGCGTCCCCCGGGATCAGAAGAGTATTTCCAAAACCACTTCTCCACAATAAGCGTCGTCTGTGGGAATACTCAAACACATCCATGGCGGGCGTAACGGAAGACCCTCCGATAGTCACTGATGAAACCACGTAGAGAGACGACCCCACTCCATCAAACATGCTTGGACCAGAGACCATCCCCGTAAAACGCGCTCTGACCTTCGCCTCACTCTCAACTCCAGAGCATGAAGCAATGCAAGCGATCATGGAACAAGCAAAGTAAAACAAACAAAGGTTGGAGAACATGATCGCAGAGAACGAACGTCTCCGTTAGGATTTGGCCTTGGAGGTGGCGAAGTTCAAACAAGCTGCACATCAAGGCCTAGAACGACCTGTGAGAGCAGGTGGTCGACGATCTCGAGCCCGACAACAAGATGTTGATAGCAACTCCAACTCGTTATCCCCGGAGCCCAAGAAGAATGGACAATCTGAAACTCCCAGTTCTTCTGAAGAGAGTCCCCATATAAGGCATAAGCGAAGAAGAAACAGTTCGGATGAAGATCAACACGATTCTTCTGTACAACAGATTGCAAAGGCAGTGCTATCCAAGAAATTCAAAGCACCGTCATTCACCTTGTATGACGGTAAATCAGACTCCACCGATCACATCCGCCATTACACGCAAGCCATGACACTGCATGCAGATGAGGCTTTGATGTGCAGAATGTTTCCGATTAGTCTAGGACCACCCGACACGAGAAGACAGGATAGACGGTGTGAGTACCATAAGGGCCATGGCTATGATACTGATAGTTGTTATGCACTAAAGGACCTCCTGCAAGAATTGGAACAAGATGGCCGGCTACAATAGTATGTCTGAAAAAGCAACCCAACCAAAACGATCACCTTAAGACAGGATTCACCTTCGATCGGCGTGATCCACATGATATACAGCCTTCCAATGACATCTGCGGTACATACAATTCAGTCGAATCCTGACCATCAAAATCAACTCACTCTAGCTAAACGGCCCCATGAAGCCGCAGGCATTACTTTTGATGATTCAGATTTGGTCGAAGTGACACTGCCCCATATTGATCCCTTGGTAATTGAGTTACGCGTAAACCGATTTATAATCGAGCGCGTACTCATTGATCCGAGGAGCACATCGAAGGTCATGTACTACAAGACATTCACCAAATTCAGCTTCTCCGAATCAGATCTCTCTCCGGCTCCATATCCACTATTCGGCTTCAACGCCAAACCATTAGGGAAAATCATGCTGCCTGTTCAAGCGGGCTCCCGAACAGTGGATGTAGAATTTTTGGTCGTCAAGCTGCCATCGCCGTATAATCTTATTATAGGGCGAACTTGGCTACACACCATATAGGTCGTGCCGAGTTCGTATCATTAGCTGCTTCGCTTCCCGACGGAAAGTGGCATTGAGGAAATCCGCGGCTCCTAGAAATCAGCACAAGCATGTTATTTTCTCGCTGGAAAGACGACAAAAGAGTTGCAAGTAAATTCCATTGAAGTGCCAGATCGGGAGAGCCTCGACGAGGTTGGGCGGCTTCCCAGTGAAAAGGCCACAGAAGACCTAGACCGAGTTGAAATTAACGGAAACCCCAAGAAGTTCTTCATGGTCGGTGCCTCCCTGAGTCAGGCCGACAGACAGCAGCTAATCTCTTTCTTGCTCAGCAACATTGATGTCTTTGTGTGGAATCCATATGAGATGTCGGGTATAGACCCGTCCGTTTCACAGCACCATTTGAATGTCGACCCTAAGTGCAAGCCAATCATTTAGAAAAGCCGACGGTCAACTGTAGAGCGCACTGCCACCGTTGTTGAGGAGGTTGACAAACTACTTGACGCAGGGGCAATCAGGGAAGTGACCTACCCTACATGGCTCTCTAATACAGTGGTTGTGAAGAAGAAAAATGGGACTTGGCGAGTGTGCGTCGATTTCACAGACCTAAACAAAGCATGCCCCAAGGATTGTTTTCCCTTACCCAGAATCGACCAACTTGTAGATGCGACGGCACGCCATCAATGTATGAGCTTGCTCGATGCTTACAGAGGCTGCCACCAGATCGCCATGCATCCTGAAGACCAAGAAAAAACTGCATTCCTCACCCCAAGAGGAACCTATTGCTATAAGGTTATGCCTTTTGGGCTGAAGAATGCAGGGGCAACTTACCAAAGACTAGTCACGACTTGATTACCATGTTATCAATGTACACAAGAAACCTATTATTATAACCTATTATAAGGTTATTTTTTAAGAAAAGGCACTTACCAAAGACTAGTCATGACTATGTTCAAAGAGCAATTCGGTCGCACTATGGAAGTGTACATTGATAACATGGTAGTCAAGTCTAGAGAAGAGCAAACCCACCTAGCCAATCTAGAAGAGACGTTCGGCATCTTACGAAAATACAAAATGAAGCTGAATGTTTCCAAGTGTGCGTTTGGGATCTGCTCCGGCAAGTTCTTGGGTTACATTGTCAACCACCGGGGAATCGAGGCCAACCCGAGGCAAATCACAGCAATCTTGGAACTCAGCTCCCCTCGCTTGGTAAAAGAGGTTCAAAAGTTGATGGGGATGGCCGCCGCACTCAATAGGTTCATTAGTCGGTCTACAGATCGCTGCCAACAATTCTTCCATACACTACGGCAAGGCAAGGCTTTTGAATGGTCTGCCGAATGCGAAGCTGCTTTCAACAACCTCAAGACTTACCTCCGCTCAGTACCACTCTTGACAACACCTACTGCCGGTGACCCGCTCATTTTGTATCTCGCGCTCGGCTGTGGCCAACGCCAGATCGATAAAGGAAAAGCTAGGGGAGCAGCGGCCAGTGTATTATGTGAGCAAGGCAATGGTTGACGCCAAAACACGCTACCTCTCGCTGGAAAAACTCATCCTACCCCTGGTCATGGCAACAAGAAAACTGATGCATTACTTCCAAGGACATAGCATTGGGGTGCTAACAGATTATCCCCTCCGATCAGTACTACGAAGTGCAGAAACATCAAGATGTGTTTCAAAGTGGGCTCTTGAACTCGGCCAGTACAACATTCAGTTTCTTCCTAGAACCTCAATCAAGGGCCAGGTGCTAGCCGACTTTGTTGTCGAATTCACTGGGGGTCTTGTCGATTTCAAGTCCAATGAATTTTGTCCAGAGCCGAACTGGAGAATTTACGTTGGGGACATCTGGCAGTTGTACTGTAACGGATCATCCAACCAACAGGACAGCGGAGCCGGAGTTGTGATCATGGCTCCCGACGGCGCAATAATTGAGTAGGCCGTCAAGCTCGGTTTCGAAGCATCAAATAACGAAGTCGAATACGAAGCCCTTCTAGCTTCATTTAATGTACATCTTCGGTGCTCGGCGCTTGCTTGTATTTTGCGATTCAAAGTGGTGATCAATCGCTAAAGAGGGAATACGCGGCAAGAAATGACCGTATGGCGGCTTACATAAAAATGGCCAATTCCTTGCTGGCGAAATTTGACCATCATGAATTGAACTAGATAACACGTGATCAGAACACACATGCAGATGCTCTTGCCTACTTAGCCTCCGCCATTAACTCAGAAATTAAATGGACCATCGAAGTAGGTTTCATCCCGGAGCCGAGCATCGGCCCTTCAGAGGAAGTCCAGGTCAATGTTGTAGAATCTGGACCGAGTTGGATGGATCCCATTGCTGCATTCCTATCTTCCGAACAACTCCCAGCGGACAAGAAAGAAGCGCACAAGCTACGAAACAAAGCTCTGTGATACTTCTTGGATCCGCAAGGAAGACTTTATAAAAAAATCCCTCTCTGGTCCATATTTGGAATGTGTGCACCCAGACAAAGTCGAAGAGCTTCTTGCTGAAATACATGAAAGCAGTTGTGGCGCCCATTCTGGCGAGCGCTCTTTGGCCCATAGAGCTATAACACAGGGGTACTATTAGCCGACAATGAGATCTGATGCCGAATGCTATGCTAAAAAATGTGAACAGTGCCAGAAGTTCTCCCCGTTAACCCATCTGCCCGCTGAAGAGTTGAGCTCTATCACCAGTCCCTGGCCGTTTGCCCAGTAGGGGCTTGATATCGTAGGACCGTTGCCGAGGGCCCCAAGCAACAAACGATACTTGATCGTCGCCACAGACTACTTCACAAAATGGGTCGAAGCAGAGGCATTAACGCACATTCGAGATTCTGATGTCAAGCGCTTTGTGTGGAGAAATATCATAACGTGATTCGACATTCCAAGAGCTCTTATCTCAGACAACGACACCCAGTTTGATTGTGGCGTCTACCGGGAGCTATGCAGCAAATATGGTATCCGGCCCTACTTTTCTACGCCGGCTTACCCATAAAGCAATGGTCAAGCTGAAGCCTCTTATAAGTCCATCTTGGATGGCATTAAGAAAAGGCTGGAGAATGCTAAAGGCAAATGGGTCGAAGAATTTCCAAGTGTGTTGTGGGCTCATCGAACTATGCCGAGGCGATCTACTGGAGAAACGCTGTTTGCTCTATGCTTTGGAACCCAGGCGATCTTACCCCTAGAGATCGGCCACCCAACCCTGAAAACTAAAGTTTTTGATTTGGACTGAAATGACATGATGCTTGCCTTGGATTTAGTTCTGATTGAAGAACGAAGAGACCGTGCCCTTGCATTCGTGGTGCGGTATCAACAGCAACTTGCTAAGTCATATAATCAACATGTTTAGTTGCGCTGTTACACACCAGGAGAGTTAGTCCTGAAGAAGGTACTTCTAGTTACCAAGAAATTGGCAGATGGAAAACTGAGTCCTAATTGGGACGGCCCCTATCAGATTGATTCAATCGCAGGAGTAGGGGCATATCGGCTCAAAGACATGTCAGGAAGGAGTTTGCCACGGCCTTGGAATTCCATGCATTTATGCAAATTTTATCATTGACCCGACTTGTGGGACATGATGCTTGTTCTGATTCGCCATGTACATCTCATTTTCTGTAATGCAAAGATCCCTATTCACTTACGAAATCCAGTTCAAAGGTGTTCCAATAAAAGCCTCCGGATTCAGAGCGCCCTTCGTAGATATCACGATTGGCCAAATAAAGTCTCCGGATTCGGAGCGCCCTTCGTGCATATCACGATTGGCCAAATAAAGTCTTTGGATTTGGAGTGCCCTTCGTGCATATTCGGGTCGTGCGTAACATGATTATGCCGATTAAATACTTAATGAGAAGTGCTCTCGTATGGAGCTGGCAAAACCCGTTTATACATCAAAGCATGTGAACATTCGTAATAATGTTTATGCAACGACACACAAAACACATTTATTCAAACATTCATGCAATAAAGAATGAAATGCGCCAACATATGTATGCCAAATAAAAATTAAAAAGAAACCAAGACATTTTATTCAATCAGACAATGATTACATAGTTTTTAACACAATCTGCGTTTCCAGCATCACAATTAGTGTTTTTGTCCGGCGTCTCCCTCATCGTCGCTCTTTTCTACTTCAGAAGCGGAAAAGAGCAAATGATCACGATAGTTTGTCAACAACGCCGAATCGACACCCTTTGCTCAGAGAGCCTCCGCAGCCTGAAGTGTCACGATCCAACCGTGCTTAAAGCCTCGATTCTCACATCGACAGACCTCCTCTGCAAGTTTCTCTTTCATTTTGTCGATCCCCACCTTCCGGCCAGCATAGAAGCCTTGCTTATAACCCTTGGCCCTCGCATTTTCTACGGCAAACACGCTTGTCATATCTCGATCGGCGATGGCATGACTCAATAGCCATTGGGTCACCCTCTCCTCCACAATCGGGTTAGATTGACCCACCGCATGCGGCTCGGCAGCTTTAGCCTTCCTAAGCTCACTCAGCTCACGCTCGGCTTTCTCCGCACAAGGCTTCAAACTGCAGATCCATTTGTCCATTTTCTCCATCTCCCGCCACGCGGCGCGTAGGCTCATGCCGACTTCGTAGGCAGTGTATAGGCCCTTCACCGCCCCATGGATACCTTCTCGAAACACTTCAAAATCTTGTCGTCCAACCATCCATTGTTGGACTTCCTATGGAAAGATCTGTCGAGCAAACTCGACCGCTACACCCGGGTCATTAACAATGGAATCTGCCTCAGTCATCGGTTTATTCCCCACGAACACCGCAAAACTCAATGGTCGTGGCGTCACATCTGGCCTGTTCCTCGGTCGTGGTCCCGAGGAGCTTCCCCTTTGCTGCTTCTCTTTTCGAGGTGATTTGCTTCGATGGCTCGGAGGTTGACGTTTTTCCCTTTCCTTGGATGTCCTTTCTCCCAAGTCAGAGGCTCATTGCCGCGATTCATCGCAGATCTAGCTCACCAAAGATTTGTCCTTCTCCTCTCGTTGAAAACAAATTGCTTAACATTCACCCTTGCCCTAAGCTAGTTCAAATCGAGCCTGAATAAAAATAAGTGGACTCACTGGCGCGAACTCACCCCATTTATTCGTATGTATGCAGCGCCCCCGAGGTGACGTCATTAATGCCAAACGCCAGAAGCCCGATGCCGATAGATTTATGCCACAGCCATTCCATGAGCTAGGCCTATTCGGCTAACGAATCTCATGCACTGGCTGGGGCAAGGGCAGATTTATTAATCTGATCGGCCAAGTATTTAAGCTCGATGCTGATAGATTTATGCCGCAGCCATTCCACGAGCTAGGCCTATTCGGCTAACGAATCTCGTGCACTGGCTGGGGCAAGGGTAGATTTATTAATCTGATTGGCCAAGTATTTAAGCCCGATGCCGATAGATTTATGCCACAGCCATTCCACGAGCTAGGCCTATTCGGCTAACGAATCTCGTGCACTGGCTGGGGCAAGGGCTGATTGATTAATCTGATCGACCAAGTATTTAAGCCCGATGCCGATAGATTTATGCCGCAACCATTCCACGAGCTAGGCCTATTTGGCTAACGAATCTCGTGCACTGGCTGGGGCAAGGGCTGATTGATTAATCTGATTGGCCAAGTATTTAAGCCCGATGCCAATAGATTTATGCCGCAGCCATTCTACGAGCTAGGCCTATTCGACTAACGAAGCTCGTGCACTGGCTGGGGCAAGGGCAGATTTATTAATCCGATCGGCCAAGTGTTGATGCCTAACGGCGATCGATACTTGGTATTAAAAACAAAGTGTAGCCATCTTGCAATCAACAGCAATATCATTCATCAATAACAAAAGCTAGCACAGATAACAGCAAGGCAAAGAAGGAAGTTTTCATTAGGAAATTGTGCACAAATTGTAGCCATTTTACACATGAAAATTAGCAAACAAAAAGCTGTAAAAATACATTCGAAAACTCCTAAAACAGCAAGCAAAAAGCAAAACAGCAAGCAAAAAAAGGTGTGGCCCAAATTAATCCTCAGAGTCAGACCCCAGCGGCTCAATATCCACTTGCTCATATGGAACTGGCATAGCCAATGTCACATCAGTAGCAACAAGGGCTTTGAGCCAGCCGTGTTTGAATCCCCGATTTTCAAATTTGGAAACTTCGTCTACATATTCGGCAAGGGCAGCACTTTTCCCGGCCTCTAATGCCTTAGAAGCCTCTGAGTCGGCTGCTTCCTTCGTCTTCTTTACTTCCTCCAACTCAACCTCCAGTTTGGAGACCGCCTCCTGGGCCAATTTCAGCGCCCTCTCGCTCGCGTCCGCCTTCCTCTCGGTGGCTAATCTCAGTTCCTCCTCATTCCGTGCCCTCTCCATCTCGGCTTCGGCCCGTTCGCCTTCTATCTTCGCCCTTAAAGCCTCAAACTCGACCCTGCTCCTTTGGCCCTCAACTTCCGTTTGAAGACGGCCGAGCTGTTCGATGGCGTCATGATGGCGACGGCCCATCTCCGCTATCCTTCCGACGGTTTGCAAAACAGGAAGTTAAGACCAAAATAGTATTTGCATAAAGTGAAGACAAAGTTAAGATTTATACCAAAAGTGCCGATTGCGCGGCCAATGCTATTGAAACCAGATCCGGCTCTGCCCGAAAAGCCGCCTTGTCAGCCGGCAATAAAACAGATGTAGCCATACTAAGCGCGACCGCTGGATCTTTAATTGTCGGAGCATCAGAAGGGATCGGCGTGTTTTTTATCTTCGGTTGAATAACGAAAGGCACGATCACATCCGATTCCTCTAAACAAGGTCGTTTATCGGCGCGGTTATCTTCTGAGCCAGCCTCAACCTCGGCAGAGCCTTCGCCCCTTAGTTCAAATTTCTCTCGATCGCACACAACTAGCTGAACTCGAACCAAGATGCGATTTTCTGCCGTCCCCTCAATAATAGGCAAAGAGGGCTGAGATTCGCTAACAGGTAAGAAGGGCTAAGTTTTGGTAGCAGGAGGCACTCTGGTTCGAATAGCCTCTGTGCTTCGTCGTGCTGTCATCCTTTCCGCGTTCGCCTTTTTGGCAAGTTATGTGAGGCTTAACCCAACCATATCTTTGGGGTAAGCGCCGGGGAGGTCCTCCATACTGTGAAAAATGTCGTCGAGTGGAAGGTCCTCTCGCCGGAAATGGACGGAGGGTCGGCTCAGTTAAGGCCGGCTTCTTCAAAGGCTAACTGCAAAGCCTCGTCGACTTCGATTTCGGAGTGATCGGACTCGGCAACCTCAACTACTTCTGGTCGTTCTGAATCGGACCCCTTAAGACCGACTTGCCTCAAACTCTTGAAATTGGTCAGGATAAGGGCGGTAAGAAACTTCTCACCCTTCGGAACTGGGATGTTCTCTGCCGCCGAGAAGGTTGTATAGGTCGGGTCGTAGCGGAGAAGAACGTGGGCCACCCTCCTTGTTTTTGAAGACTCGGCCGGCCGAAATATCTGGGCACCGTTGGTTGAAGTCAGGACTTTCTTCAAATCGTTCCCTACACAAGCAAAGCCATGAGGTCTCGAAAACGAACCTTTATGAATGTAACAAAAAAATAAATAAATAAAAGCTACATGGCCACCTGGTTCGCCCCTCCGTCTAGGAATAGGATTGAGGCAATCCTTGCCTTCACCGAATTCCCAATTACCTTGGACAACGACCATAACATCATCGACTCGCTTCCCAGAGCTGGAAAGCATAGTCACTAGTTGATGGTCGGTGTCCTTGGCCCTAAGGAAGTAATGCCCATGCCAACCAGAAGACTTGGCCAAGGCATAACAATGCCGAATAGCAGGAATGCCGAGGTTAATCCTAAGGCGACGGTTTAGTGTGATAATCCCCATTACGATTCTAAAAAAATTGACATTGGGTTGGGAAGGGATTAAACCCCAATGGCAGAGCACAGCCCTAAGAAGTGGATGAAGTGGGAATCGGACTTCACCCTCTGCGATTGATAGGAGAGGGAAGACGATCGTGGATTCATCAGCCCTCTCCATATTTAGGGTGCCGTCTGTCATGAATGACAGACGGACGTCATCAGGAATGGAAAAATGGCATCGGAAGCCAGAAATTCGATCCGAAGAGAGGAGATCTTTCAGGTGTTTCGCCATTTCCTACAGCCTACGTGAATGCTCGAAACCAAAAACAAATCAGGCAATAGGACTTAGAACAGAGAGGGAGAGAACTTACGAGAGACGAAGAGGATAATGAAGGAAAGGAAGTTACAGAGATAACGCGAAAGACAGTCCAACGGCAAGTATCTGAAAGCGTGCATATTTGAAAAGACGTCAAAATTTTAAATCATAATAAGTAGGAGAGTACGAAGGAGCGGGAAGTTGAAATGATGACCGAGAAGCATGTATTCAGACATCTGCATTGGAATGGGGTCAGTCACCGAATTTTGGCTCTATTCGAATTCGAAACCAAACATTCCAACCGACTGTCATTAGTAGAATGTTTGGGGGGCAATTGTGGGGGCCGAATTTTGGGGGTCGTAAATAGGCTGAATATATGAACTTGGGGAACTGGAATGTATGTATAGTATTCATCTTCATACCATGTCCGAATTCTACCCTATTGTCAAATAGCCGAATAGGGCAAAGGCCGAGTAAAAAGCAATTTGCTACAAAGGAAGCCGAATGACGAACAGAAAGTAGGCCTAATCTCGAGGCCCAAGAGAGAGGATATAAATAGAAGAATATCAGCCAGTAAGAGGTATGTGAGAACTATTACACTTTACTTAAAATATAAGCAATTCAGAGGTTAGAGATTGACTTGCCCATCGGAGTGCTAATTCTGGCACCCCCGACCGAAGTGTTTATTCCTTTTTAGGTGACTAGAAGAGGATCACAGCGTCTCCCGGGATCAAAAGAGTATTTCCAAAACCACTTCTCCACATTAGATAAAAATTGATAATGTCATCAAAATTTTAAATTAAAATACTGATACCCTTGCATTACAAAATTATCGAGTCAATGAGATTCTTTTAATCAAATATCAAAAACCACACAAACTCAAGCAAACAACTTGCAAGACATAAATTTGTATCATCTTACAAAAAAAATTGATCTTTGATCTATGAAAAAAAAAATGGAGAAGGGAGTCATCAATCTAGTTCCCTCTTCTATTTCTGTCTTGATTAGTTCGTAGTTTTGATATGAACCCCCGTATCTGGTTTGCAATCTGATTTGCCTGTTTGTGTGTGAGCATCTCAAAACTGTATTGATGGAGAAAAGTTATTTGGTGTATGTATATTCTTTAATATGTTTCATCTTTTTGTAAATCTCTCAACTGGATTTTATACACTAGTCTTGTATACTTGTCAAAATTGAATATCAAGATTAGTCGTATTATATATAAAAATGAAAATTTAAGAATCACAAAACTCTCAATCTCCATCCAGCATTAAAAGTCTATAGTACATTTTCTTTAAAAAATGTACGGTACATAGAAAATTAATGGTTAAGATTGAGCCACATCATTAAAAGTGACTTGCTAAACAGGTCATTTTTTATAGTTATGAGTCAAAATCATATTTCTTCATAACTATAATCAAATTGATCATAACTTAGTCATAACCACATCTCATAACCAATACCATTTTATTCATAACTAATATCACATATTTCATAACCACATCTCATAACAAACACCATTTTGTTCATAACTAATATCACATATTTCATAACCATAATCACATATCTCATAACCACATCTCATAACCAACCCCTTTGAGTCATAACCAACATCACATATGTCATAACCACTAGTCACATATCTCATAACCAAGACCTTTTTTTTCATAACCAACATCACATATCTCATAACTACTAGTCACATATCTCATAACTAACACACTTTTGCTCAGAACCACACCACTTTGATCATAACCAATATCACATATCTCATAACTATTACTCACATGAATTATAACCACATCTCATAACCAACCCTTTGACTCATAACCAATATCACATATCTCATAACTACTAGTCACATATCTCATAACTAACAACCCTTTTGTTCATAACCACACAACTTTGATCATAACCAATATCTCATATCTTATAACCACTAACACATATAGCATAACCAAACACCCTTTGACACCACTTTGCTCATAACCAAAATCACATATCTTATAATCACTAATCAAATATCTCATAACCATTACCCACATATCTCATAACCAATATCACATATATCATAACTACTATAATCACATATCTCATAACCAAACACCTTTTGACTTATAACTACACCACTCTGCTCATAACCAAAATCACATATCTAATAATCATTAATCATATTTCTCATAATCTTTACCCACTTATGTCATAACCATATCTCATAACCAACACTATTTGCTTCATAACCAACATCACATTTATCATAACCACTAATCACATATCTCATAACCACTACCCACATTTAGGGGTATAAATTTGGCCCACGAGCTCGCAACACACCCCAAGTCCAACGCATCTGTGGATGGGCCCAACTAGGCCTGTGCCTAAGCCCAACCTAAGACCCTAGGCTATGTGTTCTAGAGCCCGGCCCGACTCTAGTGTGTTATGGAATATGACCCATCTCGTGAGCTCGACCCAAAAATTTTTTCCCTATCTAGCCCGACCCAACCCCAACGGCTCCCTGCCCCCCTGTTAGTACAATAGTCAAAAATTATAAAAAAAAAAATTTGAAACAGTCATATAACCGTTAATTCCACCAATAGCCAATTTTATTTATATATATATATATATAAATTAACCCCTCCCTCCCAAGTCCTATAAATACCACCCCTCTCTCATTTTATTTCTCACAAACAAATCTGTCTCTCAAACTCTCATTATCTCTGAACTCTCAACTCTCTCAATTAATTTTGAAGTGTCATCCCTAAATGAAAATTGCAATTGATCACTTATCTCTATTTTAGATTTCTTTTTAGTCATAGTATCTTCATTAAATATAATAGAAATAGTAATATACAAATGATATACTTTTTAAAATACATATACACACTTATAGACATATATATATATATATATATATAATTTAACTAAATTTTAATAAAAATAATATGTTGAAAAAAATTATCTATGACGTGATTTTATTTTGTTCTACTAAATAAATTTTCTCCTAAATTTTTTTCCCCAACTTTTCTTCGTTTTTTTCTCTACTCTATTTTCTTTCCCTTGATTTGTCCTAGTTGTGCCTGGGCTCTCTCTATTTCTTACTCAGACTTCTTTATTTCACTTAAATTATCGAGCGACCATTGTTGATAGTTCTTCCTCACTGGATTCTTCCTTTCGCTACTCTTGTGTCTCTGCAATAAATTCTTGAACTCGTCACTACTCCCTTTGTCTATTTCAACACTATTCATTCTGGTGATATTTCTCTATCTAGTAAATGCATCTATCTCGAAACTCTAGCTCTTTCACATTAATATGTCATACATACACAAACCTTTGGCCGTAGTTATGATTTCAAAGGTTTTGTTATCATCAATTTGTACATGTGTTATACAACTGTTGAAAAATGAATATTACGCATTTGTTGTACTGTTCTACTATCTCAGTCCTCTTCATCCCTCAAGCATCTCTCATTCTTTATGTCACTGTAGATATCTCCGATGTTCCTTATCGGAAACAACAAGACCTTTTAACGTCATTTTCACAGCGATAAGCCCGCTCATTTCTCTCTTTCTCATATTCCCTTTCATCTCGCTCTACTAGCTAATCTTCTCTAACTCTCATTTTCTATTCCATGGCTTTAAGTTGTTGATTAAATTATTTAATGATTGTCATTACATTTTGTTTTCTCTGTATTATAAGAGATCCCAATTAGTGATTTTAAGATTTTTAGTGATTTGTTTAGTCATTTTATGATAATTGTTATGAAACTTTTTTGCTTGATTATAATATTTGTGGTTTATTAAAAAATTTGGATATTTTTGCTACATCAATTAGTTGTGTTGTTATGCATTTTGAGATTGATGTTATGAAATTTTTTGGGTTGGTTATGACATTTGTGATTTGTAAACATTTTGATTATTTTTATTACGGCAATTAGTGGTGCAATTACGCATTTTGTAGTTAATGTTATTAAATTTTGTAAGTTGGTTATGACATTTGTGGTTTTTAAAAATTTTAAATGTTTTTGTTACATCAATTAGTAGATAGTTACATAATTTTTGGTTAATGTTACGAAATTTTGGGAATTAGTTATGACATTTGTGATTTTCTATAATTTTAAACAATTTTGTTATGCCAATTAGTGATGGCGTTATGTCTTTTGTGTTACAAAACTTTGTGACTTGATTATAATATTTGTGGTTTCTAAAATTTTAAATATTTTTATTATGCCAATTAATGGTGTGATTATACATTTTGTAGTTGATGAGTAAAATAGTCTCTTTTTTTTTATTAATTTTACTTAATAAAAATAGATGAAGGATTTATATTAAAAATAAATAAAAAAAATTAAGTATAAATTGACAAAATTATAAATTAATAATTTATTTTATTATAAGACTCTATTCATAAATGTTTTAATTTTGTTTTTTTATAATAATTATTACATAATTTCGGTCCCATTTTCTCCAAAAATTTGGAACTAACATCCAAATTTTGCCAAAATCAAAATTCCCTTATTAATTGTTTTTGACAAATCCCTAGACCCTTTCTTTAGCCCAAACAAGAGAGAGAGAGAGAGAGAGAGAGAGAGAGAGAGAGAGAGAGAGAGAAATTTCTAGACTTTGGGTGTGCCACGAGCTTGTGGGCCAAATTTACAACCCTATATGTGAGTAATGGTTATGAGATATGTGATTAGTGGTTAAGATATATGTTATATTGGTTATGAGGCAAATGGTGTTGGCTATGAGATGTGGTTATGACATAAGTGGGTAAAGGTTATGAGATATATAATTAGTGATTATTAGATATGTGATTTCGGTTATAAGCAAAGTGATGTAGTTATAAGTCAAAGGGTGTTTGGTTATGAAATATGTGATTAGTGGTTATGAGATATGTAATGTTGGTTATGAGCAAAGTGGTGTGGTTATGAGATATGTGATTAGTAGTTATGATATATGTGATGTTGGTTATGAGATATATGGGTAATGGTTATGAGATATTTGATTAGCATTTTGTAAGATATATGATTTTGGTTATGAGTAAATTGGTGTTAAAGGGTGTTTGGTTATGCTATATATGTTAGTGGTTATGAGATATGAGATATTAGCTATGATCAAAGTGGTGTAATTATGAGCAAAAGGGTTGTTAGTTATGAGATATATGACTAGTGGTTATGACATATGTGAGGTTGGTTATGACTCAAAGGGGTTGGTTATGAGATGTGGTTATGATTCATGTGAGTAATAGTTATGAGATATGTGATCAATAGTTATGAGATATGTGATACTGGTTATGAACAAAGTAGTGTGGTTATGAGAAAAATGGTGTTAGTTATGAGATATGTGACTAGTGGTTATGAGATATATGTGATATTGGTTATGAAAAAATGTGGTGGTTATGAAATATGTGACTAGTGATTATGAGATATATAATGTTAGTTATGAGATATGTGACTAGTGGTAATGAGATATGTGATATTGGGACCCCTGAACTCCTCTGATTTCCTTTGCCCTCTTTTTGGTAACCAGTTATATCGGTTGCGAATTTAAAATTAAATTATTAAAATAATTTAGTTATGTGATAGTTATGAGATAATATGGCATTGTTGGCTACATATTTTGCATAAACCAATTACAATTTAACGTGTGGAAAAATAAAAGCAATTTGGGAAGACAATTCAAGTCTTCAATCATAATCACACACGTGGCAGTCAGCATTGGTTATAATGGATTTACGTAACACTGGATCAGCAAAAAGATGCTAAGTGACGTGACTTCAACAGTTACTCACATTTGAATTCAAAATCAGGAAAGAAGCCTAACTGCAAGTATTGGGATAGTGGAGCTAACTATAAGGCAACATGATCAGCGATCATGGAGGAGCGTTTTGACGGTTAGAAGTGTAGTTCGATGGTCATCCTTGAGAAGTATAAATAGCAGAGAAGGCTCCAGAAAAAGCCCCCGGACTTAGATCCATAAAACCAGTTTTATTCTACTTTATTTCTTTTCCAGTTTTACATTTCTTGTTCTTTACATTTCTATACTTCAAATTCCTGCACTGCATTTCGTTCATAAGAGTAGTTTCAAGTAGATTGTTGCTGTAAACCTCTACGAGGCTGAATTGGATCATTGTAAGTCTTTCGTTTTACTGAATGAAATACTGCAATTGTTCTTCATTTAATCATTGTCAGTTTATTCCTCCTAAGCAAAGCCAACAGTAAAAGTCCTTTTTATTGAGGCTGAAAGAACTAAAACACAATCGTCTGATAATTGGTTGGCAATTAAGTTTCTGTAAGAACTGATTGATCCTTGCTGGCACGCTCAGAATTACTGTAATAACCTTCGAAAGCCAAAAAGCTAACATATATTTTTGGCACACCCGGTGGGACTAATTGAAATGGCTAGACGTAGGAGACAAGAAGAAAATAAACGCTTGGAAGAAAGCGTGGAAAGAGAGGTAGAAATGCCTAATCCAGAGGATAATGTGATAACACATCCTGTGGAAACACCCATTTTATCGGAACCTATGGTCGAACAGACCAGTACTTCAGAATAAGTACCACATGTTCATAATATTGGACAAGGCCAAGGAATTAGACCATCCACTATTCCATCTACTCCACCAATGAATCCATGGGGTGGCCTAGTAGATGTCATGGGACAGCAGTTAATAAACACAATGGAAATGTGGGCAACATTCTTTTTGGATCGAATGAATACCACCAACCAACAAACACAAGACCCATAGAGGAAAATTCAAATGCCCCTCAGCAAAGATTGGCTAGAGATAAACAGCCTATGCAAAATAATGGGCATACTAATGGTCAAACTAGTAACCAAAACCATGAAAGACCACCACCTCAGTCTTGGTATGAGCCTCTTTCGAGGCCTATGGCAAATCAAAATGCTTCATTACTTAACAATGAAGCCATGCAAATTGGTGGATCTGGCCCAACATGGGATAATGGTGTAAGAATGGTTCCAAATTCCATGTTCGAAGCCATACTTGGCACGAGGGGGTTCATCTATGAAAGTGATAAAATATTTTTTACCACCTCTAATTTGAATTGATTTAAAATCACAAATGTCACAATGAATTAATTCAAGTGGTTTCGTCTTTCAATTGAATGAAAAGGAGTTTTAGTTAATTTTGCCTCAACATAAATTTCAAATTTATGATTTGGATCAATTTCAAATTTAGGCAAATATTCCATATTAATTAATCTACGCAAAGATCCATAATTAACATATCATAGTCTACCATATTATAAATTTGAAGACTCAAGCAAGTAAGAAGAAAATGTATTATTATTAACAACAGATGATACAACAGTCATTACATTTATTTTGAAAAGGTCATCAAACATGTAACCTTTCCCTAAATATATCCGGTTTTTGGTAAATACAAATTTATCACTTCCAAAAACTAGCCTAAACCCATTTTTACTCAATAGAAATCTAGAAACAAGATTCTTGCGAATGCCCGGTACATACACCACATTGTTGGGAGTGAGTTCTTTTCTAGATGTCATCTTCAAAATAATCTTTCCTTGTCCTTCAACTTTAGAAGTCAAGGAGTTTCCCATGAAAAGTTGTTCGTTGTTGTCCACCACAGAATAAGATGTGAACATCTTTTTGTCGACATAGATGTGGTGAGTAGCACCAATGTCCATTTAATATTCTTTAGGATTTCCAACAAGGTTTGCCTCGAAAAAAATTGCGGAGAGATTAATGTCCTCTACACCATTGGAAATGTTGTCCACTTCGGTCATATTGACTTGAGCAGGCTTCTTGCTTGATCTTTCTTCACCTTTGTGCTTACTACGGAAATCTTTGGCCCAATGTCCCTCTTTGTCATAGATGTAACATTTTCCATTGAACTTGTACTTCTTAGTTTCCCATCCTTTAGAGCCTTGTGCGGAACTTTTTTCATAAAACTTTCGTTTCTTAGCTTTTGGTGCATGTTCCACCACATTTGCCTTAGACTCCATTGGATGTTTACCAGCCTGCTTCTCATAATTGCAATTATCCTCCTCAATCCTCAAACGCACAGTTAATTCCTCTAAAGTCATTTCTTTGTGCTTGTGTTTGATGTAGTTCTTAAATTCTTTCCAGCCTTGTGGTAGTTTTTCAATTAAGGCAGCAACTTGGAAGGATTCACTAAGAGACCTGCCTTCTACATGAATGTCATGTAGAATAAGTTGGAGATCTTGAACTTGGCCAATCACAGTCTTAGAATCAACCATCACAAAGTCTAGAAATTTCTTACTACGAATTTTTTTGAGCCAGCATCTTCTGTTTTGTATTTTTTTTTCCAAAAACTCCCAAAGTTCCTTTACCATCTTGATAAGGCTGTAAACGTTGTACAATGTGTTATCAACTCCATTCAAGATGTAGTTCTGGCAAACAAAATCAGCATGTTTCCAGACATCGACCGCAACAACCACTTGTCGGTCTGTTTCATCCTCTTTTAGAATAGGAGCACTTCTACGGAGAAAACAAGCCAGGTTCATAGTAGTAAGATAGAACAGTATTTTCTACTACCATCTTTTAAAATCAATTACTAAGAACTTCTCTGGCTTTTCACCATGATTGACTGACATAGTCACAACATAAGGAGGGTTTGGAACAATTGCAGTCACTATACCAATACTGGTTTAAACATCAATCTGACTAGTTTCAGTAGCCATGAATTCTAAATTATAAAACAAAATCAGAATTAGAATTTTATACTATACAAAAAATTAAACTATAGACACAGAATTTAATTCTATAAATATAAAAGAAACAAAAATTGTAACTTTTATTTCTAATTAATTTGAAAATAAAATTTTATTTAAACAAACTAATCCCACACAGAAAAATATTCTGTAACACTTCAAAATTTAAAATCGAAAATGTAATTTTAATTAATAAAAACTCGTAAATTATTTCTGAAAACCAAAATTAATTTCTGATCAACTTCACAAATGAATATTCTGAAATTGTTAATGACTACCAGTAAATTATTACTAGTTGGCAAAGAAAATAAACAGTATATTACTACTATTTGTCAAATAATATATTACTACTATTTGTATTTTCCAGCCAAAATACTATTTTATATAAGCACAGAAAATAATTTCTGTAAGAAGAAGAAAAGAAGAAAGGGAAACAAACGAAAAATTCTGTATAAACAGAATAATTCTGTAACGAGTTGAATCAAATTGAATTTTGCCCTTATTATTATTGTTGTGGTGTCGTGAACCATTCTATTTAAATTATTATACTCCATTCATTTTGGACCTAATTGATTGAATCATGACTCGTTTGTAACCATGTATTATTGTTGTTGTTATTATTATTATTATTATTATTATTATTATTATTATTATTATTATTATTATTATTATTATTATTATTATTATTTATTTTATAATTCTAAGAGAGTTACAAATATTTATGGTGTGAAAAGATTATATCATTTTTGTCATTTATGTTACTAAATTTATAATGATATTGAAACATATTTTTAATTAATATATATATAAAAATGTATATGTAGAGTTAGATATTTGTATTGATTTGAAAATAATAAAATAATAATAAACAAAAAGACAAACCCCCACGTGGGGTTGTCCACCCATTTGCCATTCTTTTCTTTGCAATTTCTAGAGAGCTGAATGATGAAACTCTCCGAGTACTTCCTCTCGGCAAGACTCCGGCACAAACAAATGGTCTCGGTATCTCACACTCAAGTCGGGATACACCGTCAAACCCTTCTCAACCTTCCCACTGGAGATCTTCTCTCGGAGGGATTCTACCTCAAGGTCACCTCTCTGTGCCTCTAACACTCGAGTCACAAGTGTGGGCTGCGCAACAACAGAAAACAAGGCCGCAGCCTCAATGGATTCGCCCAGAAGCAAATCAAACTCCCCAAGTGCACCCAACATCTCCCATTCCCGGATGGCTATACTAGCTACGTCACCAATAGATTTCCTGCTAAGGGCATCAGCCACCACATTGGCCTTCCCTGGATGATAATGCAACTCGAAGTCATAATCCTCAATGAACTCCATCCACCTCCTCTGCCTCAAGTTCAAGTCTTTCTGTGTAAACAGATATTTTAGACTCTTATGATCCGAGAACACCTCGAATTTCTCACCATACAGGTAGTGCCTCCAGATTTTCAAGGCAAAGATTACAGCTGCTAACTCTAGGTCATGCGCAGGGTAATTCTTCTCGTGTATTTTCAACTGACGTGAGCCATAGGCAACCACTTTCCCCTCTTGCATCAACACACAACCCAAACCCTCTCGTGAGGCATCACAATAGACTGCATAACCCAACCCTCTCTTCGGAATAATCAAGACCGGAGCGGTGGTCAATCTAACTTTCAGCTCTTGGAACGACTTTTCACAAGTCTCACTCCATACAAATTTGACTCCCTTCCGAGTCAGTCTAGTCAACGGCGAAGCTAACCTGAAGAAATCCTTCACAAATCGTCGGTAGTACCCAGCTAATCCCGTAAAATCATGGATCTCAAACACACTCTTAGGCTGTGCCCAATCTTGCACTGCCTCAATCTTGGATGTATCAACAAACACTCCTTCTCTAGAAACCACATGGCCTAAGAACTTGACTTCTCCTAACCAGAACTCACACTTCCCAAACTTAGCATAAAGCTTATAGACTCTAAGCAACTCGAGCACCACTCTCAAGTGTTCCTCGTGCTCCTCCTCAGAAGGTGAATAAATCATAATGTCGTCCACGAAAACGACTACAAAACGATCTAAGAATTCCTGAAATACCCGGTTCATCAAGTCCATAAAGACTACCGATGCATTGGTGAGCCCAAATGGCATCACCAGAAACTCATAGTGGCCATACCGCGTACGGAATGCCGTCTTCGGAATATCTTCCTCCCTGACTCTCAACTGGTGGTTACTCGATCTCAAGTCTATCTTAGAGAAACAATGGGAACCCTTCAACTGATCGAATAGATCATCTATACGAGGCATAGGGTACTTATTCTTGACCGTAGCCCGATTCAACTTCCGGTAATCGATACAGAGTCTCAAAGCATCTCCTTTCTTCTTAGCAAAGAGGGTCGGTGCTCCCCACGGCGAAACACTTAGGCGAATATAGCCCTTATCTAGCAACTCCTGGAGCTGAATCTTCAACTCAACTAACTCGGCTGGGGCAAAACGATATGGTGCCATAGAAATCGGTGCCGTGCCGGGCACTAGGTCAATAGAGAACTCAATCTCTCTGTGAGGTGGAAAACTAACAAGATCCTCGGGAAAGACGTCTGAGTACTCACAAACCACTCTCGGCAACACAGTCTGGGTCTCATCGCACTCACTACTCAAAAGGCTAGCAAAGAGACCACTCAACTCACTCCGCCCTCACGGATCATACACCGGTGGCAAAACACTACCAACCCGATCTCCTAGAAAATAAAAACACTCCCTGCTCAAGGTACAAATCGACTTGGCGGTAGCGATAATAATATGACTCGGTATGACGATAACCAATCCATACCCAAAATAACATCAAATCCCGACATGGGCATAACTACAAAAGGAAAGGGAAGTCGGCAGTCGGCGACCTCTATATCACAGCCCCGACATCCTTGTTTCAAAATCAATTCACCCCCAACAGGTGATACAACACAAATAGGAGATGCTAACTGTGCCAACTCCAATCCCAAAATAGATGCAAATGCAGCAGATATAAAAGAATGAGATGCTCCGGTATCTATCAATACACTAGCAACCGAGTTGCAAAACAAGAAGGTACCTCTCACGATAGATGGAGCAAGCACAAGATCCTGCGCGGTAACAGCATACACGCGTCCTGACGGTCTCTGGTCTACCTGCTCACCTCTAGAAGCATATGACTGCTGCGCAGATTGGGACGATGAAGCCCCCTGATTGGCCCTCGAGGCTTGAACTGACTGAGCTAGCTGATGACTCTGAGTCTGCCTCAAACTAGATGCACCAGATGTGCCACTCAACTGCGGGCAAAACCTCTTCAGGTGCCCTGCCTGACCACACTGATAACAAGACAGTGTGACCGCCCCTAATTTCGCTCTGCGGTCTAGTCAAGATGAAGCGACTCTCCTCTCCTCTCTTCAAGCAAGCTGGAGACTTGTGACCCATTGGCCACATTTAAAACAAGTCACGTCTCCTGGTCAGCTTTCCCGAGACACTCTGACTCGGACCTTTGAAAAGTCGATCTAGTAAAGCTACCCTGAGACTGCTGAGGGGTAAAACCTCTCTGTCTCTTGCCATCACTCTGACCATCCTGACTCCTCTTGGAGCCTCTCTGCCTCTCCTCTTCCTCCTGCATTATGATTTCCATATGGGCTGCAGCATCTACCAGATGCCCATACTCTCGGGTCATAGAACCCCTAACTCTCATCTTGAGGCCATGTCTCAACTTCTTCTTGAACTCTAAACAGCGGCGTTCCTCAGACGCCACAAGCTCAGGCGCAAACCTGGACAAACTGGTAAATGCGGCCTCAAACTCGGCCACAGAAGAACTCATCTGCTTAAGTTGGCAGAACTGCTCCCTCAACCTCTCCCTGACAGCTGGAGACAGGAACTTCTCCTGGAAAGCAGCTACGAAGGCCTCCCAAGTCTCTCCTATATGGCCTCTGGTGAATTTCCACCACTGACCCACATCCCCCTTAAGCTGGAAAGATGCCAAGGTCACCTTCAGAACCCCGTCCTCAATGCCAAGCATCTCAAACGTCTTCGTTGTCTGTTCGAGCCATTCATCTGCCTTAAGCGGCTCTTTTGGATCACCCACAAATTCGTCCGGGTTAGACCGAAAGAACTCTCTCTTCAGAAATGCAGATCCTACATCTGCAACATGAACCTGGGCTTGATTCTCAGCTCTGAGAATGCCCACGGACTCCCTGAATGCCCCTGCTATCTCGCGGGCTAAGGCACCCATAGCCTGCTGACCTGCTGGTTCGGCCACATTGGCCTGACCAATACCCTCCTGCTGCTCCGGAATCTCATCCGGAATGGGCATCTCCTGCCTACCACGCCTACCACGCCTACCACGTCCTCGTCCTTGTCCTGATAAAGGTAACAAAGACAATTAATATGTTTGCACATTAATAAATGTGCCGAAGCTATAACACTCACGTCCTAATGCATTGGACAACAATAATTCACTCCACGTAAGCACATAATCACATAAGCACTTACGAATTTCATTCCTGGATAATGACAGTCCCGAGACGTTGCTAGAGTTCTGGTTGGAAACAGCATTGATCAAGTGCTTTTCCAACAAGACTCATAGAAACTCAAGGATCCAATCAACATCCTAGAAATTAAATCCCATACCCAAATAGTCATATAAGCATGTTGTCAAATAAACACATACTATCATACATAAGTCTCTAACAAGCGAAACAAACCCATTGTGATACTAATCACTTCCCACGCACTAAAGTATTCAAACCCAGACGCCTCTGATACCAAGTTGTAACGCCCTCAAAATAAACCCATAATATACACAATATTGATATGCATTGGTAAAAGAAAAACAAAACATTATTCCATTCATCAGAGTATTCTTATTAAAAGACATTACATGTAACATCGAAAATAAATGCCTCATGGCTTACACTTCCAAGCCAACACTTGGACACAAAAGTCTGAGTACTAACTCAATTACACATTAAGCCCTTGGCTTGAGTTTACATATAATATCAAAACAAAACAAAATAACAACTAACTAACAGAGTCTTCAACTCCAAATCCTTCCAAGCTAAGTCCTTGGAGGTTGCATATCACCTGAACCTGAAAATGATGTTCCCGTATAGGGTGAGCCACAGCCCAGTAGAAATATACTAAACCAAATATAAGAATTGACTAAAGCAATAGCATTCGATAGATGGTTAACACTGTTAAATCCATTTTATCACTTTACAGTTTCATGACAATAATGTCCATGACATGTTTCGCTTTACGTTGTTAATCAACTTTCCAATTATACAGACATGGCTCAGAACCTGGCCAAACAATAATAATGAGATTTACATCTCATATCAACATTACTTCCAATATCAACAAATCAATTGAGACTAAGGCTCATACTAAAACACTTCCATAAATTAATAAGTACACATATTCGCTGTACTAATGGAGTCCATCCCCTTTCTCCTCCTAAACAGGTTTGAGAGTCCATCCCCTATCTTCCCTCAAACCATGGAGTACATCCCCTATCTCCTCCCAAACAATATGCATATACAATGTATTTAACACTTGTCATACACAATATTCAATCAATACACGTATTTGCTGTATTAATTCAACTGTCATATTCAATGACTCATTCAATGTGATTAGTTTCAGTTTTCCCTAATCAACATGCAATGTCTACAACAATCACGACCATCCTCCACCGATAGCCCAAAACAGTTATTTCTAAACAGGAAATAAATGTATCAACAAAAGTAAACTCAACATTTTCATAGGTGAGTGATTAAACTATTTAACTACACCATTTATCTCATAATTTCCCCAATTTCATGAATTAAACTCAATTCCACATTTTTTCCAAAATTAATTATACAAATTAATTTATTACAACAATTAGGGCTTTCCCCTTTCTCTCAAAATTAACCCTAAGGTTCAATTTTATCATCTTAACACTACCTATGTCATTTTTCATGATTCACAATCACATGGAATTTAATATATAAACAATTCCCTATTTCTCAAATTATAATACAAACCCTAGTTTTTCCAAAATTACCAAACGACACCAACATATCAAAAATACCAAAACTTAGGACAAAACCTATGATATGGAGTAGGAAATCCCTACCTCAAAGTGAAGAACTCAGATGGAGATGATGGAGATGATGACCCAATATCCAAAGTGCTCCAAACCGCCAAACTCTCAGATTAAAGTAAAGCTCTCGTGACCCTCTATCTTTTTAATAAAGAACCTAGGGTAGAAATACACTCTGAGTAGATCAAACCTAAGAGAGAAGGTGTGTAGAGGGAGAGAGAAGACGGTTCTAGGGTTTTAAAAACAAAAGGGAGATGAAAAAGTGATCCAAAAAGTCGGATCTCGATTTTATATCAGAGTCGCCTTCGGCGTGAAACCCCCGCCGGCGTCCAAAAATCCCGCTCGAGTGGCAGATACACACTTCCGTAACTTTTGAACCAGTCCCCGCCGGCGTAAAACTCCTCTCGGCCACACACAAACTCACGCTCGAGCGTCAAAATGCCCGCTCGAGCGTCCAACACTGCAGAGGAAATACTGGAAGATGGAAAATCATGCTCGAGCGTCAAAACTCCCGCTCGAGCGGAGAAGCAACAACAAAGGGCCCGCTCGAGCATCAAAAACTCCGCTCGAGCATGAAGGCAAAAATCTGGGCAACTGCCCTTGGTTTCTAAGTTCAACCAACCTGTAACAAACCTACCCAATACATCCTATAACTCAAAAATAAGGAATTAAAGGACGACAACAGTAAATATATAGTAACGGGATCCACGGAACCTAAGTCCGGATACAACAACCAAATGGGGAAAGACCGGGGTCGCTATAATGTATATGTTGGAAAAAAATTGACACGGTTAGAAATGGACCTTGAGGGGTTACCGGATGTGATTGTGATATAAAAACTAGTGTAGTTGTTCATATTTGATGCAATGTTTTAAAAACCGGACCGCTGAACGAACCGGAAAATGAATTGGGTGGACGGGTCACTGGTTCAACCGTCGGGTTGAACCGGATCGAACCGTGACGTCATAATTACATCATAAATAATTTTTTAAAAAATATAAATTAATAATATATAATAAATTTTCAATTTTTTTTTTAAATTCTTAAATATTTTCAATTATGTTTTTTTAAACAAAAAAAATTAAATTAAAAGCATCCAGTACTTCACATACTAATAATAATGAAAATTAAAAAAATAGAAAATCCATTACTCAAAATATAATAAAAAAATAATATATTATTGTTGTTTTCCAGAAAGTGGACCGTGAAAGTGGTTCAAGATGCTCAGCTGTAAGACATTTTGAGTAGTGTTATATATTATATTGCTGTGTGCTGTTCTCAAAAATAAAAAAATAAAAAAAGCCCTTCACTTCACTCACACACATCTCTCTCTCATTCTCAATTTTTATAAAGATGAAAAACGCAATGTTCAGCCTCAAAACAAGGGGCCAAAAATATGGGTTCTCTAAAATGGGTTCTCAGAGTGGTCTTTCATTCAAGAGACAGAGATCAAAATCTACCTCATTCAATGATCAAGCAGCAGCACGGAAAGAAAGAGAGATGCGGTGGGTGTTTCTTCTTTATTGATAATCAATAGGGGGAAAGCAAGCAGTGGGTGTCTTCTTCTTTATTGCAAGAGTTGAGAGCTTGAGTTGAGGTGAGTGATTCGTTAATGGTGATGATGATTGATGAAGAGAGAGATGCGGCTGTGCAAGGTTTTGCTGAAGAAGATCTGCTCCTGTTGAAGAGAAACGAGACAGATTTGGGTTTTTTTTTTTTTAAACAAAACCGTTCCGGTTTGATTGACCCGTGAACGGGTCGGACGGTTCGACGGTTCGACCGGCGGTTCAGACGGTTCTCTTTAAATACACCGGTTTTTGATTTTGAACGGTTTGGGAGGGTTGACCAGACCGGAACCTTACCCGGTCGATGGCTCAACCGGTTGAACCGGCCGGTCCGGTCCGGTTTTCAAAACCTTGATTTGATGAGATGTGGAATAGATTGTATTTATCAAAAAAAAAAAATTTGGAATTTAATTGTTTAAATATCCGTTTCAAAATATTTGTTTTGGGCTATCAGTGGAGGATAGCCATGATTGTTGTAGAAATGCATGAGACTTAGGTAAATTGAACAACATTCCTCATTTATTGCATTGGACATTGCATTACATTCATTTCATTGGAAATGTATCTGTTTTTTAGAAATGTTTGGAAATGTATTTATTTACGAAAAGATAAATACTTGGTGAATCTGGATAGGGGGTATAGAACCGCGCTGTTAGGTGTCGAGCCTTCCAGTTTACTGGTAAAAATGACAGTGGTAGTGCATTAGGGCCTACTTACAGACACTCACCTAGAGATTCATATAACTTGTATTCCTGTAACATATATGGTTTAAAATGGAAATGATTTTATATCTGTTGTTGTATCTCAGCATTGCATGCTTTATAAAAAGAGAGATAAATTGTTTTATCATGAGCATGGCATGAGCATACTCCTCTTTAGTCTTGTCATGGTTCATATGTTGTGTAGTATATCTCTACTGGGCTGTGGCTCACCCTAAAAGAGAAACCATTTCAGGTACAAGTGCTATGCCTCCGCCAAGACATTGACTTGGGGGGACTCGGAGCTGAGGCTTCATTTTTGTTTTATTGTTATTTGTTGAAGGTAAGCCCAAGGTTGTATTTGCGTTGAGTTGAAACTCCGTTTTGTGTAACTAAGAATGTTCTTGGATAAATTTGTTTGGCTTCCATTTCATACTTGTTGTAAAATGTATGCTTAGGATTGGAACTGGGACATTGAAATGTGAATAGCCTGTATTTGGCATTTGGGATTTAATGGAAATTGATGTATGGAATAGTGAGCTATATATATGTGTTTGTCTATCAGGTGGGTCTTGTTACATAAATAGATATACCCTGCCCAATTTTTGGAACGTTACAAATTTGGCTCTGTCTTAAGATTGTTAGAGCAATCTTCTATGTAAAATAAATAACTTGAAACCAAATCAAACAAATAAAAATAAATTACTTACAGAATTTATTTACCGAAACGAATAAGTACAAAATTGATCAAATCCAGTGTGTGACACTATATCCTTAAGACAGATTCGCCCTACTCCGATGCTTATGGATAAATGGCGTCTATCTACCAAGATACAATGATCTTACACAGATTGTAGTAGCACTCCAAATAATTTGTACGATGAACTAGAAATTGTGTTCTATACTCTCAGAATTTTTCTCTAAAAAACTAATTTGAAGAACAATGCAAACAAAGAGCAAAACCGAGAAGAGAATTAATTTTCTGGATGTCCAAACTGCTAGAAAAGATGTAGTATTTATAGGCAGATTGGTGACCTTAAGGAAATGCCAAACAGGTAAGATTTCAGTTTGAAGATGTGCAATTCAAACTTGAACAGATCTGCTGGAAAACTAGTTTGAATCTCCAAAGCTAGCATGCGATTTTAACTGCTCGTAACAATTTAATGTGTTGAAAAATAAAAGGGAATTTTCGACTGGTGGAGGTACCTTTTGGACAAAAAATTGAATTCAAATTTGGCGGAAAATGTGAATTAATTTCCTTTAGAAAAAATAATTTTCTCGCAAGAATTTTTGCAAAAGATTCAAATAAATTTTGTCCAAAAAATTAATATTATAATCGACTACACGGCCGTATTTCAGAACGGCGAGCAAGGCGTTTGGTGGTTTGAGTCAAAGCTCATTTTGTCCATAACTCCTCCCTTCTACAAACTTGGGAGCACCCCAAGTTTATCCACCTACAGCTTATATACACACACAAGCACTTTTAAAATTTTAATGTGAGACAACCATTTCCAAGAACCCACATTTTACTCTTTAATTGTCTATTCCACGAACTTAAAAATGACGTCAACTTCCCATTCACTCATAAATGGTTTTGACAAACCGTCTTCACCGTATGACTTGCCATGCGGCAACGAATACGTCACCTCTTTGGACTAACCCCAAAAGACGTGTGGGCCCACCCAAATTTGGGTTCAAAATTTTCCCAAAATAAGCTTATAAAAAAAACACCATAATTTCCAACATATACATGTATTTTTTTAGCCTTAAAACATTCGACAAACATGTGAAGATAGTTGTCAATATCCTTAAAACATTTGACAAACTGATATTTAATTTTTTTCTTTTCATGATTTAATTTAAAGGTAAAAAATAAAAATAAATAGTAACTCCACAACTTGATATAATAGACATTTTATCAGTGAATACCAGAGTTGATTTAGTCTTCATGATCAAAGTTTTATTCCCATCAAATAGTATAAACTAGACATAAATAGTCAACCATATATATATATTTTTTTTCTGAATTACTATGTTTTTCTGTATGATGATTCAATCATATAGATTCTTATTTTTTCAAAAAATAATAACATTGGATATCACCAACTATATAACTTTGTCGGGTTGGTTTCTCCGATATAGAAACCATCCGGTTTTACTTGCCAGAAACACAGCCAAGGCCCCCGGGGTTCTTTGCAATAATCTACCATATTTCTGAAGAAAACAGTAAAGCTTGTGTCCTTTGAATTCCACTGAAATCGGCAGAAGAAAAGAGTAGTTTTTGTGAAATTTTCCCTAAAGCGCCAATAGAACTCCTGACCAAAGTTCAAGAAATGCACTCCAAGATCATCGTCTTTCGATTGGCAATGAATCTTCAATGGGCCGGGAGTGTTTGGGACTTGACTGGTGATATGAACCTCAAAACGTCTCAAGGGTAGTAAGGGTTGGGATTGGGGTTGGGATTGTGCAAGAACATGATTTGAGCAAGCAATGTAAAGGACTAAGACGAGGATCGGAAGAAGAGAATGGTTCGCCATCATATAATTTGAAAGAAGTGTTTTTTGAGGTGTTGTTGCCTTGAGCCTATGCGTGTATGTGCATAAATAGTACTTGCATTTTGCATTTACAGTAAAATATAATTAGAAAAATGAGTGGGAGCACTAATTAGTGTCACCACTAATGATGTGGCAGTGGGTCCCACTTATTGCCATAATATTGTTGTGTCTGGTTTTTTTTTTTTTTTTAAAAAAAAAAAGTGAATGCCATATGATTAGTGGTTCCTTTAGAGTACCACTTTTAGTGGTCTCTAGCATTGCCCATATAATTAAGAGTTAATTACTTAAAAGTCTTTTTTACAAATGTTATGATCATTCAGATTTCATTTTAAAAATTTTAAACCAATAAATCTTATTTAGTAAAATCGAGAATATTATTAATTTTTCTCAATTTTTCAAACTAAGAATATTATCAATTCTGCATAGTAATGTTTTAAATAATTATTTCACTAAATGATGAAAAAAAAAAAAACCACAGTATGAGATTAAAGGTTTTTATCCTTCTACTTATTGGTTTGATTCAACTATCCAATAAAATCATAAACATTATTAATTTTTTCTAGTTTTAAAACTAAGAACGTTATCAAATTTTTCATTTTTCAAGGTTTTTTTTTTTTTTTTTAGTTTTGCACATCAATATTTCATCATCATGCTCCTTTATAGACACAAAATTTTCAGTTTTGCACAAAAAAATAATTCAATTTTTTCAATTTTTTCAAAAAAAAAAAAATTCAACTTGTTTGGTTTTAATTTTCAAAAAACAGTTTTGAGAAAATTGTACTTTTTTATTTTACGTATTTTAATGTTTTCAATGATTTTAATATTTTAAGTAACTTTTTTTTTTAATTTTTAGACACACCTAACATAAATACACTTCAAAAGTATAATATTTGTGAAAAAAATATTTAAAAATTTTAATAAATACCAAAAAAGACAAAACAAAACAAAACAAAAATTAGTATATTTTTCATATTTTTGTTTATTTATTAGTTTTTTAAAATATTTTTTCACAAATATTTTACTATTTAAATACATCTAAGTAAGGTGCATCTAAAAAAAAATTGCTTAAAATTGAAAAAATATTCACTAAAAATAAAATAAAATAATATGAAAAACAAAATACTCAGTTTTCAGAAAACTAAATTTAGAAAACTGAAACCAAACACACTGATTAGTTTTTTTTTCAGTTTTTTCAATTTGAAAGTTGATGTTTTAAAGTTTTGAAAATCAAAACGAATGTCAAATCCTCATGTTTATAGATAATCATAAATGATGAACAATCATTGTTTGAAGTGCAATTCCGATTATTAAAAATATAATGAGACTTGAAGGTATGAAAAATCTTAATTAAAATTTAATGAGGTATAAGTTCATAAATTAAAATTTGTGTGTAAATGCCCCTATAATTAATTATGAGCATTTAAATAAATTACATATAAGTATCTACATTATAATAATTCCAAATCAAGCAAGCAATTGCTTGACCATTTTGCAAGAATGGAAGTCAGTTAGAAATGAAAGAAGTATTCAATGCTCTTAGAGCATTCCTAGTAATTTACTTAAATTTTACCCTAAAATATTATTAAAATATTTTTTTCCTATTTTAAGAATTACTTTTTCATTTACTTTCTCTATCAAACTCCCTATTCTTTCTATATTATATTAAAATAATATTTTTAATTACTTTTAAATTTAAATATATTTTTTTAATAATAAAATAATGAAAAGCCAACCAAACACCAGTAACACATCAGGGGAAAACAAATATGGGAGGTCGGCCGGGCAGTCAACCGATTAGGTCATTTTTGGACATTTTTCTTCTTCAACTACAGGGCACTCACGGGACGTCTGGGGGACATCCAAGGGACTTCCCCTTCATGCCTTCAACAAAATAAAATAAGAATTTATCAGATATAAAGAAGTTACAGTGACTCCCTACAAATAGGGAGTGACTATAGCAAAAACTAGTTTAGGGAAACTACTGGAGATGTTTAAAGTGATTTCAACCCCTAAAATAGGTAAGGGGTGGGTTTAGGGGATTCTGGGATGCTCTCATTCAATTTGACTAACAAGATTAATAGTAAAATGATTAATAATTTTATGAATTAGTATAAGATTAGTTATTCAATTAAATTAGTGAGATAATCATTTATTATATATTCATTTTATTTTTTTTCTTTCATATTTGAAATTATAATCCCAACCCCTCAATATTAAAATTTGACCAATTTCATCAGATTAAATGTCTACCGTACATATAACCTGGTTAATAAAATTTGCAATTAAATATAGGATTGTAAGTTCATGGACTAACAATCTCAATCCTATACTATATAATCTTACTAATCAAACATGTCCTTAGAGTAAGTTTGGGCAGTGCTCCAAATGAATTGTAAATCATGGAATCCATAACTTTTGTGTTGGAGTTTTAAGAGACAAAATATTAGATGTCAATCTATAATTAGAATGGAGTATTACTTCAAGAGTATTGAATAATTTCCCTTAAGAAATGGGATTGTCTAGGTGGACGAGCCAATTAGACACACCTATTGAGGTTTAGTAGATCTATTACGGGTCTCACTTCGATAATCTAAGATTTTTATTTTGAAGATCATTTGATTTATTCATACAAAAAAATCAAATTGATCAAACCAATCAAATCACATATGCTTTCAAAATAATGAATGTTCTAATATCAAGGGTAAATTACATTTTACCCCCTTCAACTATTGCCCTTATTACCTCCTTCAACTATAATTTGTAACAACTAATAACCCCCCTTATTTTCTATTCTTTTTCAATTTGTACATTTATGACTACAATACCATTTCATCAATAGGATAAATCGTATTGTATCCACTTGAATTATCACCCAACATCATTTTCAGTTTGGACCTTTTTATTTTTATTTTTTTCATTTTATCATTAAATTCATTTTTAGTTTGTTAAAAAAATTAAATTTACAACCAAACCAAACAAATAGAAAATATTTATGATGAAATTACAAAAAAATTACTAAAGACAAAAAAAATGCAAAAATATACTAGTTTTTTGTTTTTATATTTATTCACAAATATTTAACTTGTAGGTGCATCTAAAAATTTACAATTGTTTACTAAAATATGAAATTTTTTTCCAAACATAAAATAAATAAATAAAATTAAAAATTGTATTTTAAATTAAAAACCAAGCATTTGTTTTAGTTGAGAGGATAGAGTGCTATTGATTGATAGTTCAAGGCGCAAAGTATCCTATAGTTAAAATGGTATTTTCATCACTAACGTCTAAATTGAAAAAAAGTAATAGATGATGATGGTTAAGTGTTATAATTTTTAGTTGAAGAGGATAAAGTAATATTAAACAATAGTATTCTTCTTTTTTTTTTTTGGAAAATTATAATATGCACACTTTTGAAAGGGGTGTACTATATGTAATTCTAGTTATGTCATTTTCTTCTTTAGTTATGACATTATTTTAGTTATAATTCACGAGATCTTTAGTTATATCCCATGTTATATGTAATTGAGAGGGAAATTTGTAAACAAATTGGGCCGAGCTAGGAAGAATCTTCTTTGGAAGTTGGGCCGCACAATGGGCCGAGATAAGGCAGTTCGGTCAGGAATGTATAACCAAGGTAAAGGGTTCAGCCATCTCACTTGGCTTGCAGTGATGAGACTCCTAGAAGGACTCTGCTAAGGAGAGCAGAGTCCTAGGATTATGCAAAACCATCTCACTTGGTTGGTAGTGAGTAGGAGTGTGACTCCTAGGAGAACTCTGCTAAGGAGAGTTAGAGTCCTACTGGGATTGTGTAAACCATCTCACTTGGTTGGTAGTGAGCATGATGTGTGATTCCTAGAAGGACTCTTATAAGGAGAGTTGGAATCCTACTAGGATTAGGCTGGGCAGAATCTATAAAAACTCATGACCATACCTATGTAAAGGTATCCCAATTTTTACTCTAGAATATACAGAGTTTATTGTCTATTGTCTAGTTGTTGACTTAGGCATCGGAGGGGTTTTGGCACACACCTGCCGGTTAGCTCACGTTTGTGTTTTCAGGTGGCAAAGCAACATTGTTTGGAGGAGTGCAAACTTGATTAACAGGATCATACGAAAAGAATTATTTCGTGCTCGTACAGTAATTATGACAATTTTTTTTTAAAAATTATGACTCAAAAAGTATAAAATTATATTATTTTTATTTTAATTATAAGGTACATATGGTACACATCTTTAATGTTGTCTTTTTTTTACCCTTTTAGTTTAAGGGGATAAAAATGTAATTTGCCCTTATCAAAATCATATTTTTAGTAGGGGTGAGCATTGTCCGGATCAGACCGAATTGGAATAAAATCAGGACCAATCCGTTATCTACGGATTCTGAAAAATTAGAACCAATCCAATCTGTTTAAATCGTCGAACCAATCCGAACCAATTCATTTAAACACGGATTGAATCGATTTAGGACCACGGATTTACATAATTAAGTAACAAAAAAATATATATAACATTTTAATTTCATAAAAATATAAATATAGCACCATATTAGTTTCACAATAGCAATATGTCTTTTCATAATAGGGACAAACTGTTTTAGAATTTAAACAACCATAAAAAAATTAGTTCCACCATAAGTATTTTAGACCATTACAAATTAACACTAAAAACTAGCAAACAAAAGTAATAAAAGAAGATACTATGCAAGTTTAGGTTTGAATTTAAGTTTTATATAAAATAAGAGAAGATACTATGCAGGAGGGTGTATAATAAAAATATAGGCTATTTGTATACAGTTCGGATCGGTTCCAATCCAAAACCGTGGGGATCAATCCGAAACCAATCCGTGAATTATAGAGTTTTAATTTTTCAATCTAGAACCGAACCATGGATTCAAAAAATCAATCCAAACCTACTGGATTTAACTGGACTGGACTGGATCAGATTACGGATTTCACAAATTCCTTGCTCAACCCTATTTTTAGTCCATTTCTTAATGGAAAATTATATTTTCACACACTTAATTATCTCAATGCACATCTTCTCTCAACACACACACTTATTAATTTGATTATTAATTAATTTTTTCAATCCACACACTAAAAGTTACAATTATATCATTAACTCATAATCATTGTATACACACCACTCAACCCTCCTTTCCACACTTTTTTTTTTTTTTGGATGTTTTTCAGTTTGGAGATTTCGGCATTGATTTTCCGAAATTATACATTTAATTCGACACTTAACTTTTGAATAAAAGTGATTAGTTCGACAAATTTGTTCCCAAAAAAATTATAAAAAAAAAATAAAAAAAATAAAAAAAAAACTTTCGGCAATTGATGTCCGAATATAATGAATTAATTCGGCACTGGTTGTCTGACTGAAAACCGCAAAAGGAAAAAAAAAAGTTATGAACAAAAAAACTAATATTTTCATCACTAATAAAATATAAATCTAGAAATTAAAATAATATGAGAGTTGTCGTGAGAGTATTGATTTGCAAGTAATAGAGGAGTATAGAGTGTATAGCAAGCAAAGTGACAATAATAAAAAATTAAAAAAACTAAGGTTTAGTGTTTTTTTTTTTTTTTACTCAAAATGTGTACATTGAGATTTTTTTTTTTTTTTTTTTTTTTAAAGATGTATACAAAGAATATTTTCATATAATATTATGGGTGCTAGTGGATGTCCATTATGATCATTTTAGTTTAGGGTATAATTGCTATTAAAATAATATTTCATTAAGTGTGTGCACTGAGGTAATTAAGTGTATGAAAATAGAATTTCCCTTTCTTAATAAGTGACCTAATGATATAAGGGTAAATTACAAATGCACCCTCTGAGATTTGCTTAAAATATAGATTGCCTCCTGTGGTTTGAAAAATTACAAATACCCCCTTATTAAAATTTTTTATTTAACATAATTAACTTAAAAAATAAAATTCATAATTGTCCTCTTATATAATAATAAAATTACCTAAATTATAATTGAAACATATTTTTAATATCATTAAAAACTGTTAATTGACTTGATGATTTATTAATAAAATGGACGATTTGTTATGAAATTAAAAACCTTAGGGGGTGGAATGTAATTTTTAAAATTATAAGAAACAATTTGTATTTTAATTAAATCTCAAGATATGTATTTGTAATTTACCATGATATAATTACAATCTAGTCTCTCGATAGTTTGGGGTCACCTTGTTTGGGACTTGGAGTCGACTTGTTTTGCTGGAGCTCATATTAAAAACTTTAGATACGAAACTAAAAAAATTAAAATTTTAAAAATCAAAATGACAAGGTGATGAAAATGTCCTAGAAAATCCGATTCGTGATGGTTTGTAAACTAGTTGATTTTCTTGTATTAATGAGTCTCAGTACACAGAGAGCAAAATACATAGGGGTGTTTTGGGAAGTTGGTAAAAAGTTGATTTTTGACTTTTTACCAAGTTTTTTGACTTTTTTGGAAGTGATTTGGGAAGTTGGTAAAAAGCTGACTTTTTTACTTTTTAGTTTAATATTTTTTAAAGTGTCACATCACTCCAAAATGACTAAAATATCATTACTTTTTGATTTTTAAATTAATAAATCAAAATTTTCTAGAGGATAATTTGGTAAATTTGGGAGTGGCGTTTTTGATCTTCCCAAATGGGTGTCTTGGCTTTTTACCAATGCTGGCGTTTTTGTTGAAGGGACCAAAACGTTGGCTTTTTGCCAACTTGCCAAAATGGCACATAATAGAATAGATTTCTCATAAAGAGTAGAGCCCACATAATATGGACCCACATGTGGTACCCATTTTGTGGAAGGCATCTGTGTGTTTAGTCTCTCTATTCTTAACATTTAGGTCAAGTTTGGGAAGATAAGAAAAAATCAAAAAGTTACTCAAAAAATTAAAAAGTTAATATTATTCATCAAAAGTCAACAATTACGACTGCACAACTCTCAATCTTAATTTTTTCTTACAAACCAATTTTTTCAATTTTTTAATACACATTTTTCCATAAAAAATCAAAAAATTAATCCAAACATCTATATTTTTTTCTCAAATTTTTAGTCTAAAAAGACAAAAAATATACTTATTTAGGACACCCCAAACAACCCCTTACATGAATATATATATTGAGAGCAGGCTCCTCTCCAATTTGGTTTTCTAACTGGAATGAGGCCCAACATGGAGCCTACATAGATGATTGGAACCATTGATTATATAAGGCTCGTTGAGTATTTTATCCCTGTAAAAAATTACGTTGATCGAATATTAATTAATACTTAATTGAATTATATTTTTGTCAACAATTTATTTTAAAAATTATATTTATTATTGACAGAAATGTGATTTAATTAAGTAAATATTTATATCCGATTAACATAATTTTTTATAAAAATAAAATACTCGATGAACTCTATTTATCATCGATACGGATTTCGGATTTCGTGATGAGCCCAACAACTCTTTTCAATCCGATTTGAACCGAAGAGGAGCCTACTCCTATATATTGGATCCATTTGATGTTATTTTATTTTATTTTATTTTATGTGAACTGAGGTTTCGTTTGGGGAGAGAAGGCTTCAACAATGGCTAAGGGGAAAGGAGCGGCGGCTAAGCGGCGCTGTAAGTGAGTGAGGTTCTAATTGCAACTCTTAAATTTCTTCTTACGCCCATCATATACACGTGTACTTTTTTAACCATTTGATAAACATGTGAACTTTTTTAACATAAAAACATGGGTTAATTACATTAATAGTTGCTATAGTTTGGGACTTGTATCATTTTAGTTATTAACTTTTTAATTATGATACATTTGACTCTAAATTTTAAATTTTGTTCTAAATAAGGACAATTGAAAATATTATTAAATTTTTCAAGGGTAAAATTGTCAATTTGATAAAATATAAATTAATTTGACAAAAATAAATGTCAAAAAAATATTTTTAATTTTTTTAAAATTATTTTTATCCACCAATGATAAAATTATGTAAAATTAATAAAAATTACATGATTAATTTTTTAAAATTAATTTTATATGATCATCATCCAAACACATAATAAAAATTAATTTGGTAAAAAAAATAAATAAATGTCTAAAAGATTTATCAATTTTACATAATTTTATTTTTAGTAGGTAGAAATAATTTTTTTAAATTTAAAAATATTTGTTTGACATTTTTTTTTTATCAAATTAGTTTATATTTTATCAAATTGACAATTTTACCCTTGAAAAATCTAATTATATATTCAATTGTCCTTATTTGGAACAAGATTCAAAATTCAAGGTCAAATGTATCACAATTGAAAAGTCAGGGATCAAAGTGACACAAGTCTCAAACTATAGAGACCATTTGTGTAATTTGTCCTAAAAACATTTGACAAACATGTGAAGATAATAGTTGGATATCATTTTTAACCTTAAAAACATTTGACAAACTGATATTTAATTATTTTTTTCTTGTCTTAATTTATTTTTGTATGAGAGGGTTCGGAGGTGTCATCGAAAAATTCAAAGGTCATCGAAAAAGTCGTCGAAATATTCTAATGTCTAGCAGAAAATTCGAATATTGTCGAAAATTTTGAAACTTTTAGAAATGATGAAAGATTTAGATTCTTCAATGGATGTAACTATAAACATAATAGTAAAGAGTTGATAGAGATAAGAGATTGGATAAAGAAAAAAGCAAGCTAGTTAGAGAAAAAATAATGATAAGGCTTTCCTATGGATCTTCCACTTTCATTCTTAATGTAGATAATGGAGAAGGGAAAGTTCTTTTCCAAAAATTGTCTCCCCAAAATCTACTCCCTTGTAAAGCTATGGGTAGGTAAGCATTTCATGATGTAGGAGGGAATCTATGTAGAAGGTATATGGGAAATGTTCTTTCTAACCACTTTACTCGAGGAAGTGACCTCTCCGAGAACAAGAAAGATCTCAAAGATGAGATATTTTGCTCTATCAAAATCATATTTTTATTTTATTTTTTAATAAGTGATATGATCATATAATTATAATTATCTATCAATTATCTACTCTCTCGATAGTTTGGGGTCACCTTGTTTGTGACTTGGAATGGACTCATTTTGCTAGCGCTCAAATTAAAAACTTTAAACACGAAATGAACAAAATTAAAATTCAAAAGTTCAAAATAACAAGATGCTGAAATGTCATTGTAAGAGTCTGATTCATGACAGTTTGTGAACTAGCCGATTTTCTTGTATTAATAAGTTTTAGTACATAGAGAATCAATTATAGAATGAGATACATATGCCTCACAAAGAGCGGAGTCCACATAATGTGGGACTCACATGTGACACACATCTTGTGTGAGAAATCTACATTTGGTCTTTATGTTCCTAACATTGCCCAAAATAAATACATGAGTACATAAATTGGACCCATTTTATGTAATTTTTTGGAAAAATTACGCAAATAGTCTCTGTACTTTACATTATGTGTCAATTTGGTCCATGTAATTTCAATTTGCTCGATTTTGCTCCTTAATTTAACGGATTGTATCATTTTAGTCTAATAAATAACGGTTGTTAAGTTAATTTAACTAAAAGTCAAACAATGTGTCAATTTGGTCCCTGTATTTTCCACAATGTGTCAATTTAATCCCTGTCAAAATTGAGAAAATTGAAACTATATGAACCAAATTGACACATCGTGTAAAGTACAAGAACCAAATTGACACATTATTTGACCTTTCGTTAAATTAACTTAGCAGCTATTATTTATTGGACTAAAATGACACAATTCGTTAAATTAAGGGACAAAATCAAGCAAATTGAAACTACATGGACCAAATTGACACATCGTGTAAACTATAAGGACTATTTACATAATTTACCCTAATTTTTTTTTTTTTTTTATAACCTGAGGTTTGGTTTTGGGAAGAAAAGGCCATGACAATGGCTAAGAAAAGGCAACAAGTGGCGGCTAAGTGGGGTTGTGAGGAAGGGAGTTTCTAATTCCAAATCTTAAATTTCTTCTTTCATCCATTATATCACTACGCCAAAACAGGGCATTAACGGCAGTTTTTTTAACGGCGGTAACAAAAACCGCCGTTAAAGGTACTATTAACGGCGGTAACGAAAATCGCCGTTAATGTAATATTATCGTGCGGTTTCGTTACCGCCGTTAAAAAATCCGCCACTAAAAGTGTCTTTAACAACGGTAATGAAACCCACTTTAACCAGCGATAAACCGCCGTTAATACTACTTGGCGGTAACAAAACGCGCTAATATAACCATTCTTGCGTTAATAGCGGCGGTCTTTGTCGGAGAGCTCGTGAAAACTCCTGCGTGCTCGTGAAACTCCGTGAGTTTAATGAAACCATCTACAATAAAGTAAAAGTAATGTTTAAATATTTATTTAGGGAATATATTTCATGAAAGAGAGTGGGGCGTGGTGGTTGGTGTGGGTGGATGAGAGGTCTTGGGTTCAAAACTTGGGGAGTGCAAGAAGAAAGAATTATTTTTGAAAAATTTGAACCTATTCTGGCGATAAAAAGCGCTGTTTTAAGCAATTTACTTTTAACGACGGTATTTGCCTTTTGACGGTTTTTTTTTTTTCGACATGCGCATGATAGCAAAACGCCGTAATTATCTGCCGATTAAAGGTTTTAACGGCGGTTTCTTTTCTTAAAAAAAAATCCGCCGCTAAAGCCCAATTTTGGCGTAGTGTATACAATTGTACTTTTTTAATCTTAATACATTTGACAAACATGTGAAGATAATTGTTGGATATCTTTTTTAATCTTCAAACATTTGACAAAATCATTTTAGTAATTTTTTAATTTTTTATGAAAAGATGTATAAAAAAGTAGAGAGAATGATATGATAATTTATAGTGAATTTTTGACTCTTCGACTAAAACATGTAATTGCCAAGCGAGGCCTTAATTTTTTTTTCTTTTCTACATTTATTTTAAATTTAAAAAAAAAATAGCAACTCCACAACTTGACAGAATGGACATTTTATGAGTCAATACCAGAGTTGATTTAGACTTCAAGATCAAACTTTTATTCCCATCAAATAAAAACTAAACATAAATAGTCAACCATACATAATTTTTCTAAATCACTGTGTTTTTCTTTTGCATGATGATTCAATCATATAGATTCTTATCTTTTCCAAAAAAACAAGAAGATTAGATATCACCAGGTATTTAACTTTGTCACATTCGAAACACCATTTCCAATATAGAAACCATCTGGTTTTACTACCCAGACACACATCCAAGGCTGTTTTGGTGTTTCGCAATAGTCTACCAACCTTTCAGAGAAAACATCAAAGCTGGTGTCCTTTGAATTCCACTAGAATCGGCAGACGTAGCGAGTACTTTCTAGGAAATTTAACTTAAAGCTCCAACGGAATTCCTGACCATTGTACACCAAATGCACTCCAAAATCGTCATCTTTTGATTGACAACAAATCAACAGTGGGCTGGGAGTGTCTGGGACTGCACTGATGATATGAACTTGAAAACAAGTGAAGGGTTGTTCAAGAACATGATTTAAGAAAGAAAAGTAAATGACTAATACGAGGGGTGAAAGGAGAGAATGGTTCATCATCTATAATTTAAAATAAGTGTTTTTCAAGTTGTTGTTGTTGCCCTTTTGCCTATTTGTATATGTATAAATAGTACCCGGTCTTCGGAGGAGACATACTGGTGGCAGATCAAACTCAACGGGTGAAGTTCACAATATTTTTGTTGACAATTTCCAAGACTCAATGCATCCAAAAGGATTGTACAATCTGTTCACAAACTTTGGGGTAGTCATAAATGTTTACATACCCAGCAAGATGAGGTATTTAACAAGAACCAGGTTCGGCTTTGTTCGGTATGACTATCCGGTAGCAACTGAAATGGCAATCCAAAAAGCCCACGATGCATGGTGTGATGACAGAGCTTTGAAGGTCAAGCGAGCTAATTTCACAAAGAATTTAAGCAAAGTCAAACCATAAGCTGATCTTCAGCATCTACCACTAGTGGAAACAGGAAAAAATGTGGATGAGAGTGGACGTACCCAGCACAAAAGGGATTTCTTATACAGAAGCTGTGACGGGGGGTAAAGTAACAAGGGGGAAATCTATCTCGGTGACTGTTGAGGAGTATGGAAATGGATGGTTGTCTAATAGTGTGATAGTAAAACTCTGGTCTCACTATCAATGCTTGATCTTAAAAGGAGCTGCATACCAAAGGTATGTCTGATGTGCAAGTGAAATATGGTGGTGGAAGAGTTGCATACTTAGTGTTTTCTTCACTAGAGAGTAGAAACAGAGGTATGAAGAACCTTAAAGATTGGATCCACGAATGGTGTGAATCTAGGGTGGAATGGAGGAGGGGACTGAAGATTGAGCAAAAGAGATATATGGGCCTGAACTGCTATGGTTTGCCACCCACTCTTTGGAATACAGCTAACTTCATCAAGATTGGGGAGATTTGGAGTAAGGTCATGAACATCAATTAGAGCACCTTCAATATTTCATCCATGGCATGTGGTAAAATCAGGATTCTTACGTCACATATGGAGATGATCAACAGTGTAGTTAACCTTGAATGTAGAGGTCATATACACTCAATTAGAGTGAGTGAAGAGCTTGGTCCTAACTTGATCTATGTCCCAAGTCATAGCAGAAAGGAGAGGGATGTTTCTGTTAACGGAATCACCGGCGGTGATCAAATTTCAAACTGTAACAAAGGAAGAGAGGAAGCCGTGAATGACGTGATGCAACAAGGGGATGGGGTGGCCTATGAAAAGGATGTATCACAAGCTACGAAGGGTAATGATAGAATGGAGGCGGAGCCTGAGGGAGCAGATAGTAGTCTTTTTGCTATTTCTGTAGTAAATGAGACCTGCAGCATTATGGGACCTAGAGTAGAAGAGGGTCAGTGCACGAGGCTCAAGGGAATAATACCTCAGTTGAGTGTATTGCTAGTAAAAGTCAAAATGATGAGGTCAATATGGGCCAAGGTGGACTGTTGGAAGCAATCAAAAAGGAAGGACCAAAGAGTAGTCACAGAAAGTGGAAGAGTTGAAGGTGGCTTGGGTTCTGATGGGCTTATGAAAAGCTTAAGTGGAAATGGGCCTTCAAAACCCAACATTAATTTAGAAGTAGTCTCTGATCAAGCCCATTTTGATGGTCTGTTGAATGAACTGAACGGGGGCATGTCTAAATCAACTGGGCAGGGAGTTAGTTGTAGCAGGTTTGCTGAGAATTTGGATCCAACACATATTCAAGCCCAGGTGCAAAATGGAGAAGGTACTACTGAGGACAGTAATGAAGGAGATAGTCAAAGCAATCAAGATAATACACCTAGTAAGAGAATAGAAGGCAAGGAGAGTAAAGGAAAAAGTCAAAAAAACCAGAGGAAAATAGTGTTGAAAATGAGGTTTCAAAGGGGGGCCATCTTTAGAGCAGCTGCAGCTGTAATTTCTTCTTCATTATCTCATACCAGTGGATCAAGCAAACATGATATGTTATCAAAGGAGGCTCAAGCTACAATTCGAGTTGGGAAAAGTCTGGGCATTGATTTTGAAGGCAAAGATGATGAAGTTATGAAGAAAATAATTGAAATGAAAGAGAATGACATGGACCAGGCTGTTGATAGAAGTGATGGTGAAGGGGTTTAGGTCAACATCAAGGGTGGCTCAAGAGTGAAAAGCAAGTTCTTATGAAGATTCTTTCTTGGAACATTAGAGGGCTTGGTAGGCCTGAGAAGAAGAGGAGAATCAAAGCAGTTATCAAAGAACAAAAAGTGGATATGGTGCTGTTACAAGAAATAAAAAGGGCAAACATTTCAGATCAGTTTGTGAAGTCTATCTGGCCTTATGACCTAGTTGATTCCAAGAATGTTGATGCTGATGGGAGTGCTGGAGGCCTGTTATGTGTATGAAAGCGTGACGTTTTTTTCTCTAGATGATTGCTGCTGCAATAGGAGCTTCATCATACTATCAGGTACTTTATTTAATAGCTTGGAATGTGTGATTGTGAATGTGTATTCACCTAATGATGTGAGTGCTAAGAGAAGCTTATGGGTCTCTTTGATCAATCTTAAGGCTGTTTTCCCCAAACTGTGGTGTATATGGGGGACTTTAATGAAATCAAATCAATAGATGAAAGGAAGGGTTGTGTAAGAAGGGATAGGGGAATAATAGATTTTTGTAATTTCATAAGTATCCTTGAACTGATTGACTTACCTATGTTGGGAAGAAAATTTACATGGTGTAATTCACTGGAAGGTGAGAGATAGAGTAGGTTAGATAGGTTCCTTGTTGGACCAAAATGGTTGGTCTAGTTTAGGTACAAACTTTGGGGTTTTCCTAGATCCATTTCAGACCATTGTCCAATTATCCCAAAGCCTTTTAGATTTATCAATGCTTGGGCATCTCATCCAACTTTTCTTAATGAAGTGAAGAAAGTATGGAAGGGTACTTAGGTGGAAGGTTGGGCAGGGTACAAACTGAAAATCATGTTTAAGGCACTTAAACAATCTCTAAAGCAGTAGAACTCTGAAGTGTTTGGGAATATGGACTCTAAACTGAAGCAAGTTGAAGAGAACCTACATGCCCTAAATCTAATTACTGAGAGTAGAGACCTAGATGAGGATGAGGGTAAAAGGAGAAAAAAGGTGAAAGGTGAAGTGTGGAAGCTCAAAAAGATAATGGAAAGAATTTGGCCGCAAAAGTCAAGGTTGAACTGGAATCTTAAGGGAGATAAAAATACAAAATATTTCCGCATCATAGCTATTAAAAGGCAGAACACCAATGCCATTGATTCCATGTCAGTGAATGGGGAATTAGTAAAGGAACATTTTGAGGTTAAACAAGTTGTGTATGATCACTTCAGGTTAAACTTTTCTGAGCAATGGAAGTATAGACCCAAGCTCTTGGGCCCATTTAATGTGATTGCACAGAGCCAGCATTTCAGAAGTTTGGATGTGGAATTTTTTGAACATGAAATTTGGGCAGCAGTGGCAGACTGTGATAGGAATAAGGCACCTAGGCCGGATGGGTTTAACATGACTTGCTATAAAAAAGGGTGGAAATTTATGAAGAATGATATCATTAATTTTATAAAGGATTTTTTCGTTAACAGTAGCTTGGTTGGGAGCTTCAATAGCTCATTTATTACATTGGTCCCTAAAAAAGACAATCTCCTAAGAATTCAAGACTACATGCCTATCAGTCTAATAAACTCCATTTACAAAATTCTATCCAAGGTACTTGCTAATAGATTGAAAAAAGTGCTTCCTGTTGTTATAGATAATGCTCAATCTGCATTTCTAGGGGGTAGGAATATCCTAGATGGTGTCTTGATAGCTAATGAGGTGGTGGATTGGTGGAAAAAATAAGAAGAAAGGGCCTGATTTTAAAGTTGGATTTCCAAAAAGCATATGACACAATAAATTGGAACTATCTCCTCTAAATGCTATCAAATTTTGGGTTTGGTGCAAAGTGGGTGAATTGGATTCATACTTGTCTTTCCTCAGCAAAAATCTCTGTGTTGGTTAATGGTTCACCCGCCCTTGAATTCTGCCCTCAAAAAGGGCTTAGGTAAGGTGATCCATTATCACCTTTCCTATTTAATGTGGTGGCTGAGGATTTGAACCTACTTCTTGCAAGAGAAAAGGAGTTGGGCTTGATCAAGGGAGTAATCATTGGGTCAAATACCATCAACATCTCCCATCTCCAATTCGTGGATGACACAATTATCTTCTGTGAAGCTGAGTGGTCTAAGGTGTTAACTATCAAGAGAATACTTAGATGCTTTGAGATCATCTCTGGGTTGAAGATCAATTTTCACAATAGTGGTGTTTATGGAGTAGGGTTTTCAGAGTAGTGTGTGAAAAAATTTGCTTCAAGGCTGAACTGTACATATCAGAGGTTTCCATTCAAGTATCTTGGATTGCCATTAGGGGCCAACCTATCTAGGAGGGCTACATGAAACCTGTGGTGGACAATTTCAAGAAGAAACTGACAGGTTGGAAGAGGAGATTATTGTCTTTTGCTGGCAGAGTAACACTAATCAAATATGTCCTTTCTTCACTACATGTTTACTATATGTCTCTTTTTATTTGCCTAGAGGTGTGGCAAAAGAAATTTGGATAAGATACAAGCAGCCTTTTTGTGGAGTGATTCAGATATGAGAAGGAAAGTTCATTTAGTAAAATGGAAGGATTTAACCGTGGATAAGAAGTAAGGTGGGTTGGGAATAAGAAACCTAAGAATATTGAATAATAGCCTACTTGCTAAGTGGTGGTAAAGGTTTGGAAAGGAAGACAATTCGTTATGGAAACAGGTCATATGTAGCAAATATAAGTCAGAATGGGGTAGATGGTTTCCATTTCATGTGGGGGCAAATAATATCTCAAGAGTATGGAGTGACATTATTCTTGTTAGTAATTCTAATAGCAGCTTGTTCAATTATTATTTGGAAAATGTTGAAACCAAGATTGAGAATAGGGAAAGAATCAGTTTCCAGGTTGATAATTGGATGGGAACCAGGTGCTTGAAGACCCAATTTCCTAGACTTTACTATTTATCAGAGGATAGAGGCATCACCTTGAAATTGCAGTTGACTAGAGCTAGACAGCACAACAACTAGGAATTCAGCTTCAGACGCCCTTATTAGCATGGGAGGAAGGAGAACTACGAAGATTAAGGATGTTTTAGGTGAGGGCCCTACATTGAGATTGGAATCAATAGATATGTTATGGTGGAAATCTAATCTTACAGGTATGTTTAGTGTCAAAAGTGCTGTTAAATGGTGTGAATCTTTGAATGGTCCTAATCTGGAATTCCTGAATTGATCTAGCACAACCCCTCCCCTCCTAAAGCCCAATTCTTCTCTTGGTTGGCTTGGAAAGAGAGGATAACGTCTTCTAACTACTTACATAGACTTGGCATTATTAGTGCAGCAATTAGCTCTGACTGTGTGTTCTATCAAACTGAGATTGAATCACTCAATCATGTTTTGTTGATGTGCCATTTGCTTGGAAAGTTTGGTCTAATCTAATTAAGTGGTGGGGTTTGCACTGGGTTTTCCCTAACTCAATGGTCATGCTAATGCAATAGTGGTTGGGCTGGAAGTTTAGAAAAAAAGGAAAAGCAAATTTGGAGATCAATCCTGATTGTTGGTTTCTGGTCCCTCTGGAAATGTAGGAATAATTATCTGTTCAATGGGCTGCAACTTATCTGTGAAGATCTCTGTGTGCTTATTAAAGTTAAAGTGGCCCTTTGGCTAAAAACTCATTCAGTTGGGCAAGGGTACACAGTGAATGAGTATGTGTTTAATATTTATCAAATTAGAAGATATTTGTAGTGTGTTTGGTAGGGCCTTGTAATGGAATTGCTGCTGATCTGCTTTAGATTCTGTTTCATCTTACTCTGTTGGACTGCTTTGCTCACCTATGGACTGCTATGGTTCAGGTTCCATTTTGTTGGTCTGTGATATGTTGTGTTTGTGATCTTCCTTCAAAGTTTGGTGAAGCTAGCCAATTGGATGGATTGTGCCTTGTTGATGCTATAGGAGTGATTGATGTTGCTATCTATTGAGTTGATTCTAGGTTAGCGAGTCTAATTTTGTTTTTGCTGTTGCTGGATGTTCATTTTGAGTTGGTTGCTGAGTGAATCTCAATGATTAGTTTACTGAGTTGGTGCAAGTTGGAGTCTCAAGGATATCAGTGCATGCTGCTACTGTATGCTACTGATGTATGATGGTTTTCTTGTTTCAGAGCTGATGCTAGTTTGATGTTGCTATTGGGTGTTCACTTCAGTTGGCTGCTGTTGATCTGTGTGTGCAATATGGATTTTATAGCTGTTATCCTTTGTTGTTGTATTGGTCTCTTGCTTTGTGTATTTGTTTTGGTGTTTGTGATATGTAAAGGATCATTAGTGTATGCTAGTGCAATAGCCAACAAGCTCATTGAGGTTGTGAACAGACAGGATGCAGCAATTCCACAAACCAGTAGCTATTAGGGGTAGAAGTAGAAATCTGACTTGATATTGGCTGCAAAGTATAGGTAGTTGTTAGCACAGAGAGGTGGATGAACTATTATGTTAGCCTGAACTGTTGTAGTGTGGAGTACTAAACTGTGGTGGTGTCTGTCTTGTTGTGCTGAACTAATATGTTGTGTTGAATTGATGGTGAAAAGTCTGCTCTTGCTGCTAATAAAAGGAGTAATTGCCCTATGGTGGTTGCTGCTGCTACATTTGGAATACTAGTGAGCTGTGTGGTAGTTTGGTCTGTTTATTGGTGAAGATGGGCTACTGATAAAAGGAGTTCTTACTCTGTGATGGACTTTGCTACTATATATATGGAATGTTGTTTTGATCTATCAACTAGTTTTGGTCTGTTTATTTCATTATTTTATTGCTGTTTGGTAGTTTTGAGTTGCTTGGTCTGTATCAGGTTTGGTTAGCTTTTTATTGGGTGAGGTTGTTTTTAGTGTTTGTGGTTGGTTTCTCACCAACTTGTGATGATGTGTTAGCATATGATTGGGCGGTCTTATTAGTACCAACCTAGTTGGGATTGATTAGATTAGCTATGATACTTTTTGCACTCATCCTCCTCTTTCTTTTATTGATGTAATAGTTTTCTGTTTCATCAATAAAGTTCATTTTCTTTGCTGATCAAAAAAAAAAATGTTAGAAATCTTAAAAGTTCTATTAAAATTTTTACCGAATGTCTCATATGGGTGTGAGACCCACATGTGAGACATTTAGTAGAATTTTGGTACAATTTTTAGGATCTCCAACATTTTTATTTAAATAAATTATGTATAAGTATCTACATTATAATTCCAAATCAAGTAAACAGTTGATTGGTTTTTGTCTATGTGTGTAAGTGTATAAATACTACTTTTATTTGCATTTACATTATAATTAATTATGATCATTTAAATAAATTATGTATAAGTATCTACATTATAATTCCAAATCAAGTAAGCAATTGATTTGTCATTTTGCTACAATGGAAGGAGGTAAGAAATAGGGTTGTCTCCAGTTGCACTAGCCAACTAAACCCACCTGTTGAGATTTTGTGGGTGGACTCATTTCAATGATATAATTTTTTCATACAAAAATTATATTGATTATTTTAAGATAGATACATTTATATTTGTTTTTAAAATAATAAGAGTTCTATTTTTAAAATTATATTTTTTATTTACATTTTAATAAGTGATCTGATCATATACCTACAATTATCCTATCACAAAGAAGATCTCATTGTTTGGCCATTATCTAGTCTCTCGGTAGTTTTGGGTTGGCTTTTTTGTTACTTGGAGTTGACTCATTTATAGCTTTAATAATAAAGTTAGTACAGTTTACTACTGATTTAAAATTATTTTTAAAAATATACATTTATTGCCAAATTTTTTTTTAATTTTTTATATTGATTTTTGTACTATTTTAATCAATTGGCAAACATGACCCGAACGTTGATAACCATCTGTGGGGATATATTTTCTGAGTACCAACACGTGGCCAAGGTGACACCGACGTGTCAGCCGAGGTGCCACGTGTCCTGGTCATGACGCCGAGGTTATCTCGGCAAGACCGAGGTTATCTCCGAAGATATTAGAATCTGAGATAAGCGGATAGGGCACAAGAGTCTTAGAATGATGAGGGGACTCAGCCCGGATAAAGATAAAGCTCTTAGGGAGTTTATCTCTATCTATTAAAGAGTCCTGGATAAGTACTGAGCTAAAATCCATTAAAGCTAGACTTCTGTTGGGACAAGGATTGAGTTAACTATAAAAGAAAGGCACCCCCGATGGGTCTAAGGTACGCAATTTATATTCTGAACAGTGAGTTTGGTACTACTGATTATTTTTTAGAGATATACTGACTTGATCGTCGGAGTGCCCCCGGGTGGACGAACCACCACCAAAATCTTCTCTTTCTGTTGCAGGTCAGCCAGGTGTCATCTATTCTGCCAGTGCTCTCCAACTGATTACTGAGTTGGCAGTGTGGTCAGAAAATCACTTACACAATTTGGCGCCGTCTGTGGGAAAGAGAGAAGAATAGATGGCCAATGACGGACAGAAGGAGAAGGTTGGGGATGACACTCCTAACAGGAGTGGAAGACCTGATGACGTTGACGTCGAAAAGGACAATTGCAACGAAGACCAAAATTATGGAGTGAAGGATGTCGGCCAGGAAGGCGACATAGCAAAGCAAATAGACCAAAGCAGGTACTACAACGAAGATAACCTCCAGGTATGGAAAGACAGATGCCTACAGAGGGACGAAGAGGTCAAAGAGATGGCGAATAAGTTGGTGGACCTGCAATCGGTCGTCAACTTCATGATGCAGAACAACGTAATGCAGCCACCATTCCCGCTGCAAGACATGCCGATCCTAACGGCCAATGCCCATAAGGGAGGGCAGAAAACAATCCCCATAACCCCTCAACACACCAGGAGCGAAAGACACTCTCACCGACCTTCCAACGAGGTCGGACGAGGAGAGTCAAGAAGGGAAGAATCACGAAGGACGCATCGCACAAAGGAGGCAGACCGCAAAGAACATCGGCATGTTCAGGGGCAGGCGCTGTGCTTCGACACAACTAATGAAGAAAAGTCGAAGAGGACCCACTACGAAGCTGAAAGTAGTGCACCAAAAAGATTGAAAGCAGGAGATAGCCGAGCTCCTGAGCGGACAAAGGAGGACTTAAGAGATTACCTCATGAGGAAGCAACAGAATGCCGACGCCGAGGTAACCTCCCCAGATAAGCCGAGGACACCATTCTCGGTGGAGTTGGACAAGTTTGAGGCGCCGAAGAGATTTAGTATGCCGAGATTCCAAATATACTATGGTAAGTCAGACCCCAACTTCCACGTTGGATTATACTTAAACTCAATGGCATTGTATAGTGGGAACGAGTCATTGCTCTGCAAAGTGTTCCCCTCATCCTTCGGGGAGATTGCATCAGATTGGTTCCACAAACTACCAAAGGGAAGCGTGAAGACTTGGGAAGGCCTGGCCGAGATGTTTGTGGCCAGGTTCGTGACAAACAAGCTGCAGCCATTGAGGGTGGACGCATTGATGGCTCTGAAGATCAGTAAGGATGAAAACCTTAGAGCCTATGCAAAAAGATACTATGAGGTGTTCAATCGAATACCAGAGTGTAATCAAGAGGTGGCGGTCGTATCTTTCAAAAACGGCCTAAAAGACGACTGTCCACTACGAAAGTCTTTGGCAAAAACATTGCCAAAAAGCATGGAAGAGCTCATGGCGAGAATCGAGAAGTATGCCAAAGTTGAGGAAGACACATCGGAAACTAAGGAGACAAAGCAAGAGAAAGGAAACGGCTCACCGAAGCGAGGCCGAGGTAACAATGGATTGAGCAAGCAAGAGACTGAACTAAGGGCTACACAGGCAGTGACAACTGCGTTCCGAATCCCAATTCACAAAGTCCTGGATCAAATTCAGAATCAACCCTATTTCAGAACATCAGCAAGGGCACCAGGGGAATTTATGGGAAGAAACCTTGGCAGAAATTGTGCTTACCACAATGAAGACAGGCATATGACTCAAGGCTGCAGAGCCCTGAAAACACACTTGGAAGACCTGGTGAGGCAAGGCCATCTAAGGGACCTTGTCGATGAGGCCAGGACAAGGGAAGAATAGGCAAGACTGCCTCAGGCGCCAACAGCTCCGCCTCCCCCAGCACAACAACCTCAGGTAGGAGGACCTTGGGTAGTTAATGTAATTCACTCAAAGGTCAACGAAAACGAGATTCGAGGGGAGACTCAGAAGGTAAAACACCTACAGCATGTCTACCAAGTCGGGGATAAAAGACAACGGGCAGACGAGTACCAAGGACCAGTAATGTCCTTTACTGAAGCCAACCTTGAGATGGTACAGTATTCACTAACGATGCCTTGGTAGTATCCCTCCAGGTTGGGGATTGCCAAGTGAAGCGCATCTTAATTGACCAAGACAGCTCTTGTGACATCATGCACGTCAGATGTTAAAAAGAGCTTGGCCTTCACCCAGACGATATGGAGCAATCCAATAGCCCAATGGTCAGGTTCAATGGAACGCCAACATGGCCACTGGAAACAACCAGCTTGGAGGTGCAGGCAGGCACCAGGAAGATAACAACAGAGTTCACCGTAATTGACACACCCTCCCCTTACAACATCATCTTGCGAAGGCCATGGTTGCATGCAATAGGGGCAGTTCCCTCAACATTGAATCAACTATTGCGGTTCCCAACAGAGCATGGGATTGAAGAGGTCAAAGGAGATCAACTGCAGGCAAAGAATTGCTTCATGGCAGCAATGAAATCCACCTGCCACATTCGAGAACCAAAGAAGGTAGAGATCGAAGACGAGGACATGGAGGTCCTAGAGGATGTTGGCAAGGAGCCAGCCGAGAAGAGTGAAGAAGCACTAAAGAAAATCCTCGTCTAGGAGGAGGATGAAGAACGCTTCTTTCTTCTCGGCTCAGGCTTAGCCGAAGAAGAGGAAAAAGAGCTGGAAGCTTTCTTAAGAGCAAATATTGAGGTATTCGCTTGGACGCCTTACGAAATGCCTGGCATTGACCCCGAGGTCACTTGCCATAAACTGAACGTTGACAGGTCGGCCAAACCTGTAATCCAACAAGCAAGAAGACCGATGCTGATGCACGTCGAAGCAGTGGAGGAGGAAGTAGACAGACTACTAGAAGCCAGGGCCATTCGTGAGGTAAATTACCCGACATGGCTATCGAACACAGTAGTGGTGAAGAAGAAGAATGGTAAATGGAGGGTCTGCGTGGACTTTACCAACCTAAACAAGGCCTGTCCCAAAGACAGCTTCCCTCTACCCAAGATTGACCAACTAGTGGACGCCACATCAAGGCATGGAAGGATGAGCTTCCTAGATGCCTACAAGGGGTATCACCAGATAGCCATGTACCCCGCGGATGAAGAGAAGACTGCATTTATCACCCCAAAAAGACTGTACTGCTACAAGGTGATGCCTTTTGGGTTGAAAAATGCAGGAGCAACTTACCAAAGGTTGGTAACCAAGATGTTTAAACACCTGATTGGCCAAACGATGGAAGTTTACATCAACGATATGGTCGTGAAGACCAAGGAACCTAAAGGTCATCTGGCCGACCTCAAAGCAGTCTTTGAAATCCTTAAAGCATATCGGCTCCGACTCAATGCATCTAAGTGCGCATTTGGAGTTGGATCTGGTAAGTTCCTGGGATACCTGGTGACCAGAAGGGGTATTGAGGCCAACCCAGATCAGATCAAGGCCATCTTGGATTTGAAGAGCCCAACGTCGGCAAAACAAGTGCAAATGCTAATGGGAAGGGCCGCAAGCCTGAACAGGTTCATCAGCAGAAGCTCAAACAAGTGCAAACCTTTCTTCAACTTAGTAAAGAAAGCCACGAACTTCCTATGGACCGAGGAGTGCGAAGCCGCTTTGGCCGACCTAAAGAAGTATTTAACCACAGCTCCAGTCCTCTCAAATCCAGAACTTAGGAAGGAACTGTTCCTGTACTTAGCAGTTTCAGAACACGCAGTAAGCGCAGTGGTGATCCAAAAAGAAAAAGGGGAGCAAAAAGCTGTTTACTATGCAAGCAAAACCCTGGCCGATGCAGAAACAAGGTATCTACCCTTAGAGAAATTGGCACTGGCTTTAGTAATGGTTTCAAAGAAGCTGAACCATTACTTTTAGGCCCATAAAATTATGGTACTAACTGAACACCCCTTGAAGTCCTTGCTGCAACAAGGAGACTTGATAGGAAGAATAGCCAGATAGGCAGTCGTCTTGGGCCAGTATGACCTAGAGTACAAGCCCAGAACAGCAATCAAAGGCCAAGTTTTGGCCGACTTCGTGGCGGAGTTCATGCTAGAATCCATTGAACATCGGGCTCCGTTGAGCCAAGGTGAAAGATGTCCAAATAAGCAAGGAAGAACCCAGCCAAAGGTGAAAGAACAAAGCAAAGAGGAAAAACTCAGACCCTGCAACATTTACATCGACGACTCCTTTCGACTGTTTATTGATGGAAGTTCCAACCGACAGGAAGCGGGGGCAGGAGTAGTACTGGTATCTCCAGATGGGCAGATACTAGAACAATCGATTTGTTTGGGGTTCAAGGCCTCAAACAATGAAGCAGAATATGAAGCACTCATTGCAGGACTGAAGCTGGCAGCAACAGTACAAGCAGATGAGGTAATAGTCTTTTGTGACTCACAACTTATAGTTAACTAGACAACGGGGGAGTTTACAGCCCGAGATGAAAGGATGTCGGCCTACGCAAAGGAGGTCATCAGGTTGTTAGCCTTGTTTCAGAACTGCCGATTACTTCAGGTTAGCCGAGATGATAACAGTCACGCCGATGCATTGGACAACCTAGCTAATACAGTACAACCTGGAAAAGCAAGGACAATAATGGTTAACTATTTGTCGGGCCCGAGCATCGAACCACTGATCACAGAGCGTGAAGTAATGTGTGTAGACACGGGACCAAGCTGTATGGATGCAATTATTGCATTCCTGAAAGAAGGAAAGCTGCCAAATGACCACAATAAGGCACACAAGATCAGATTGAAGTCGGCAAGATTCAGTCTAACAGCAGAAGGATATCTCTACAGAAGATCCTTCACTGGACCCCTTTTAAGGTGCGTACATCCCTCACAAGCTGAAGATTTTCTATATGAAATACATGAAGGAATTTGCGAAAGCCACGCTGGGGGCAGATCACTAGCTCATAGGGCCATTACCCAAGGGTATTAGTGGCCCTACATGCAGAAAGATGCAGAGGCCTATGTCAAGAAGTGTGAAAAATGCCAAAGGTTTGCACCTCTGATACACCAACTAGCAGCAGACCTGAACCCAGTATCTAGTCCTTGGCTGTTTGCCCAATGGGGCATGGATCTTGTTGGATAACTCCCCCAAGTAACTAGACAAAGGAAGTACCTGCTGATAGCAACGGATTACTTCACCAAGTGGATAGAAGCTGAGCCCCTAGCCAAGATCCGAGATGTGGACGTGAAAAACTTCATATGGAAGAACATCATCACCAGATTTGGGATTCCGAGAGCAATAGTTGCCGACAATGGAACACAATTTGACAGTAAACTAATCAAGAGCTTCTGTGCAAAGTTCAAAATGAAGAATTACTTTTCTACCCCGAGTTTTCCTCAGAGCAATGGACAAGCAGAAGCATCCAACAAAGTCATCTTGGATGGGATTAAGAAGAGGTTGCAAGCAGCAAAAGGAAAATGGGTGGATGAACTGCCAAGTGTACTTTGGGCATATCGGACTACGCTGAGAAGATCAACAGGGGAATCCCCCTTTGCCATGGCCTATGGCACAGAAGCTGTCATTCCGCTGGAGGTCGGCATACCAGGGATCAAAACCCAGGGAGTAGAGAACGGGACTAATGATATACTCTTAGCCCGAGACCTAGATCTACTAGAAAAAAGAAGGGAAAGAGCTGCAATTCAGTTAGCAGCATACTAGCAGCAGCTTGCCAGGGCTTACAATAAAAAAGTTAACCCAAGGGAGTTCCAAGTTGGCGACCTAGTCTTGAGAAAACTCGTCAGCAACAAGAAAGATCCCAAGGAGGGCAAGCTTGGCCCAAATTGGGAAGGACCCTACAGAATCACTTCGGTATTGGGCAATGAGGCATATCGGCTTGAAGATAATGAGGGCAAAGCGTTACCAAGACCCTAAAATACTTGTAATCTGAAATTTTTCTATTATTAGATTTTTCTTGTTTTTTGCCAACATAATGAATAAAATTTTAGCAGAATTCTTCAATACTTGTGACTGATAAAGATACATAACGTTGTTTCTGGAATACATGTATAATGAGAACCCAAGTGAAACTTAAGATCACATTAGGGGGGCAGAGAGAAGAAAAATGGTTTTAACACTTGTTGAAACTTGAGAAAAGTTTACAAGTTGAAGTTGATGTTTAACACTTGTTGAAACTTGAGAAAAGTTTACAAGTTGTCAAGTTGAAGTTAAACCGAGATGATGTTTAACACTTGTTGAAACTTGAGGAAAGTTTACAAGTTGAAGTTAAACCGAGATGATGTTTAACACTTGTTGAAACTTGAGAAAAGTTTAAAAGTTGAAGTTAAACCCAGATAATGCTTTAACACTTGTTGAAACTTGAGAAAAGTTTACAAGTTGAAGTTAAACCGAGATAATGTTTAACACTTGTTGAAACTTAAGAAAAGTTTACAAGTTGAAGTTAAACCGAGATGATGTTTAACACTTGTTGAAACTTGAGAAAAGTTTACAAGTTGAAGTTAAACCGAGATGATGTTTAACACTTGTTAAAACTTGAGAAAAGTTTACAAGTTGAAGTTAAACCGAGATGATGTTTAACACTTGTTGAAACTTGAGGAAAGTTTACAAGTTGGAGTTAAACCAAGATGATGTTTAACACTTGTTGAAACTTGAGGAAAGTTTACAAGTTGAAGTTAAACCAAGATAATGTTTTAACACTTGTTGAAACTTGAGAAAAGTTTACAAGTTGAAGACTAAGGTTAAACACTTGTTGAAATTTTTGTGAAAAAAATTTTACAAGGTGAAACCAAGGTTATGTCAAGAAAAGTACTTTTGTACTTGCCGAGGTAAATCATCAGTTTATATAACCGAGGTGTGTCACCCCGAGAAGGTTGCACAAGGATTGAAGTGTATATTAAAGATATACAAAATATTCTAAGTATAGAATCATGCAAAAGCAGTCAAGAGAAGACAAAGGTACAAGCATTCAGAGAAGGAAACTTGTATTAACATTCAAAAAAAGGCACATCGGCCAAAACTTACTAATTATTCCACACCAAAAAAGAGAGAGAGAGAGAGAGAGAAAAGCAAAAGTACACAATACAAAGGAAAAAAACATCAAAGTAAAGACTCTGCGGCAACAACAGATGGTTGGGTCTGAAGTTCAGACGACTGTTGGGAATACACCTCGGCCGCCTTTTCCGCCGCAAGTTCAACATCAATTTCTTGAAGGGTTTCATCAAGGCTCTTGTCGGCAAGGGTCATGTCGGCTGATGCCTTCTCAGTTGTAGCATCTTTGGAAACCTCCTCACCCTTCTCATCTTGAGTCAAGTCCAGGACTTGCTCATTCTGAATAGGGGACTTGGTCCCAGCAGCCTCCTTTGATTTCCTCACCAAGGTCTCCTCCTCAGACCCAGATTCATCGTCGGAGTGACTTGGAGTTGGAGGGAATGGAAGAGGAATAACGTCGGCATTCCTGAGGGGCGAGTCCTTGGGGACTTCAAGCTTTTTTAGAAGAGACATCCAACCAAAGGTGAAACCCTTGTTGCATGCCTGCTTCACCTGCTTTTCGTAGTCCGCCGTGACATCGGCCACACCCTCATTGTAGCCTTTCTCATCGGCTGCCTTGAGCTCGGCGTCCTTCGTGGCCAAGGCATCCTGAAGTTCTTTTTGGGCTTGGGCCATCTTTTCCTCAGACTCTTTCCTCTGGGCCTCAAGAACCTTGTTAATGGCCTCAGCAGCACCTGCTTTTTCATTGGCGTCGTCCTTAGCTTTGATGCCAGCCTCGGCCTAGTCTTCCAACTTCTTCATTTTTTATTGTAAATTTTTATTAGTCTTTTGCAGACTAGCAACCTCCCTCTTTTTGTCGGCCAGCTCCTTCCAGTTCTCAAAAGATTTATTGAGAAGGAATGAGCATGCTGGATGGCCTGAAAGTGAACAAGACAAAAGTAATTAGAAAATTTTCTAAGTACAAGAAAGAAAGAAAAATTGCCAAATAAAGACACTTACTTGAACAGAGCGCTGAAGCATTAGAGCATAGTTTTCATACTCGCTTAACTCGGCGTTTCGGTCAAGATCGCCGGGAAAAAGTAGAGCAGTACTGAGGGCAACGCCGATATTAATATCGTCCGCACTATCGCTGGCCCTAACTGGCTTATCTTCCAGTATGATTTGGAGGGCCCAAGGGGCATCGTGCTTTGAAGACCCCGAGGTAATTGCAGCAGATGACCTCGGCCTCTTTGATTTTGGGGATTCAGATGGTTGGGCCTTGGTACGTCTCTTCCCAGCAGCAGATTCTGACTTATCGCCCTCAGCCAATTTAGAAATTGGCAAAGTATCCTCAGTATCAACTTGAGTTACTTTCGCCTTTGGTTGAGCCTTCTTTACTCTTTTCGGCTTCGGAGGGGGCTGGGATTGCGCTGGTGGAGCGTCAATGGTTGATGGGATGCTGGCCAAGAGATCTTTGGCAACTGCTTTTTGATGGCCCATCTCGGCAGAAAAAATGGTTCGTCGCCGGCATTGGCGTTGGGATATCGGGATCAGATATGGATCCAAGGTTGATGGCTGCTCGGCTGGATCAGAAATTGATCCTTGATCTTGCCGAGATGTGAAGGTAGCTTGAGGAGTTATGGCGGAAGGAGGAGACAAACTCTTCTTCTTCTTCTTCTTGGGGACGTCGGGAAGAGCTGACTTGTATGTAGGAATGAAATTAAGTAGAAGAGGGGCCTTCCGTTTTTGGACTGGCAAATCCAAAAGTTTCCTCGAGTCTTTGCTGGGAAAGAAAGACTGACGGAAGCCCTTTGGTGGCTGAGGAAGAGCTGCAAGAAAAACAGACGTTAGAAACAGATAAAGTATTAAAGATTTTAAAAACAAGTAAGTATGAACCCAGGGCTCTTACCATTGCCCTCTACAAAAACTGTTCGAGGAAGAGGATAGAGATGGAGTTCCTCATCTGGAGCAAACCCCCAGTTCCCCGAGGTAATGAAGTAATCGTCTCCAGCTCCCTTGTTGGAGTCTGGGAGGTCGGCTACGATTTTATACTCTGTAGACCTCGGCTTAAGGTAGTAAACGTAGCCTGTATCTTTTTTGAGGCCACACATGGTGTAGCAGTATTGGATGTCGGCTAAGGTGATCCTAACATTTTCTTGTTTGGCTAAGGCAATTATACCATTTATGACTCGGTAGGAATTGATGGCAAGTTGCATTGGGTTCAACTTATAATAATGAATGATCTCACGAAAAAGAATATTAAGTGGGAGCCGAAGTCTGCACTCGATAAAAGCTACAACAAGAAGGGGCATGGAATCAGCTGTGGGCATGATAGAGTTATCCTCCCCAGCCAACCTCAGATGAACGTCGGCTGGGATGTCAAACTCTCACCTAAAGTGCTCTAACTTAGATGGGGTGTCTACCCTATGTTTCCACATACCCATGATATCGGCTTAACTGAAGGGGTTGCATTTCAGAAGGGTGTGTTTCTAAAGGGTTTTATGGAACTCGGCTAAAATACACAAAGTCTATGGGGAATCATTTCAGTTTTTCCTAGAATTTGTGGGTTCTACAAACAAATCCCAAAATCTAAGTCTGTGGGAACAAAGATTGAAGGCAGGAATCTGGAAAAGACACAGAAAACAAAAAACAAGAACATGTTTCAGAATCAAGAACAAGGGTGAACTACCAAGAACACTGTGACAAAGTGTGTGAAAGGGTACAAGGCCCAGAACAATGGCAAAAACAGAAAAGTTGTCAGCAGTACGAGTATTCAAGACATAGGCAAGGAGCAAAATCGTGAAATAAACATGCTCGAATACATGATTCGTAAATCAAAGTACTTGAGCAAGAACAGCAAAAGCAACAAGAAACTGAAAACAAAAGGAACAGTGGCTTACCAAGAAAAAGTCAGGCCGGTGTGGGGATCGCCGAAGTCAGACGACGGTTGCAAAAATGGCAGAACGGCAAAAACTTCACCGGAGGAGAGGGATGAAAACAGTTACAAAGCTTGTAAGTCTAGAACAATGGCGTATTTGGAAGCTAGAGAGAGTTGAGAGCTTAGGGATACCAAAGTGAGAATAAGGAGAAAGAGGGATTGATTTTTGTTAAAACACAAAAACGGCGGCAAAGAGGACATTAATGTGCCTAGAAGAACGTATACGTCAGACGACGCACGCAAGAATGATTCGATTTACAGGCGCATATCCGGTATGATCCAGTAAGAGAAAGACGCGTGGTTGAAACGGTTGAGTTGTTATGCACGACAGCTCATACGCATGAAAGAGCACTTGGAAATTCTTGTTCTGTAAAAGGCATGTCGGCCTGAATGACGATCTCGACTGAGAAATTTTTAGCTGACATACTGGAAGGAAGTACTGATATAGGTTCCATCACCTCAGAATGCCGAGGTAATAGAACCTAGGGGGCAGTTGTGGAGATATATTTTCTGAGTACCAACACGTGGCCAAGGTGACGCCGACGTGTCAGCCAAGGTGCCATGTGTCCTGGTCATGACGCCGAGGTTATCTCGGCAAGACCGAGGTTATCTTTGAAGATATCAGAATCCGAGATAAGCGGATAGGGCACAAGAGTCCTAGAATGATGAGGGGACTCAGCCCGGATAAGGATAAAGCTCTTAGGGAGTTTATCTCTATCTATTAAAGAGTCCTGGATAAGTACTGAGCTAAAGTCCATTAAAGCTAGGCTTCTGTTGGGACAAGGATTGAGTTAACTATAAAAGAAAGGCACCCCCGATGGGTCTAAGGTATGCAATTTATATTCTGAACAGTGAGTTTGGTACTATTGATTATTTTCGAGAGATATACTAACTTGATCGTCGGAGTGCCCCCGGGTGGACGAACCACTACCGGAATCTTCTTTCAAGTTGGTCACCAGTGTCATCTATTCTCGGTTCTCAAATTGACATTGAGTTGGCAGTGTGGTCAAAAAATCACTCACACACCATCAAAGCAATGGGGTGGCTCAACCCATATTAACCTAGGTATGCAATTGAATACCCTTAAAAAACTATTGTTTTAATTTAATAAATTAGTAATATATATGTTAATTCAGTCTATTTTTTCAATTTTGAATATTGAACTCCCAACTAGCCCAGCATACTTTGCTGAATGCTCTTTCCACTCCATTGACCACAATTTATAACCTACTAATTCTTTAAAAAAAAAAAAAATTGGTTAATTTTTTTTTTAATACAGATTGTTCTTCATATCTTTATTTCTTCTGTCCAGCATATCGAGTTGTGTAGACAATAATCATGTGTAAATGTATATATCCATTTGCCAGTGGTCTAAAGGTTGTTCTTGTGTTTTTGTTTTTTATTTTGTTGTTTTGGTGTTTGATTGTGTGGTTAGGTTTCTATCGATACTTTGTTTGTAGCTTACCCTTTCTGTGGATGTAACCTATGTATTTATCTCAGACTGGCTCTATTGTCGAATTTTTATGATTGACTTCTACTTCGCAATACAAGCTTTGCGTCTTGATATATTCATAGTTTCTCGTTTGTACATTCTTTGAGGATTTTTTCTTTGTTTGGTATGAGTTTTTATTTTGTTAGATTGGATTCCTTTGTAAGTGTCGTTCTATTGATTAAAAAAAAAATTAAAAAAATAATAATAAAAGGGTTAATTACACAAAAAACCCAGGGTTTCTTGCCTTTTTCATTTTAAACCCCAGGTTTTCAATTTCGACAAATTAAATCCTATCCTTCCACCCGCTCGTGTTTTAATTCCCCCCCCTCCCCCGTGGTCCATCTTCGTCATATTGAACTAACGGAAATCTGGACAAAATTTCCTATTCTAACCCATATGTTCAAGCACTTGTATCTCCCTCGTTGTAATTTCGTTTCGCCTCATTTTCGCATCATGGCGTAATTTTCATTACATCCCTCATATGCCTTGTTCCATCTCTTTTTGTATGCCGTCGGAGGCCCGAAAGTTGGCCAACAATAAGATTTTTCTCTCTTTGCATAAAATTTTCATATTTAAATTCACATATTCAAGCACTTGTATCTCTCTCGTCGTAATTCCGTTTTGCCTCATTTTCACGTTGTTTGATTCATCTCATGGCCTAGTTTTCATTCCATCCCTCATATGTTTTATTCTACCTCTTTTTATAAGCTGTCAGAGCTTCGAAAGTTGCCCAAAAATAAGATTTTTCTCTCTCTTTTGTTTTCCCCTTTATCTTATATTTCCATGCTTCTTTCTTCCTCCTTCCTTTCCATAATTATTCTCTTTTTTCCTTTTCTTTCATAGCCCTTCCCTCACCCTTACGTTTCTTTCCCCTTTTTTTTTTTTGATTAGCCAAAAAAGAACTTTATTGATGAATATTCAAACAACCAGAGAAAATACATCAATAAAGAGGGAGAAAATACATCAATAAAGAGGGAAAAGTATAAAAAAAACATCATAGTAAACCTATGCCATCCCAACAAGGTTGGCACTGCAAGGGCTACCCAATCATATGCTAGCACCACCCAAATGTTGGTGAGAAACCAACAAACACATAGAACAGAGAACAGAAGTGGAAACTCCTTTTGAATGAAAACCCCAACTTCAAATCAAAACTCAGCTCTCAAAGCACATCCTGATCTACCTCAAATTGAAAATAAAGTCCTACACTAAAAAGTTGAACTCCTTCAATAATGGTTTCTTCACCTTCTTGTAAGTCATATACCTTCATACTCAACGACACTGCCAACGTCGGAGGTTTGGTGGCTACCATGAGCTCAGTGGAAGGGCCATGAAGGAAGAGAAAAAGAGAGAATAATTGTGGAAATGAAGGAATGGAGGAAAAAAGAGAGAGAGAGAGAGAGAGAGAGAGAGAGAGAGAGAAAAATCTTATTTTGGCCAATTTTCAGAGCTCTGATGTCATGCAAAAAAAGATGAAACAAGGCATATGAAGGGTGGAATGAAAATTAGACAATGAAGTGAATCCAACAAAATGAAAATGAGGTGAAACAAAGTAATGACGAGGGAGATACGAGTACTTAAACATGTGAGTTTGAATATGAAAATTTTGCCCAAAGAGAGAAAAATCTTATTTTTAGCCAACTTTCGGAGGTCCAACAACATGCAAAAAGAGGTGGAATAAGGCGTATGAGGAGTAGACTGAAAACTAGGCCATGAGGTGAATCTAACGATGCAAAAATGAGACAAAATGGAGTTACAATGACGGAGATACAAGTGCTTGAACATGTAAGTTTGAATTTGAAATTTGTCCAGATTTCCGTTAGTTTAATATAACAAAAATGGACAGGAGCCAGATTGAAATACGGGTGGAGGGATGTGATTTAATTTGTCGAAATTGAAAACTTGAGACTTAAAATGAAAAAGGTCTTGAAACTCAAATTTTTTGTGTAATTAACCCAAAAAAAAAGTGTATATATATCCATGTATTTTTGCTTTATTTCAAATCTTATGTCTATCCATATTCACAATTTATTGGCCAATTAAAAACTTATTTTATAACTTATTGCACAAATTAAAAGGAACCAAGACCCACTATAAAAAAAATAAAAATAAAAAAAAAAGTCTGATCTGATGAATCATAGTGACAGTACAAAATATATTTATATAAAAGTCTTTTTATTTATTTATTATTATTATTATTATTATTGAAATAATGGTATCAATATATTAGAATTTTTCTTTGCTTGATTTGATAAATCTCAACTAATAGATTTGTAAAATAAGTTTTTCTACTTTGAAAAAAATTGGGCAAATCATACTTTGCCCCCTAACTTTTTAATTGTTCTAGTCAATGTCCAGATTTTGAGTCAAATAGCAATTTGCTCTATTTACAAAAGGTCGTTTCAAAAATTAACAGAGAACAGTCAGGTGATAGTATTAAGACATGTTTTGGCAATAAAAAAAATAGGTAATTTATTGACTTTTTTGGATCACATCACCTTATCTATTTTTTTGCACGTCTATTTGTAATAAGTAAAAAAATAAAAAAATAAATCATACCCAAACCAACTCTAATTATACTTAGCACCCTTGTATTTTTTTTTTTTTTCAAAATTCTACTTCAGTCTTTAGTAGTTCTATACTTTTACTAAAGTCTCGTTTGGGAAGTGGCTAAAATAGCCAAAAAGTCAAAAAGCCAACTAAAACACATCACATCACCTCTCTACTTTTCTGCACGTCTTTTCGTAAAAAGTCAAAAAGTTACTAAAATAGCATGTTCCCAAACCAAGCCTAAAATTTCATTTTAGCCCCTACGTCTTAATTTTCCCATCAATTTTTTAAACGATATTATTCAACTAGACTCAATTGTAACTTGACTCAAAATGTAAGGGATAAACTTAAGACAACTAAAAAGTTAGAAAACAAAATGAGACATGTTGTAAAGTACAAAGGTACAAAATTGCAATTTGTCCAAAAAATTTAAAGAGATACCACTGAAAAGCACCCCACCCCAATTTTGAATAATATATTTTTAAAATTTATTTCAAGTATTTCACTCTAATAAATTCTATAAACTCTAGACTCTCAAAATAAAATAAAATTTTTATAAGTTCATAAGTGCATACTCCAACAGTCCGACTTGCAATAAAATGCATTAAAGCACAACAACTACTATCTCAAAGGATCTGAGTTCTTGTCTTATTTATGTTTGTTTTCTACATGATGGTCCAATCATTACAAAAACAACCCCCAAAATACAAAGATTGATAGCTTAGCTACTGCATAGTAATGACCCAGTCATGCATTTTAATATAATAATTTGGATTACCATTTCCTAAATAGAAACCATCAGTTCTCACTGCCCAGACACAAAGCCACGGCTCCTCTTGTCGTTGACAATGGTTTTCGAAGGAACTGGAGAAAACATCAAAGCTTTGGATTTTGGCATTCCACCCGAACCCGCAGTAGTAGAGAGTAGTTCCCAAGAAATTTTCCCTAAAACTCCAATGGAAGTCTTGACCGTTTTTCACCAACTGCAAGCCCAGATCGTTGTCGCTCGATTTGCAATGAATCTTCAATGGGCTTGGTGTGTCTGGGACTTCACTGATTACATGAACCTGGAATCTTGTGTTTTGTGCAACAACAACATGATGATGTGAACAAACAAAGTAATAAAGTGCCAAGATGAGGAGGGTAGGGAGAAAAGAATTAGGGCTCATCATCATCATCATCATCATCATCATCATATGCTATACCTCATTCTACAAACTAGTCAAGTGTTTAGAGTTGTTTCCCTTTTGCCTATGTGTGTACAAATAGTACTCTTCTATGTGTGGGTAAATGTATTGCATTTACACTTTACTAAAGATGAATTACAAAAATGTCTAAGGTACTTAATTTATCACCCTTAAAAATCATCTCTGATAATGTGTTTAACAAGTTTTAAATTTTATTTGTCAAATATTTTATTATATGGAGTTTAATAACCTTAATGTCACATCATTAAGGATGATTTAAAGTGATAAATTAAGAAGATATAATATTGTTTACATTCAAAATCTTCTGAAGTTAAGCAATTTATTAAGGGTATATATTGTAAAAAAAATCACCATCTTTCCTTTTGGAAAGAAATCTCTCTTTGGTTTACATTGATAATATTGCCATTATTACATTATTTATTTTGCTCAATTTTAAATTAATTTCTTTATATAAATATATGAGATATTTATCAATAAATTTCATCTGACAAAGAAGTACTCCAATTAGTTTCAAGCTTTTTCCAAATGTAATATGCGACACTCCAAAAAAAATAAAAAACTTCTTAGTGTACTTTTTTTAAATGTGACACTTTAATGTGCCGAGCAAATAAGTAATTATACATCCAAAATGACTAAATGGATTATAAGAAAAAAAATATAAGACTATATACATTACAAGTCCAAAATATGGGACTTATTGATTAATCTCCCTAAATATATACACATCAAGTATACAAATGCATAATTTTATCCACGCTTGAGAATGATAAATTTTATCCAAAAACTAACTATTATAGCAAAGAAGTCCCATTTAATAAATAAATTAAGTATAAATAATTTAATAAATAAATTTTATTTTTCAAAAGATATTAAATAGTATAGGGTCAAAAATGTAATTTCACTACCTAATCCCCATGGGATGAGTTATCTTATGGATTGTGTCCCAGCCCTCCCCATGGGATAGAATAATCCCATAGATTTGGGATTCATTGTCCGGATAGACTATTAGTCCGATGCAAAAATTTTAATCAAACAACAAACTATTAATCCGAATGAACTATTAGTCCTATCCTTCCAAACAAACATCACCTAAGGTAATATAAAAACACTTAGAAAAGGCCACATTTTGCTTCACAAAATTAGTTTTTGATAACACATAAAAAATTTCCAAGGGGCCCAAAAAACATATATTAATGATCATACTCTGCCATTGGCATGCTTGCATAAATAAGAACAAAATTCAAAATTTTTGAATATTAAAGATGGGTGCACCTTCAAAACGGAATGTTAATTTTATAAATCATAGGTGTATTTTGTCGTAATTCAAAATTCAGAAATATTAATATTAATATTAATATTAATATTAATATTTGATTATTTAATTAATTACAAATCAGAACCAACTCAGTGATGAAATTGTTGTCGTAAAAATCTAATTCAGGCTGGTTTGTGAACTAGCTAGTTTTCTTATATCAATAAATCTAGATGCACGTAAGATTAAATACAAAATGAGACATAGATGTTTCATAAGGTGAGACTCACATAATGTGAAGCTCACATATTGTGAAACATAGTCCTAACATTGTTCTTCTTGTACTTTTGGGTCTCAAGGGTGTACTCAAACTAGAAGGGTGTACTCAAACTAGAGGGGTGAAATTCAACATAAACAAGAATAAAATAAATACATGCCTATATATTGGACCTATTTGATGTAAAAAAAAAATACACACACACAAAAAAAAAATATTGGTAAATTGAGGCTTCATTTGGAAATTGACTTTTTAAATAGTTTTTTGACTTTATACGAAAAGGCATGTAAAAATAAATAAATTGAATGGATTAAATTTTTAAAAAATTACAAATCAGTGATAATTTCACAAAACATTTACAAATTTATGAAAAAATTTATAGCTTTAGTTAGTAAAGTTGGTCAAGTTTACCACTGACTTAAAATTGTTTTTAAAAGCATACACTAATTTGTTATTTTTCCTTACTTTCTTTTTATTTTTTATTTTTTATTTTTTGAGTATTTTAATCAATTGCCAAACATGACCCCAAAAAGTTGATAACCATCAAAAGCAACGGGGTGGTTCTCCTCATATTGACCTGGGTATGCAATTGAATACCCTTAAAAAGCAAAACTTTACTTGTTTTCATTTTTCAAAAAATACTTTTTAGAAAATTTTACTATTTTATTTTTCGTATTTTTTTATTTTTACTGAATTTTTTTAATATTTTAAAAAAAAATTTACTTTTTAAAAACACCTAACATAAATACACCTAAAAAGTAAAAAAAATTGTAAAAAAAACTTTTAAAAATTCACTAAATACCAAAAATACAAGAATTCAGTACATTTTTTTGTATTTTTATGTATTTATTAATTTTTTAAAATATTTTTTCACAAATTTTTTACTTTTTAAATACATCTAAGTAAGTACATCTAAAAAAGTAAAAAAAAAAGTTTAAAATTTTAAAAACATTCACTAAAAACAAAAAAACACGAAAATTAAAAAACTTAATTTTCAAAAAACTTAATCCAAAAAACTCAAACCAAACACAGTTTTAATCTAATAAATTAGTAATATATATGTTAATCAGTCTATTTTTTCAATTTTGAATATACCCTATGTTACTCCATTGAACTCCCAACTAGCCCAGCTTATTTTGCTGAATCTCATTCCACTCCATTCAACACTCAATTGATAACCCACTAATTCTTTTAAAAAAAACAAATTGGTTGATTTTTTTTGTTTTTTAACAGATTGTTCTTTGTATCTTTATTTCTTCTCTCCACCATACCAAGCTTTGTAGACAATAATCATGTGTAAGTGTATATGTCCATGTATTTCATCGTTATTTCAAATTTTATGTTTAGTCATATTCACAATTTATTGACCAATTAAAATCTTATTTTATAACTTATTGTTCAAATTAACTATAAACGAATCAAAAACCACTATAAAAAAGTCTGATCTTATCAATCATAGTGACAGTACAAAATATATTTATATAAAAGTGTTTGTATTTACATTTTTTTTTTTTTTTTTGATATAATGGTATCAATATATTCATTTTTTTTATAAAACCTCTTTTCAAGTGTTTTATTCCATGTAACGCATATTCTTTTTTAGTATTTTATTAAGTCTTGCTTAATATAATATGACTAAATCTTGCTTTCCAATTTTTTGGACATGTTTTTATTTTGAAACTAATACAGTCCCTCATTTTATAGAGAAAATCTCTCCTTCATTCTAAAAAAAAAAAATCTTTCTCTTATTCTATGGAGAAATCTATCCCGCATTCTATAGAGAAAATCTCAAATTATGAATTTTGAGCCTTTTTATAATTTGAAAATTTTAAAAATAACACAACAAAAAATCTAAATGAAAATCAAAATACAATGTGAATGTTCACAGTAAATAACAAATAATTAACTTTTGAAAAAACAAAACCCTTGTTAAAGTACAATGTGAATATTCACAATAAATAATAAACATACAACTAACCATCGAAAAAATAAAATTCATATCAAAATACAATGTGAATATTCATAATTTATAATTAACATACAACTGGTGTTTTCTGTTAATGACATTCTGTCAAACTTGCAACAGGTCCTATTTTGCATTAGAAATGGTGGTTGAGCTAAGTGTACATCTGACTGGGGGTGTTTTTTTGGTTGTCTTCTATTATTTTCTTTTGAGGGTACTAGCAAATGATAGGATAGACTTTTTAGTGCTAACATAATTGGGATGATTTAACCCATTGTGATGCTTTGTGCACCCTCTTCTCTTTATTGATGTTTTTTGTGTGTACAACTTGTATCTTTCATTGTCATCAATAAAGTTTCTTTTTTTCCGATCCAAAAAAAAAAAAAAAAATCGTACAACTAGCCTTAAAAAAATAACTCATATTAATACAAACATTTACAATGCAACATGAAAACATAAAACAAAATTAAAAAAAGTGAAAATCGACTATTTCAATTGTTCAATGGTAACAAAAATGATTGTTCAACTAACAAACATAATAACGAAAACAACAAACGTACAATTAACTTTTGAAAAAATAAAACTTATACCAAAATATAATGTGAATGTTCACAATATACAATTAATATACAACTAGTTAAAAAAAAAAAAAAAAAAAAAAAAAACCCTACCAATGTGAACATTCACACTACAATGTGAAAATATAAAATAAAATTGAAAAAAATGAAAATCGACTATTTCGATTGTTCAATGGTAACAAAAATGATTTTCAACCAACAAGAATAGTAAACAAGTTAACAAAATATAACTAACTTTCGGGAAAAAAAAATTAAAAAAACCATACCAAAATACAATGTGATGTGAATATTCACAATTTACAATTAACATACAACTAACCTTAGAAAAACTAAATTCATACCAATGTGAACATTCAAACTGCAACATAAAACAAAATTGAAAGAAAAAAAAAAAAAAAGACTATTTCAATTGTTTAATAATAACAAAAATAATTGTTCAAATAACAAGTATAGTAACAAATAACCAATAATATGTAAATATTTACATCTTGCAAAATATTTAATTATATCCATATTTATGTTTCAACACTTATTTTTCAGACTTTTAAACAATGTGAAATGTAAATATTCACACTGATTGAAAAAAAAAAATAGAAACAATGACAGCAATAGAATTTGATATCCAAAACAAAACTCAATCACTCTAAAAAATTTTAAAAATATATATATCACCCACATCTTCATCTTCATCATCATCTTTATCATTATCACCATCATTAACAATCTATGCAATTTCACCATTTCACCAATCTAAATCAAACCAAACCAACATTTGAAGAATATATTTGTAACAAAATTGACTGGATATAAACAAAGTTTCGACTTACAACAATAGAGAAACATAGAGTTTCGAACACAGAGTAATAATGGACAAATATAGAACTTCGAATACAAAGTGACAATGGAGGAATACAAAGTTTCACCGCAACAATGGATGAATATAATATTTTTTCACCACCATATATAAACTAGAGTTTCTAAACCCTACCAAAAAGAGAGTTTCGAAAACCTAACACAATAAAACAATAACACAAATGTGAATGAAACTAATCAAAAAGAAAAACGTGAATAATGATAACTACTAAAATAGAGGTAGTGTAGCGATCCCGGGCTTCGATTGGGCAGGTCGAGGATCGAGCTGCGCGGTCAGCTCGAGAGGGTTGAGGGGGCAGCACCCCTTGGAGGGTCCGAGGGGAGCACCTTGGCGGGGTCGAGGGGCAGCGCCCTCGAAGCAAAAAAGCAAAATGCATTCGAAGTTGCTTATCTGTTCAAGCAGCCGTTTATGCGCTCGAGCGGAGAATGTTTGGTTCCAAAAATTTGACCTGTCAACAATTGAAGGCCGAACACCAAAGACCAGCGGGTTTGTTACAACCCTTTTATTGATAATTGAGTGGAAATGGGAGCGTGTTACCATGGATTTTGTAGTTGGGCTTCCTAGAACACAACGAGGCAATGACACCATTTGGGTGATTGTTGATAGGTTGACTAAGTCTACTCATTTCATTTCGATGTGCACCAGCGACTCAATTGAACGCTTAGCAAAATTTTACATTAGAGAGATAGTTCGACTTCATGGAGTCCCTGTGACTATTGTGTCGGATAGGGATCCTCGTTTTACTGCCTGGTTATGGCAAAGCCTTCAAGAGGCGTTGGAAACTAAGTTGACTCTTAGCACCGCTTATCATTCTCAAACTGATGGACAGTCGGAACGTACCATTTAGATTTTGGAAGACATGTTTAGAACTTGTGTCCTTGATTTTAAGGGGCCTTGGGAAAGGCACTTACCATTGATTGAGTTTGCTTACAACAAAAGTTACCAAGCTAGTATTGGGATGGCACCATTTGAGGCCTTGTATGGCCGACCTTGTAGATCATTGGTTTGTTAGGCCGAAGTGGGTAATGCACCATTACTAGGTTCGAAAATTGTTAGAGAGACAACCGAAAAAGTTGTTCTCATTCGGAAGAGGTTAGCTATGGCTCAAAGCCGACAAAAGAGTTATGCCGATAAGAGAAGATGACCTTTATCTTTTGAAGTTGGTGACCATGTGTTTCTAAAAATCTCACCAAGACTGGGTTTGATGAGATTTAGTAAGAGTGGCAAATTATCTACAAGGTTCATTGGGCCTTTTGAGATCTTAGAGCGAATTGGGGAAGTGGCATACCGGTTAGATTTACCGCCACAACTTTCAAGAGTTCACAACGTATTTCATATATCTATGCTTAGGAAGTATGAACCTGACTCTTCTCATGTTCTTGATTGGGTTGACTTGGAAGTAGATGAGGATGCCTCTTACGAAGAACAACCGGTTCAAATATTAGATACCTGAGAACAAGTGCTACAGGGCAAAACTATACCGTTGGTAAAGGTGTTGTGGAGACACCATGGGGTTGAAAAAGCGACGTAGGAACGGGAGGCGGAAGTTCGCTCCAAATATCTACATTTGTTTGAAAATGCTTAAGTTGCTTTTCTTTGTAATATTCCCTAGTGTTGAGGGAAACGTATTTAATATTGTTAACCATATGTTGATATGTGCGTTGTTGTTTTAAGCATAAGATTGTTGAGAGTTGCCATTACTTTTTAGGAAATTTCATATTTATGCGTATTTAGGAAGTTATTGTTAATGAGATAACCATGGTGGAAATGGTGGAATTTGATTGAGAGTTAGTATTGTGATTTGAAAATGAAATAGCGTGGTTTTGATTGCTAGAAACCCCTTTGTTTGGGTAGTTTGATTTGAAATTTCGGGTTATGAATTTAGGTGTATAATTAATAGAAGAGTTGGAATAAAAAGTGTTTTTTGAAAAAATCTTTAATTTCTTTTAAAAATCCGAGTTTGACTCACGAAGATAGATGACGGTTTAGCTTAAATTGAGACTAGTATCATGAAATTAAGGCATTAAATTACACATGTACAAGTTTAATTGAAATTTTAAAAAGTTTGAAAATTTATATAAAAGTTGCGATTGAACCCTCAATGTTGATATTTTAAATTATGTTATAATATGAAACTAAATTATGTTATAATATTTTAAAATATGTTATAATATGAAACAAAAACTAACCGTTAGAGCCATTGTGAAGAAACTAATCGCTGTGGAGAAACTAGCCGCTGCGGATCTAGCCACAAAAGATAGCCATTCATAGAATACAAAAACTAAACATCTAAGATGTAGGGACACTTCTAAGAAGGTGGCATGTCCATGTCATGTACTTGCCGGACACTGGCACTTGTCGGACACTACCCAACACATGTCGGACACTCATCCAAACATGTCTTTTTTTTTCTTTTCTTTTTTTAAATTATAGACTCAAACACTTGGAGGACACACGTGTCCATTGCTTAAATATTGTCCTATAGTTTTTTAATATTTTCGAGTTGACGCGTTTGTGTCCATGCTTCTTAGCTAACCATTTGAAGCTAAGCATTTAAATACAAAGAATTCATGGAAACAAGATTTTATGATATTGAATTGAATTCAGAACTAGCCATTAGGTGGATATTATCGCAAACTATGCAACATCAGTACAATGGAACAACAACATTAAATTTAAAAAAAAAAAGTATATATATTAATGAAACAAACTAGATTTCTGGGATTAGTTTTTGGTAAAAAAACTAACATTTACATAATGATATGTCATGTACTGGAAAAGATTATATAAAGCGAAGAAACACCTTGAAGCAATCATATTCATATCCATAAGCCTTCATTGTACACTATCATATTCATATCCATAAGCCTTCATTGCACAATAATGTACAACACAATTAATTGGTACTCGAAGGATTTGCTAGTGCCATTACGAGTTTCTAACAAATTTTTTTATATTTTGTAGTTTAGTTGAAAAACATTGTTCATTGAGGGCAAACTCGGTGATATTCAATGAAAACAAATCTTAGGTAGAGTATTTTCAGAATGTATATTAAAGATTTCGATTTGAACATTTTATTTGTATAATACTTATATGTTTTGGTTTTTATTGTTTATAAGAAGGTATTTTTGTATTTGAATGTGAATTAATGAATATTTTTACATTTCATGTTTTACATTTGTGAATATATGTGGTTGTGTAGATGTTTTGATTTGAGAAATATAATACACAGTGCAAACTAGTACTATCAACTTAATTAGAAAATGAAAAATAAAAACTTTACAAGCTGTCGAATATCAATTTTACAGTTTCCACACCCAACTTCTATTGTGCAGCCAATTTTTTGTTTCAATGATTGTTGATTCGTCCCAAACATGAATTTTCTTGTCATTCTAAATCAACATAGCAGATGGAATCTATCTCAGATAGAATCTATCAATGAAATGCTATGAACAATTATCTTTGTTTCATGATGTACCAAAGAAACTAACCATTGGAAGCTAAATATTTGGAAACAAATAATTCATCGAAACTAGCCTTTATGATATTAGATTCAAAAACTAGCCATCAAGTAGAACATCATGCTTCTTTTTTTTTTGATAAATAAATATAAGAACGTCATGCTAACATCAGCTATATTATGTAACAGAATATTGAACAATATGGTAAATAATAAATAAAAAAACACTGAAAGGCTACATTTGCTTCTAAGAAACAGTTTTTGGTAACACATTAACATTTCCTAACGACCCAACAAAAATATATTAATGATTATATCATGTCATTGGCATGCTTGCATAAATAGAAACAAAATTCAAATTATTCGAATATTAAAGACAGACGCACCTTCAAACCATATTTCCATATTTCACGTCTTCAATGCACTATGATATTCACTGGACAAGTGTGTTATACATTCAAATTCAAATTCTATGGTTAGCACCCACAAATCATAGGGGTTTGTGTGCTTATTTCCAAATATCAAAGGATAAATTGCACAGAGTAAATCACAAGGTGAAATTCGCCAAATTCATTAATTGTTGAATCCTTTGCTAGTGTATGCATACATATAGGGAGAGGAATATTAATCCAAGTGGATAAACATGTATTGAAGCTTTTTTTAAACTTATAATGTAAACAATCTAATAACACAGGCAATGAGCAACTAATTCAAGAACTGGCGAATAAAAAGATGCATTCAAATCAAACATTTGTTTCAAACAGAAGGCAAAGAACATAAAAATAGAAAGAGAGAGAGAGAGAGAGAGAGAGAGAGAAGCTACCTTCTGATAAAAAGATGGAGCTTTCACTGTCTCATCATGACACTACAATTGCAAACATGTTTTCATAACTACTTACCGTCGACATTTATAAAAATGTAGATAGATGAGTGGAAACTATTTATTAACAAAATTATTAGGTGAAAGAACAAAACTTTTGGATTTTCTTTTGCAAACTAGAACAAAGGCACAAGCCTTGTAAATACAACTTCTTTGTAGCTCTCAAATATTCAAAACAAGCATAATCTATACTTCAATAGAAACAGAAGCTAAAATGAGAGCAGAAGAACACTTGAAGCCTCCCTCTGTGTTGAATCAATCAAAATCTTCTCATCTTATATTTGTTGAGATGGTTACTATGCAATGGGTTGTGGACTTTCAATTTTGCAGTCTCCATCTCAGCTTTTATTAAGCAGCCCATTTCTGCAATTCTTGATGTGTCAGTGACACATACTGATTTATCGTTCAAAATCAAGATAGCAGATGGGCTCTCCCTTAACTAGAGTCTATTGATGAAATGCTATGAACAACCATCATTCCCTCTATACTCTCATTGATTCATCTACATTATCACTACCCACTGAACTCATTATTTTATTTTCCTCATTTATACCCTTGTGGAACGTAGGATGTGGCAGCACAAATCTATCCTTTTTGAAACAAGATGGGAGTATAAGAATATGATGGCTCTAGTTACAAAGATATCAAGATCTTATGAATGTTTGAGAGAGACAGAGAGAGACAGAGAGAGAGAGAGACAGAGAGAGAATACAAGGATGTAGAGAGGATGAACTCAAGGATTTCACTCACCAGAGATTATTTACCTCTTCCCAATCTACTCCAGAATGATGAAAGACCCAACTCTGTGGTCCTTTCTTCATTCTACACAACTAATATATATAGGTGATCAAAATGAAAGCAATCATTTAAAAACTAGCTGTTGTGGAAAAACTAACCGTTGGGGAGAAACTAGCCGTTGTGGAAAAACTAACTGTTGGGGAGAAACTAGCCACAAAAGAGAATACAAAAACTAACCTTTGGAAGCTAAGCATTTAAAGACAAAATTCATGGAAACAAGCTTTTATGATATTTAATTCAAAAACTAGCCATTGGGTCGATATTATTGCAAACTATGCAACAACGATATAATGGAACAACATTACAGATAGTTTGAATAATGATAGTTTATGTACTGGAAAACTACTATATTCCCTGGTTAGCATGTTCCCCATAAAGAGAAGAAACACCTTGAAGCAATCACATTCACTTTGTTAGCTGTATATTATCTTATTTATTTGTATTTGTATCTCTCTCAATCTCTATGTATTTGTATCTTTCTCAATCTCTATCTCCTTACCTATCTAGGTTTCTTTTCTGCCTATATATAGAGGCTTCTCCTATTGTATTATTCATTCAATTATATATAGAGTTTTTCTTTTCTCTTCTTTCTCTATTTTTCATAACATGGTATCAGAGCCTAGGTTTTCCCCTAGCCTCATTTTTCTGGTTCTGTCCCAGATCGGTTTCTGCTGGCTTCTGCATATCTAGTTCCTATCTGTTTCAACGATTGGACTACATCAAACTCTTCGTCTCTTCAAGAGGAAGCAAACGCCACCAGAATCACCTCCATAGGACATTAAACGCGCCGTCACGCGCCACCCAAAGATTGGCGCGTCGTATTGCTTCGGTTCTACTCTCGACACGCTCCCTCAAGACGCTCTCCGGCTTACGCGCCTCGGCTCATTGGCTTCCGCATCAGCGATCGGCTCGTCTTCGGCTTCCGCATCAGCCATCGGCTTCCGTCTCAAGCCGATCTCCTTATTTCCTTCCGCTTTCTCAGCCGTGTTCCTTATTTGGTTTAGCCGCTGACGTCACTTATTCAACTGGCGACGTCACCTCCTCACTGGCTAGTCACGACATCACCACAAAGATCTTGGCCGACACCCTCCTTGTTCCTAAGGTTTTTTTGGCTTCTGAATCTATTGGTGACCTCTGTTTTGGCACTTATGGATCGTACTGACAATATCCAATCCGTTCCTATTATTCTTGATGGGTCTAACTATGTTAGTTGGGCCCAAGCTCTCTCTAGCTTCATTAAAGGGAGACGTCTTTGGCGGATTCTTACTGGTACTCTTTCCAAACCTAACAAAAAGGAGGATGAGACGGACTCAGATTCGATGACCGCTTGACGAATGGGAAAGTAAGAATTATCAAATTATCACATGGTTCCGCTACCTCGCCTTCCATCAATCTTCAATTTGGACGCTTTTCAGATGACTCCATTGCCTCTCCGCCAAAGCAATTTGGGATTTTTGAAGGACGTTATCGCACCAATCGCCATGCTCATCAATATCAACTATTGCAGACTCTTCATCACATGCGCCAAGCACTCGGTTAGTCTCTCAATGACTTTCTATCCCAGATGTCGTCCGTTTGGGACCAGCTTGCTCTTTCTGAACCTCCATGGGCTCATTCTGATGATGCACAGCTATTTATTACTTATCGGAATCATCAGCGACTATTACAGTTTCTTATGGCTCTTCATAGCACTTTTGAGCCCGTGCGTGCTTCTTTGCTTCATCGTTTGCCTTTGCCCACTTTAGAGCAAGCCATTACCGAGCTCCTATCAGAGGAGACTCGTTTTGGGAGTCTCCGATCTCACAACACGGATTCTGTTCTTGCTACTCCATCTTCTCAAAGTTCCTCATCTTCACAGCCACTCATATGCAGTTATTGTCGCAACCGAGGCCTGCCAGCCACTCATTCTCTTGTTCACTGCCAGGTTCGCGAATGCTTGACTTGTCATAAGACTGCTCCAGGCCATCTCCAAAGCCATTGTCCTCGAGCTCCCTCCACTACTTCATCTAAGAAAGGGGCTTCGCTCGGTCTCAAATTCCAAATTTAACCACGGTTCTCGCTCTGCTGCTGTTGCCTCTAAGGGTTCTTCTGCTCCTTCTTTCTCTATGGATGATGTTGAGTCCCTTATCTACCAGGTTCTCAACAAATCGGGTACTCCTCCTTCTACTGCTCTTTCAGTAACCTCAGGTAACTCTTCATGGTATTTTGATTCCATCTTTGTAATCACATGACTTCTGACTCCACTCTATTTTCTTCTTTGTCCTCATCCTCTTCTGCTCCCACTATACACACTGCTGATGGTTCTCATATGCCTGTTAGTCATATTGGCCAAATCTCTACTTCCACTGTGTCCCTTTCTGATGGTTACCATATTCCTTCTCTTAAAATGAACCTTATCTCTATTGGTCAATTATGTGACCTTGGTCTAACTATTACTTTTTCTGCTAATGGTTGTTTGGTGCAGGACCCTCAGACAAGACAGATCCTTGGGATAGGCCGTAAGCATGGACGTCTGTTCGAGCTTCTCCACCTTCGCAGTCCGCACAAATCATCTCCTGTTGCTGCTGCCTCTACTATGTCTCCTTTTCATCTTTGGCATTGTCGCTTAGGACATGTCTCTTTTAGCCGTTTAAAAAATTTAGTTTCTAGTGGTCAGTTAGGTGGGTTACGTGTTGATGATGTCGATTGCTTATCTTGTCAAATTGCTAAACAACCTGCATTACCTTTTAATAAAAGTAATTCTATTTCTACTGCTCCTTTTGATCTTGTGCATTCAGATATTTGGAGACCTTCCCCCACACCTACCATGGGGGGGTCTCGATATTTTGTGATTTTTGTTGATGATTTTTCTCGCTATACTTGGCTTTTTCTTCTCAAAAATCGCTCTGAACTTAAACAGATTTACTATGATTTCTCTGCTATGGTCCACACTCAGTTTTCTTGTACTATTAAGCTTTTTCGTTCTGATAATGCTAAGGAGTACTTGGATTCTGATTTTCTTTCTTTTCTTCAGGCTCATGGTACTCTTTCTCATCGATCTTGTGCAGGCACTTCCCAACAAAATGGACGAGCCGAAAGAAAGCACCGTCATATTCTCGACACTACTCGGGCTCTTCTCCTTTCTTCTTCTTGTCACGAAACTTTTGGGGAAGTCGCCCTCACGCCATCCATACCATCAATCGAGTCCCTACCCCTGTCATAGCTAACACAACTCCTTACGAGCGTTTGTATGGTTCTCCTCCTGATTATACCACTCTTAAAGTTTTTGGTTCTGCTTGTTTTGTTCTCCTTCAGCCTCATGAACACACTAAACTCGAACCTCGTTCTCGTCTTTGTTGCTTTCTGGGGTATGGTATCGAACATAAAGGGTATCGTTGTTGGGATCCTATCTCCAAGCGTCTTCGTATTTCTCGTCATGTGGTCTTTTGGGAACACAAAATGTTCTCCACTCTTTCCAAGTTTCACCTACCACAGTCCACCCACTCACCGGTCTTCACTGATATTTCTATCGATTTGTTTTCTGATGACTTTGATGCAGATTCTGGCCCCATGCTTCCACAGCCGCCTACGCCTATCGTCCATCCTGAGGATCCTGTGTCAGCTGATGGCCCTTCGCCTTCTCCGGCTCCGGTGGAGGTTCCCCCGGACCCTATTTCCATTGAGGTTCCTCCTCCACCTGAGCGTCATTCTACCCGGGTAAGGCAACCTTCTGCTTTTCTCCGTGATTATATTGTTGGTTCCACTGCTTTTTGCTCTCATGAGCCTACTTCTTATCAAGAAGCTTCTTCTAACCCTCTTTGGCAACAAGCTATGACTGATGAACTGCAGGCTTTTGAACAAACTCATACTTGGGACGTAGTTGATCTTCCTCCTAGCAAGCGTACTGTTAGTTGGAAATGGGTTTACAAGATCAAAACTCATTCTGATGGTTCCATTGAGCGTTACAAAGCTCGTCTTGTCGCCCGGGGATTTAGTCAAGAATATGGGATTGACTATGAGGAAACATTTGCTCCTGTTGCCCGTCTTACTTCGATTCATGACTTACTTCTTTGTTCTTCTTTGCGCCGCCATCGCACCTTTCTCAGATGGATGTCAAGAATGCATTTCTCAATGGTGATCTCACTGAGGAAGTTTTTATGCAACCTCCTCTGGTTCTGTTCCTTCAAACAAGGTTTGCAAACTCCGCCGTGCTTTATATGGTTTGAAACAAGCTCCACGTGCTGGTTTGCCAAGTTCACTCTACCATTCGTGACTTTGGTTTTTCTTCGGTGCCCATGATTACGCCTTGTTTATCCGTGAAAACGGCGGTACTATTCTCCTTCTCCTCTATGTGGATGATATGATTATCACCGAGATGACACATGGGTATTTCTAGTCTCAAACAGTTTCTCCATCGCCGATTTGAGATGAAAGATTTGGGTGCACTTAGCTACTTCCTTAGCTTGGAAATTTCTCAAGATTCCTCTCGGTTATTTTCTCACTCGAAGCCAAGTATACTCGATCTTTTGGCTCGTGCTAACCTTTCTCGATTGCAAGATCATATTACTCCAGCTTGATCCTCGACTGTCTTACACCTCTTGACGGCCCCTATTGTTAGATGCAACTTTATATCGCCGCTAGTTGGTAGTCTTGTCTATCTCACAGCTTACTCGTCCGAGATATTGCTTATGTCGTTCACATTGTCACAATTTATGATCGCCTCCTCGCTCTCCACACTATGTCGCTCGTTCAGATTTTTGCGCTATCTCAAAGGAACTTTGTTTCATGGTCTTCACTATTCCCCACTCTTCTCTCCAACATGCCCTTTCTCGATGCCGACAAGGTGGATCCTACCGATCGTCGTTCCACTACTGGGTTCTGCTTCTTCTTGGGGTCTTCTCTTATTTCCTGGCGTAGCAAGAAGCAAACCCTTGTTGCTCGTTTAGTACCGGTGAGTGCTCGTGTATCGCGCAGATACTACCCAGGAGCTTGTGTGGCTTCGTTGGCCCCTTTCTGACATGGGTGTTTCTCATTCCTCTGCCACTAATCTTTATTGTGACAATCAAAGTGCTATTCAGATTGCTCATAAGGATGTCTTCCATGATCGCACCAAGCATATTGAGATCGATTGCCACTTCATACGACAAAGATGTTATTAGTGGCCATGTTCGTCTTCTCTTTGTTACCTCTCACGATCGGATCACGACCTCTTCACCAAAGCTCATCTTCCGTGCCGCTTTTACGATCGCTCTCCAAGCTCAAATTGATATCTGACTTACCACCTTGAGCTTGAGGGGGGGTGTTAGCTGTATATTATCTTATTTATTTGTATTTGTATCTCTCTCAATCTCTATGTATTTGTATCTCTCTCAATCTCTATCTCCTTACCTATCTAGGTTTCTTTTCTGCCTGTATATAGAGACTTCTCCTATTGTATTATTCATTCAATTATATATAGAGTTTTTCTTTTCTCTTCTTTCTCTATTTTTCATAACACACTTCAATAAGCATTTATTGCACAATAATTTACAATAGAGTTAATTGGTACTTGAAGGATTTGCTAGTGCTATTATGAGTTTCTAAAACAAGTTTGTGATATTTCATAGTTTCATTGCAAGACATTGTTTATTAAGGTCAAACCTAGTGATATTCAATGAAAACAAATATTTGGCAGAGCATTTTCAGAATTAATGATTTATTGCGTTCGAAAGTTTCACTTGAAAAATATTTAAAGTGCATTTTCTTAAAGTATAATGTTGATGGAGATGTGTATATTAAAGTTTTCAATTTGCTTTATTTGTGCATATGTTTTGGTTTTTGTTGTTTATAAGGAGGTACCTTTTATCATACCTAAACCAGATTCCCTACAGCCACAATCAATCATACAAAAAGCCAAACTAGTTTTGACGTTTAAATATTACAGAAGAAGATGAAAATCAAACAATTGAAGACAAAAATTATTAGAAATCCCATTTGAAATACCAAACTGTTACATTTATTGCGCTACAGTCAACAGTAAGAACATAATAACACAAAATTTACAAGGCCTAAGTTTATTTGTTCTAGAAAAAGCAAACAAGCATGGTTAACCTAAACATATGCTCTTTATAGAAACATGCATATTTCATTAGCACAAAACCATACAACACTGCCACACAGATTTAAAACACAACAGCTAGGGGAAGTTAACAAAAATGGAACAGTGGACCTGTTCCACCTTCCTTGTGAGCATCGGGAATGCTGGAGTAGCAATATAGGTAGTTGGACAATTCCCAGCTCCAGTCATGCTTCCTTGACACAGACAAGCGGGGCCAACGGTTAATCCTAACATAGTGCTCCCTGATCTTCCCATCGCCCACGAAACTAGTGACAATAGAATAACATGACTCATGACCACCCCATGCTTCATCGCCGGGATCTGCGGTGAGGGTCCCATCTAGATGAAAGTAGCGGCGCATTGGAGGGCCAGTTCCTTTCCAATAAGGATCAAGATTTCGCCAATATTCTGGGGCTGCCTGGGAAGAATAGAACTGTCAGATTGGTTGCTAATAAATATCAGGAGTGATAACTACAATGAAGTTCACCATAAAATTGCATGTGCAAAGAGATAGATTTAATTCAGGAATTTGTTCCAGCAATATGTCAAAATTCAATAGTTATTGAGATGTTACCAGCAATGTGGATTGTTCAGGTATATGGAATGGGAAGGCGAACAAAAATGTAATACGCCACATACTCTAAATTTTGATACGATAGGGGTAGACTTGGATAGTTTGTACTATAAAATTTAAGATACTTATAATCTAGAGTAATTTTTTTAACAATTAGACATCAATAAAAATGTAGGTTCTTTTTCTAAATTAATCAAGTAGCAACACATTTCTATGAGCATTGTGACTCATTTTTTATGCTTTGTCGCGACAAAACTTCACTCACTTTGGATTTTAGTTAATTATATTTGATAAAATATAATATATTGGGGAAAACAAACTTTTGAGATTGACTTGGATCACTAAATTTATTATTTTGTAAAGAAAGTGTATCATGATTCGGAAGGCGCATTGCAAAACATACTTTACTAGGGTATCAATGTTTTCTGGAAGGTAATGCATACTCAACTCAGCAAAGCCATATGCAACTCAATGGGGAAAACAAATGTAAGGACTGGAGGGAGAGAAATTTGAGTACCAGTAATTCATTGACAAGTTCTGCAACTAATTAGAACGTATATTATTCATTAAGGTAATGAAAATGATTTGTATATCATTGAATCTAAAGAATATTACCCAGTTCGCACAACTATGCCATGTGAACTTTAAAAAATCAAAATAAAGAACAACTTCATTGCTGCCAAGAAAATTTTTCACTGATTAAACAATTTGAGCTCAGGCCAGGGTAGCCTGTTAAAGCCCCACTTTATAACACTTCAATGGTTCAACACCATGTCAATGACAAGGTTTGTGAAAGACACAAAGTGGTCATATCTCCTAAAAATTATGTCATGGACTCAACTTAAATGGCAGTGGCACATACCTCGTTAAAGTGAAATTCCCAAACATGATCACACAGATCCTCCTTCATGATGCGGGTCTGAAATGAAGAACTTGTGCGTTAGAAGGAAGCAGAATAAAATCTTTACAGTTTGTATGTGTCTGAGAGAGAGAGAGAGAGAGAGAGAGAGAGAGCGCTAGTCATGTACCTGTTTGCCATCCATGACAGATGTTGAATAAGCAGCTAACTTTGATAACCCCCAGAGTTGTGATGAATGAGGTATGTGAGCTTTCCCAAACCATAATTCCTCACACTACAAAGAAAAGCAAAGATGTGTATGTTAGGCCCCTAACACATTATTACAATTAATTTGGAATGACCTAATGTCACTTCACTCATTAGCTGTGAATTTTAAGGCAGGAAGCCCACCTCAGCGTTGGGTAAGGAAGCTAATTCCCAATTAATGAAAAACTAAGTAAAACTTTCCAACATACATGGTCCAGAGGAAACTCAATAACCGCGAGGAGTTAAGATTCCATAAAATATGATTTTTCAGGAAAAGAAATGATTCATTGTGGTACACTGCCTCTGCCTAAAAGTTAACACTCAGAGGAATCTCACATGAAAGAACAAGAAATGGACTAACACATAAAACGACACACTATTCAGAACATATAATCCTTAACACTGCAAAGCATATTCAATATTCTATTAGACAGTTTTTCAAAGATTGCATCCTTAAAAATTCTTAAGACATTTTTACCCACCATTATTACTCCTGTTTGTCCATATTAGCCTTGCATCGTTCATTTTGTTTACAATAGCATCGTCATCTGGTACCATGTCCTTTAGCTTGCTGCATTCCCTTTTCTTTTAATGATATTCTTGTGTCTAATTCAAATAAGACATGAAGAAGAAAATAAGGACAAAGAATAGTTGGGCTGAAGACTACACCAAGTCCGGTTTTAGTGGTTAATGAGTGTGTGGATTCAAGGTTGCATCAAGGAAGGGATTATCTATAAGTTAGACATTGAGAAGGCATATGATAATGTTAACTGGAAATTTTTGTTGTACTTGCTAGAGAGGATGGGTTTTGGGGATAGGTGAAGGAGCTAGATTCAGTTTTGTATATCCTTTGTGCGGATGTCGGTTTTAGTCAATGGGTCCTCGCAAGGCTTCTTTCCTACCTATAGAGGATTGCAGCAGGGTGATCCTCTATCTCCTCTATTATTCATTTTGGTTATAGAGGCTTTAGGGCAGTTATTGAGTAGAGCGGTGCAAGGAGGGTTGTTGAAGGGGTTTGAGGTAGGGGTTGCTCCGGGAGTTCCGGAGGTTTCTCATTTTTTTTATGCAGACAATGCGCTCATTTTATGTGATGCGGAGGTTGACCAAATTGGGCATTTGAGATGTGTGCTTTTGTGTTTTGAGGCGATGTCGGGCCTTCAGGTGAACTTAGCTATATCTGAATTGATTCTAGTGGGTGAAGTGGTGAGGACTTCGATATTGGCAACCATTTTGGGATGTAAGGTGGTCTCTTTACCTGTGACATATTTGGGTTTGCCTTTGGGGGCCTCCTTCAAGACAAGGTGGGTTTGGAATGCAATTGTGGACCGTGTGCAGCAGCGGTTGGCAAGGTGGAAGCGACAGTATTTGTCGAAAGCTGGGCACCTTACATTGATCAAGAGTGTTTTGTCGAGTATCCCGACTTATTTTATGTCTATCCATGTGATTCTGGTGGCAATGGCAAAGCAAATTGAGAAGTTGCAGAGGGATTTTTTGTGGGGTGGTGGGGTGAGGGTTCTCATTATCATCCAGTGGCTTAGGATCAGATTTGTATACCTAAGGAGGGGGGGTTTGGGGGTTTGACGGTTAGTCGCATTTAATTTGGCCTTGTTGGGGAAGTGGTTGTGGCGTTTTGTGGAGGAGAAGGAGCATCTTTGGAGGAGGGTGGTGGTAGCAAAATTTGGTGTAGGGAGAGGAGAGTGGTGTTTGGGCATAGTGGGTCAATCTCATGGTTATGGTGTGTTGAAGGGAAATTGGTTGGGATGGGAGGAGTTTTAGAAGAGGGTTAGGCTGAAGGTAGGTGTGGGGAATAAAGTTCATTTTTGGCGGGATAGGTGGTGTGGTGACTTGCCATTAGAGTTACGGTTCCCCTTGATCTTCGATGTTGCTAATGATTGTGAGGTGTTGGTAGGGGATGTGAGGGTAGGAAAGGGGCAGTTGGTTGTTTGGAATGTGCACTTGCGTCGTGATATCCGGGATTGGGAGCAAGATCAGTTAGTGGAGCTTTTGGGCTTCTTATATGGCTCCAGGTTGGAGGAGCAAGTCACGACTCTTTGGTTTGGGATTTCTCCGTCTGCATCATCTATGGCTCCTTCTCCTCCTTCAGCTTCTTCTTCCCCTCCGTTGTTGGTCTATTCTCGTCGTCAAGCTCCCCCACCTCCAGTTGTCTTTACTCCTATTGCTGCTCCTTCTGCTTCTGACGACTCTGATCCTGTTGCACACCGATATCCTACTCGTGAGCGTCGTCCTCCAAACAAGTTGGATTGGTCTAATACATGTTTTTCTGCTTCTTATCATACTTTTTGTCTGTTATTCATTCTTTTTCAGAACCACAGTCTTACACGAAGGCCTGTTAGGACCCTACTTGGGTTCAAGCTATGGAGTTGGTTCCTTTGCCTATTGGCAAGAATCTGGTTGGTTGCAAATGAGCCTATAAAGTCAAGACTCATTCTGATGGTTCTCTCGAGCGCTACAAAGCTCGCTTGGTTGCCAAGGGTTTCTCACAGGAGTATGGTATTAATTATGAGAAGACCTTTGCCCCTGTTGCCAAGATGACTACTGTCCGTACCTTGATTTCTATTGCTGCTGTTCGACATTGGCCTCTCTATCAAATGGACATTAAGAATGCTTTTCTTAACAGTTATCTCAATGAGGAGGTCTACATGCGTCCTCCTCCCGATCTTCTTCACTCCTCTAGGCAAGTTTGTCGTCTTCGGCGTGCTCTATATAGTTTGAAGCAGTCTCCTCATGCTTGGTATGATCGCTTTCAGACTGCCATTACCGAGCTTGGGTTTCATCCTTCTGCTTCCGACTCTGCTTTGTTTCTGAGATATATCTCGGCTGGTTTTGTTGCTCTCCTACTCTATGTGGATGATATGATCATCACTGGCTCTGACTCTTCTGCTATTTCTAAGGTCAAGCAACATCTCTTCCGCACCTTCAAAATGAAGGATCTGGGTCCATTGCGGTATTTTCTTGGTATTGAGGTTACTTCTTCTCCTAAAGGCTATTTTTTATCTCAGGCCAAGTATGCTAATAAGGTTATTCACCCTGCCGGTCTTACTGATACTAAGGTTTCTGATACACTTATTGAGCTTAATGTGAAGATCAACTCTACTGATAGTGTCCCTTTGGATGATCCCACGGTCTATCGCGAGCTGGTGAGTTATTTAGTTTATTTGACTGTCACTCGCCCTGATCTTGCTTATGTTGTTCATGTGGTTAGTCAGTTCATTTCTGCTCCTCGCTCTACGCATTGGGCTGCTTCGGTTCGCATTTTTCGCTATCTCCATGGTACCATCTTTCAAAACTTGTTGTAGTCGTCTACTTCCTCTTTAGACTTAGTGGCCTATGCTGATTCTGATTGGGCTGGTGATGTTACTGATCGCAAGTCCACCTCTGGTTTTTGTATGTTTCTTGGCGATTCCTTGATCTCTTGAAAAAGCAAGAAACAAACTGTTGTTACTCACTCTACTACCGAAGCTAAGTACCGTGCTATGGTTCATGCTATTACTGAGCTTGTTTGAATTCGTTGTCTTCTCTCTGATTTGTCTGTCCCTCAGTCTTCTCCTACCTCCCTCTATTATGACAACCGCAGTGCTATTCAGATTGCCCACAATACTGTCTTCCATGAATGGACGAAACACATTGAGATTGATTGCCACTTTATACGGCAGCATCTGTAGTCTAGCTCTACCTTGCTTCCTTTTGTCTCCTCGGCTTTGCAACTTGCAGACTTCTTCACCAAGACTCACACTACCGCTCGGTTTCAGTTTCTTCTTAACAAACTCTCAGTATTTTCTGTTAAAACACCTTGAGTTTGAACGGAGGTGTGAGAATATATATTGTATATATGGTATATTAGGAATTAGGCAATTTTAGGCAATTCCCTTTTCTGTGTATTTCCTTTTTTTGTCATAGATTAGGGCTATATAACTGATGCCCTCTTTGTAAACATACACAATTGAATAAACAGAGTTATTTGAAATTCTTACAGCTGGAAGCGCCAATATCTATCGAAAGGGGGGCGAGTTGCACTAATAAAGAGTGTCCTCTCAAGCATTCCGACTTATTTCATGTCATCTTTGTGTTTGTTGCAAAGCGGTTAGAGAAGTTATAGAGAAATTTCTTATGAGGTGGAGGGCCCGAGTCTTTTCATTACCATCTAGTAGCATGGGATCAAATTTGTTCTCCTAAGATGATGGGGGGTTTGGGGATTCAGAGTTTGGTTTCGTTCAATCTAGCTCTTTTAGGGAAGTGGTTATGGCGGTTTGGGGTAGAAAGGGAGTGATTGTGGAGGAAAGTGATGGGGGCTAAATATGGTTTGGGATGGGGAGATTAGAGTACTAGGAAGGTTAGACAGTCACATGGGCGGAGTTTGTGGAAAGCAATTTGGTTGGGCCGGGAGGAGTTTTGGAAAAGAGTTGGTTTTAGGGTAGGGATGGGGGATAGGGTTCAGTTTTGAAGGGATAGGTGGTGTGGAAAGATGGCATTGGAAGTGATGTTCCTGTTAATTTTTTGTATTGTGATTGAGTGGGAGGCGACGATGGGTTCTTATGCTCAGGTGCAAGGCCAGGTGGTGGTATGGAATGTTGGGTTGCATCGTGAAGTGCAGGATTGGAAGGTGGGCCAGTTGCTGGATTTGTTGGGCTTTTTGTACGGACTCCGGTTTGGAGGGGTTGGAGAGGATTCTTTGAGGTGGGATTGTCCAAAGTCCAAATGAGTCTTTTTTGGGCCGAGAGGAGTTTTGGAAAAGAGTTAGTTTTAGGGTAGGGGTAGGGGATAGGGTTCAGTTTTGGAGGGATAGATCGTGTGGAGAGATGGCATTGGAGGGGTTGTTACCGTTAATTTTTTGTATTGTGATTAATCAGGAAGCGACGATGGGCTCTTATGCTTAGGTGTAGGCCAAGAGGTGGCATGAAAGGTTGGGTTGCGTCGTGAAGTGCAGAATTAGGAGGTGGGTCAGTTGCTGGATTTGTTAGGCTTTTTGTACGGACTCCGGTTTAGGGGGTTGGGGAGGATTCTTTGAGATGGGATTGCCCGAAGTCCAAATGAGTATTTTTTGTGTCTTCTTTTTACCACATATTGACGGGAAGGGATGGGGTGCCGTTCCTATGGAAGAGTGTTTAGGTGGTGGATTGTCCGTCCAAAGTTGCTTTTTTTGTGTGGACAGTAGCATTAGGGCGTATTTTGATGATTGATAATTTGGTTCGTCGTGGGCATATTTTAGTGAACTTGTATTGCATGTGTTGTGGAGATGCGAAGACGGTGGATCACTTGCTTATTTGTTGTCCGGTTGCTTCATGTCTTTGGATGTTTATTGCTGCTATGGTTTATGTTTGCTTATAGTTGTTAGGTTTATTTTTGTATTCTTTGTATCGTCTTGATACTTTTTCAATAAAATTTGGTTATTTATCACCCCAAAAAGAAAAAAAAAATCCACCCCACACCTCTAAAGACCAGAGTCAATCATAGCAATCACTGAATCTTCCAAACCAAGCACAAGAATATTGTTTGAGTCCATATAATGAATTTTTCAAACAACATGCTAACATTGACACCCACTGAGCAAGGTTAAACCAAACCAAACCAAACCAAGCCTTAAGTCCCATCAAATGGGGTCGGCTACATGAATCCTTCTTCTCCAAGCAGCCCTATCGAAGACCATTTCGTTAGTCAAATTAAGTAGATTCATATATCTATTTACAACGCTAACCAACGCTAATCTAAGCCTACCCCGTCCCCTAACACTTCCATATACCGTTACAGCATTGCATCTCTTCACTACTGTCTCTGTTAGTCTCCGTTGAATATGACCAAACCATCTCAATCGATTCTCTCTCAACTTATCTTCTATCGGTGCTACTCCTACCCATTCCCGAATACATTCATTCCTAATTCTGTCTTGTCTAGTCTTACCACACATCGACCTTAGCATTCTCATCTCAACGACACTCATCTTATCTACATGTTATTTCTTGGTTGCCCAACACCCCGTTCCATACAACATCGCTGGTCTAATAGCCGTTCTATAGAACTTACCTTTAAGTCTAGTGGATATTCGTCTATCGCACAGTACCCCAGACGCCCTTCTCCACTTGCACCATCCCGCTTTAATCTTATGGGCCACATCCGCATCAATCTCCCCCACTATTGTGATAATCGACCCTAAATAACGAAAATGTTCACTCTTAAGCAGTTCTTGGTTCTCAATCTTCACTTCTCCTCTGCTTTCACTATTATTAAATTTACACTCCATGTACTTTGTTTTAGTTCTACTTATCTGGAATCCTTTAGATTCAAGAGCTTTTTCCCAAATCTCCAAATCTCTAACTTTGTATTAACTCATTCTCTAGTCTCATCCACTAGCACTATATCGTCTGCAAAAAGCATACACCATGGCACGTCATCCTGGATATTTCTCGTCAACTCATCCATAACTACAGCAAAAAGATAAGGACTTAAGGTAGATCCTTGGTGTAACCCTACAGTGATAGGAAATTCATTTATCTCTCCAGCAGGCGATCTAATAGTGGTCACCACCCCTTCATACATGTCCTTAATCACATCAATGTAACCTTTTGTCACTCCTTTCTTCGCTAACACCCACCATATTATAGCCCCATTTGATAGAGCTGTGGGAAAGTAATTAAGCCTAACAACTTATAGCTTATAGCTGTGAACATAAGCTGATTTTGACTTATAAATTAAGTTTCTCCTCCTCCACTCAAAAAATAAGTTGATTTTTGACTTACAAAAAGCTATAAGCTGTATTATTAAGTTGAACCAAACACATCAAAATAGCTTAAATTAAGTTAAAAACTGAAATAAGCTGGAAATAAGTCCTACCAAACAGAGCCTATATCCCGGGGCACTCTATCCTATGCTTTCTCAAGGTCGATAAACACCATATGAATGTCTCTTTTCTTTTCTCTATACTTTTCTATTACTCTCCTCAAAAGATAGACCGCTTCCATTGTTGACCTGCCAAGCATAAACCCAAATTGATTTTCTGACACCTCTGTTATATCTCGCAATCGGCGTTCTATCACTCTCTCCCACACTTTCATTATAAGACACATTAGCCTGATTCCTCTATAATTGTTGCAATTCTGGACATCTCCTTTATTCTTATAGATTGGCACTAAATACTCTTCCTTCACTCATCTGGCATGTTCCTAGTCAACAAAATTTTGCTAAACAACCTAGTCAACCAAGCAATCCCTTTTTTACCCAAACACTTTCAAGCTTCAATAAGAACATTATCTGGTCCTAAAGCCTTATTTTATTTCATCTTCTTAAGTGCAATCTCCACTTCAAAGTTCCTAATCCTACGATAGAACCTATAGTCTTAGTTTATCGTATTACTGGCTATTTCTTCCCCCATTGTCGTATCTCCATGTTCCTCATTTAATAGTTTCTCAAAATAGTTCTTCCATCTTTCCTTAATCTCTTCATCCCTCACCAATAACTTAGAATCCTCACTTTTGATGCACTTAACTTGATTAAAATCTCTTATTTTCCTCTCCCGTATCTTAGCAAGTTTGTATACCCTCTTCTCTCCCTCCTTACTATCTAGTCTAGTGTATAGGTCATCATAAACTTTTAACTTAACCTCTCTCACTACTTTCTTCACCTCCTTATTAGCCAATCTATAGCTCTTAAGGTTTCCCTCAGTTCTATCTTTTTGCTACTTTTTAAAACACTCTTTTTCTTGCCTTAACTATCGCTTGAACCTCTTCCCTCCACTACTAATTTTCCCTAGAGTTGGGTCCCATTCCTTTAGACTCTCCAAGCACTTCCCTTGAGATTCTCCTCATACAATTGGCCATCGAGTTTCACATAGTGTTAGCATTATCTTCTAAGTCCCAAGTACCTTCCTTATCCATTCTATTCTTAAATAGTTCTAATTTATCCCCTTTTAGGTCCCACCATCTCGTCCTACAACGCCCACCGTCCTTCCTAGCTTGGTATTGCCCTCTAAAACATAAATCTAGTATCAAAATCCTATGTTGAGAGGTTAGACTCTCTCCAGGAATCACCTTATAATCATTGCGTTTTAGGCAGTCCACTTTTCTCACTAAGAAGTAATCTATTTAGCTCTTAACTGACCCACTCTTAAAGGTTATCAAATGTTCCTCCTTCTTCTTATACATAGTATTGACCACCACCAGGTCAGAAGCCAACGCAAAATCGAAAATACTCTCTCCAGCCTCATTCTGTCACTAAAACCGTATCCACCATGCACCTTTTCATAACCTAGTTTATCTATGCCTACATGGCCATTAAAATCTCCATCTATAACCAAGTTCTCTCCTACGAGTATCGCCTGTAAGATCTCATCCATTTACTCCTAAAAATCCCTCTTAGTCTGATCATCTAATCCTACTTGAGGGGCGTATGCACTAATAACATTCACTATATTCTCTCCAATAACTAGTTTAACTAACATAATCCTATCGCCTTTCCTAATGACTGCTACTACATTCTCCACAAGACCCTTGGCAATTAAGATTTCTACCTCATTCCTGCGTCTATCCTTGCCATTATAATACAGTTTAAAACCAGTATCTTCAATTTCCCTAACTTTCTTACCTGTTTACTTAGTTTCTTGTACGCAAGTTATACTAATTCTCCTCCTAATCATAACATCTACCAACTCCATCGTGTTACCAGTTAAGGTTCCTACCCACTAAGCAAGGTTACTCCACATAAATCTGCTTATGGAGATCACCATATAAAAAGTGGACAAATGCACATATGAAACAAAATTAGAGATAGGATGCAAAGTACCAGTTCTCTTACCCTTATCGAACAGCAGTGGGAAGATCTAAATCATGTGGTGGAGAATCCAGTGGAATCTCTCTCTCTCTCTCTCTCTCTCACCTAGCCATCTCTGGAACGCCAACTTAATTCCTGCAAACATAGTTCCCATAAGGCTCCAACCAATGTGCTGACTCAACCTCATTCTCTACACCCTCTAAACTTAAACTCAAAGGAAACTCCAATTAGGATTTCACACCAATGAGTAAAAAAGCTAGCCACGTATGAAGAAATCAAGGCAACAAAACACAATAAGTCATACTTGCAGAAAATCAAAATAAATTCTCAAATTCTGTAGACCAGTGTAATTATTTAAAAATAAGAAATAAAATAAAAAAAAATTACAAGCATGCAAGCCAGGTTTTAAATATCTCCCACTACGTATTGGATTGGCCATTATGTATTCAAATTTTGAACTTCCAATACCATTATTCATCAATATATAGGCCGATATACGACTCTTATTGCCAAACACCGATACATATCCTGATTTTGTTATTTAAAACCATGCATACAAGTGAAGCAAACCACTTCACAAAATGCTACTAAATGGACCTCAACAATAAGAAAAACAGCAGTAAACTCCACTCACTATAAACCAAGCCAAAAAATAAAATAAAAAATCCAATTCCCGAAAATAATCCCCATCCGTATTAACAATATCCTGCATAATTGTAGCTCTGTGGAACACCAAATGAAGCACAGCAACAAAAATCAGCAAAACCCTAAATGGGTATGCATGCAATAGCAAATTAAAACCCAACATTCAATTCTCTAGTGCTAAACTGACATAAAGCCGCAAATTAAAACCCAATAACTCTCTAGAACAAAAGTGACCCCAAATTGTCGAATCCTCTCTAAATCGAAAACACAGTTAGCCTTATAAATTAAAGCACAAAACCCAATTGCAAAAAAAAAATGAAATAAAATAAAATAAGAATCACTTTAAAATCATCAAGAAACCAAAATTGACACTGTTAAGCGAAACCCAAATGCAGGCAAACCTTTCTTTTCCAGAGGCTGTCGCTGGAAGCAACTCCGTACCATGTTCGTGAGGTAAGGAGTGATAGTGCCACGCTGGGTGCGTTGAGATGGCGCAGAATCATGGTCATGATATCTGAGCCAAACACGGTCAGAGGGTCCTGAAGCAGAGCCTCCTCTGTTTTCAGTTCTCTGGAACGATCTCTTTTCCTCTTCTTTCTCTTCTTCCCCGTCGTCTCCATCACTTCCCCTCTCCTATCAACATCATCTCCATCATCATTCGACACTTCAATCTCCACAACTGGGTTCTTCTTCTTCGAGTTCCCTTGTTCGAATTCTCTACCACTAGGAGGCTCACCCATTGCAGCGAAGCAGCCCACCAAATACGAAAGCGACATATATGTACACTATATATGTGTCTGTCTGTATATGAGGGGAGACAGATTGCAGATGTTTGTTCCGTTAATGGAGAGTGAGACAGAGTGAGAGAGAGCAGTGTGAAGTGAAGTTCTTGTACACATTCATCAGATCATCAGATGATATCATTTTGGAGGCTTCTGGGATTTTGTGCACCGCAGTTTTGATGACGTGTCTAAATCAGGATGGGCTAAGTTGGGAGGTGGATTTGACGTGGTATCATGGCAGAATTAATTAGAACAGTGCTGGGATCCAGTGGGTGACGCCAGCACCTCACCTCCACGTGGAGGGCAACAAGTAAAATGCGACAACCAAAAAAAAAAAAATTTATGAATCAATCAAAAAAATAATGAGGGTAGTGGAAGTCATTCCTACTGAGATCTAACGTATTTTTTAATTAATTAAGGTTTTAGAGCATTTCTATCAACTTATTTAAATTTTATTTTTAAATATTATTAAAAAATTTATTTTTTATTTTAAAAATTATTTTTTCATCTACCTTGTTGAACAAACTTCTTATTCTTTTTTTATTTTATTAAAATAATATTTTTAATTATTTTTAAATTTGACATTTTTTAATAATAAAATAATTAAACAATATAAAATAAAGTTAAAAATATGAATTTTTTTTTAGAGTCCTGGCATTAAGACTTTATAGTATAAAAGACATCTAATATTTTTATAATGTCTAAGGTTCCTCAATTTTATCTAGAGAAATTCTGTCCAGAGAAATTTTCTCCAACCTAGAGAAATTCTCTGTTTCTCTCCAGAAAAATTTCAATTTTGTTGAAAAAATCGCTAATGCAAAAAAAATCCAAAATTAGAACCATAAATGAAATAATAACAATCAATTTGGAGTTGAAAAGTAGATATCAAACCCAGTTTCTCTAACTGTTTCTTTCTAAAGAAATTTTGATTTTGTTGAAATGCCTTAAAAAGTACAAAGCTAAACATTAAGTTTCTGTTTCTATCAAAGAGACATTTCAATTCTACTAAAATTAATCATACTTTTCCCTCCAAGAGTACACAAGGAAAAATACCCATGAAAATGCCAATAGAATGTCTTCAACAACCTGCCTTAACCAATCGTGGCCGAGTATTTCAAGCTTCCTCTCAAAGTAAACTCTCTAGATCGATAGCAATATGAAGAAACACACACCCTTTAGCAAAGAAGATCTAAAACTCTATGTCCTTAACAAATGCCATTATGAACAGAGAAAATTCAAACTCTATGTCCTTACCAGAGAAAATTCAAACCAGAGAAAAATCAAAGAAAATTGAAACCAGAGAAAATTCAAGGGTAATCTAGAGAAAATTACCAAATTCAGAGAAAATTCAAGAGTAATCTAGAGAAAAATCAAGGGTAATCCAAAGAAAATTGTCAAATTAGATAAAATTTGATCCAGAGAAAATTGCCAAATTCAGAGAAAATTCAAAGGTAATCCAAAAAAAAGTGTCCAAATCCAAAGAAATTTAACACTATAAACACTGTCGTAAAAAGAAATTATGATTTAACCTGAGTTGAATAGTTCCTCAAGCATAAAAAGAAAATGTATTCATAAATGATAAGTTTGAAAAGAATAGAGTAACAACCGTGAATTAAGATAAGCATGATAATTGAACGTTTTACAAATACAGAAACATCATACACCCAATACATCAAAACTCAGTCCCTTATAGATAAAAAAAAAAAAAAATTAAAAAAAAAAAAACAGAAATCAGCCTGATTCTAGTTCTGATTCTATCTCTGATAATTCAATTTGAAGAAATTATGTATCCTAGATAATCTAAACTATCAAATTTAGAAAACCACAGAACCTGTGATCTTTCAGATGGCGATGATGGTAGTGACGGCGATGCATACCGGCGGTGGCTGGGGCTAAGCTGTGGACAAACGATGATGCAGATGGCGACAACGATCACGATCTGAACCGATAATGGTGGTGGTGATCTAAATGGTGAGCACTGATGCCGATAAAGAGATCCGAGAGACAGAACTCGGAGTCCCAGTTGTCGGAGAGAGCAAACTGGCCGTCAGAAGAGAGGACGAAGTCTTCGACAAAGTGACAGTGGGCGGCGAGCTGGATCGACAAGAGAGAGAGAGAGAGAGAGAGAGAGGAGGATGAGGGTTTGAAGGTGTGAAGCATATCAAATTTCTCTGTAGGGACCTTAGACATCATAAAATAATATTGTGAATCTCTTCCATTACTAAAAATAGGAAAAGGACCTTAGACTAATTTTCCCTTAAAAACAAAGCTTAAAAGCAGTGCTTGAGCAAATAAAAGAGAGAGAGGGGTGTGAAAGCTTAAGCAAATGAGAGGCCCCAGTCCCAAGTCCCAAAGGCAGTGCTTGGGCAAATTGAGGCTCAAAGCTGATAAGGATAATTATAGAAGAAAGCAATAAAAGTAGAAGTCAAGGGGCGGACGCCCGGGTGAACGATAGGTTAGGTTATTTTTGAGCATTTTTCTTCTTCAGTTACAGGATACTCATGGACATTCAAGGAATGTCCAGGGGACATCCAGGGAACTTCTTCTTCACGCCTAAAAAGAAATAAAATAATAATTTATCAGATATAAGGGAGCTATAGTGACTCTCTACAAATAGAGAGTTACTGTAGCAATTCTAAATTTAAGGGATGGTATAAGGGATCTACTGGAGAAGAATTTGTGAAGAATTAACTCCTTATAATGGCCCTGTTTGGTACAGCTTAATTTCAGCTTATTTCAGCTTTTAGCTTAATTTAAGTTATTTTGATGTGTTTGGTTTAGCTTAACAATACAGCTTATAGCTTTTTGTAAGCCAGAAATCAACTTATTCTTTGAGTGCGGCGGGAGAAGCTTAATTTATAAGTCAGAAATCAGCTTATATTCGTAGTTATAAGCTATAAGCTATTAAGGTATAAGCTATAAGCACTTTCCCACAGCTCTACTAAACAGGGCCAATAGCTTTTTGCTATTATAAGAGAATTGATAGAGATACTCTTATAAGATCATTTCTTATCATTACCTAAATCTTTTATCAAATTTAAATTTGATAATAATTTAATAAAAATATTAATTATTTTATTAAATTAGTATTAAATAAAGGAAGTCTTATTTTTTTTCATTAAATTAAAGAAGCATTTAACCTTTCATCAAATTTTATAGATGACCAAATAGATAACCGGTCGATCAGCCGGGTAAACGATCGGTTGAACAACCAGGTAGACAATCAGATTGGGAAAAATTTGAACAAAATTTACTCTAAACCGAACGACTACCCAAACATCCTCTCGATTGTCCTCCCGATCTACCGATTATTTGATAAAAATTAAAAATTTAACGTACAACTCTTAGTATCAAATAAAAATTTTAACTCAAATTTGAAATGACAAAAAAAAAAAGAAAGGAAAAAAGAAAAAGAGCAAGGATTAGATATGCTCCAAAAAGGTTAGATCCCCGCTGTTGAGTTGGACTATAATGTATTATTCAGACTAGTGTGATCTCTATTTGGATAATTTAAATAGTTTATTTTGTATAATTATTTATTTATTTATATTATTTTTATAAAAAAATTTAAATTGATACAATAATCGTAAGATATTCAATTTATTTTGTTTATCATAGAAAAAAACGATAAATTGAACTCCATAAAAAAAGTTATAGAGCTTGATGAATGGTTTAAAATGTATAATTATTTTATTATTTTTAATAATTAATTGCACTTTATTAAATTAATTTCCTTACTTTATTTTTAATTGTGAATTTAATGATATAATTTTACTTTTGTAGAATAATTCACAATTAGGATAATGATTGGGTAAGATGGCGATTAAGGGGAAAAAAAAAAAAAGAAGCAAATTGAAGTCAAACTTAATTCTCAGCAGAAAACATCATGAGGCCAATCGAAGGTGGTTTGTTACATCAACACAGCCAATAGAAGGATGACACATGAATCAAGGCTCAATTGGATGAATGAAGCGATAAAGAAATCTTATTAGATGTGACATAGGTAAGTCCATAAAGATTATAGCCCATCATTTAGGGCCCAATACATAACTCAAATACTAAAGCCCAGCATGGCTAAAGCCCCACATAACAACGAGAACCAATGGCATCAAGACACATGGCAAGAGAAGGGCAAGTCACATAAGCAGACAAAGATTTGCAAAGTTATTGCCACTACACATTGCCATTAATAAAAGCCCCTTACAGCATTTATTGCGATAACCCCTCTCCGTCGGGACAGAACGGCTTCACTATGAACAAGGTAAGCTAGAGCATAGACTTTCAGTTAAGGTGACAGGTCGGAAGGGACAACGAAATGATTACCAGAGGATATAAGCAGACGTCGAAGACGGGAAAAAAGTTAAACTTTTTATCTCTAATTCATCTCTACATTCTACTTCGCTCCCTAACTTGCTCGTTGGAGGGTTCGCTGGAGGACTCCCCGTTCCCCGTTGAACTCTTGTACAGGTCTTCTAGTGGGCTTGGTCATTCGAACTCAGGCTTGAGGAGCGTGGATCAGTCCGACCCGTTCCACTTGGAACGAACGATAACATCAAGATGGATAAGAACTTGCCTCAATTTATGCATCAACAATCACTATAAATACATCAGAATCTGTTGAGAAGGGGGAGGAATTTGGAGAGAAAGCACTTTTTAATACACATTACTTTTCTTTTGTTGTTGTGATGTTCTAAATTTTCTTTGTTGAGATTAGGGATGAAACTCCAATGTTTTCTTTATAAACATTTTATGATTCAATCATGACTTTCAATATCAGATTATTTTAATTGATTGATTTATTTGGAAAAAGTTTTTTATTTTGTATAATATTTTATTCTATTGTAGATTCCGGACACGACAAAAGCTTGATATTCCTGTAGACACCCAATTTTTGACCGCCCTCAAGACTTGGGCATTACTGATGGTTTGCTCGGTGTTGAGAGATGTGCAGGGCAAAGATTCAATTCCTTCGGCAAGGAGAGAGGCAAACCCTTCAAAACACTTTGTTTAGGGGTTTGAAGTTGAAGAAAAGAGGAGAAGAGGGGAGAAAACTAGTTTGGGAGTGGTTCAGCATGAATCCGGATGGGAGAAAGACGAGCAGTCATCGCTAAATCAAGCTTATCTACCTATACACTTGGAGTTAAGCTATGAGGCCATAACCATTGGAAAGAAGACTTCCGGGGCTTCACTTTGTACTCAAGAATCTCCCAAAGCCAAGTCCGGGTGGAGGAGATATGTTGGGTTGAAGCAGGGGATCATCCCGGTTGGATCGAGTCTGCGCGACTTCACGGAAAAGGGCATAACTTTTTGCATAGGAGGAATTTTGATGCAAGGTTTGCGCCATTGGAAATCTAACTTCCGGGGCTTCGATTTGCATACCCACCAGCCATGATTTGACTAAGGAATCATCGATCGGCACTCTATTTAGCCGACCGGCAGAAAAGAGTGCCGACCGGCACTTTATTTTGGACAATGATCGAATCTTCCGCCGACCCTTTGACCCTCCTAGTTTGGTGCATACCAGTGCCACCGGGATGCACCGAACTCGACCCACGTGCATGCATATGCCCATTTTGCACCCTTTAACCCCTTTTTTTGGACCCTTTGCTCATGGCTACTTGAGGAAGCCTTGACTGCTTGTCTTGGCTTCCCCAAGAAGCCTTACCAGCTGTCCAAGCTTCCCTTACAAGCCTTGCACCCCCTTGACCCTTTTTCTTTAACTTAGCCTCTAAGTTTAGTGCTTATACTTGCCTATATAAGCACCTCTCCTCTCCCTTGAGCAAGGGTTGGAGTTTTGGAACAAAAACCAGAGATATATAAATATATATCTGATATAGATAGATACAACCCTCTATCTCTCTCTATATCTTACTTCTTTGCCTCCAAAAGTCCATTATTCTTGCCATCCCTTCATCAACCCATAGCACAACTCATACACACTCCACACCAGCGATTTGGGGGACATTTGCAAAGGTTAGGAGCTCATTTTCTTCCATCAAAACCTGCTGGTTTGCTGGTCTTCAAGGGTAAGTCTTCATCTTCCCTTTTCTAGCCTTTTCTTGCTTCATATCTAAGCCTTGCTTGCAAGCACTTTTGGGCTCCGACCCAAACTTCAAATAGTCTTATTTTGGGGTCCTCTTCATGTTTGATTGAGGACCCCTTGCTGTTTGGTGATTTCATCTAGCACCTATCTCAATATCCTCTTGTATGCCATGATTCTTGCATAGTATATTTGGCTGCTGTGCAATCTGTTTTGAGGAATAATGTAAGCTGTAAGTAGGCTTATTTTGAGCCCTTCTTCAACATTGTTGAAGGGCTCAACATTGTTTGCATACTCCATGTGCTACTTGCTTTAGAATCCATGTTTTACCCTCATTTTTGCACGGTTTGTTAGCCTACCATGCTTCTGTTTTTGGGTCTTCGACAGGCCTGAAAAAGGTCTTAGTTTGACCCCCTCTACATGTCTCATGAAGGATTTTTGTCTGTTTAGTGAATGCTTTGCATACCTCATGTTGTGGCCTCATTTTGCCCTTGTTTTGTATGACATTTTGAGCCCACTTGTATCTGTTTTTGGGGCTGACCATAAACTGTAAAACACTATTTTTCGGGCCCCTCTTCAACATTGAAGAAGGGCCTTTCTATTTTTTGGACAGCAGTGTGGGTTGTTTCAATAGCTTGCTCTTGGGGCCATTTTCGCATGCTAGTTTAGCCTCATTTTTGTTTGCTGTTTTGCCATGCTTTATACTGAAAAAATGCTTTTTTTGGGACTGTCTAGCTGCTGTCTTCATACTTCATGTTCATATCTTGCATGTTTGGCATAGCTATAGGCCATTTCGGGTGCCAAAATTCATGTTTCGGGACTATTCCGTGCATCGGGTGTACTTTGGCCATGATTCGGGGCTGTTTTGCCCCTTATTTAGCTACTGAAATTCCATTAGCATGTTTGCATATCATTTGCCATGCCATTTCATGCCTTTATGTCATTGCCTCGGTTTGCGTGCCCGTGTGCACGCATTTCGAGGCACTTCATTTTCATCTCTCGGCCTCTTATGTGAGTGTGGCTGAGGCCCGCTTATGTTAGTATAAGTCCATGTTGCATTGTATATGCCATTTTAGTCTCATTGTATTGCGTATGCCATGTCTTCGGTTCGCGTGCATACGTGCACGCATTCCGAGCGTCCCATTTTTCATCTTGTGGCCACTGATTTTGGCATGCTTGTGAGCTATCCATGATTAGTTTAAGTCCATCATTGCATTGCACGTTCATATGTCATGTTTCATGCCTTGCCATGCTTTGATAGAGTGGCATTCGTGCCTTAGGATCGGTCCTCGGTTTGCGTGCATACGTGCACGCGTTTCAGGAATCTCATTTTCCTCTAATGGCCTCCTTGTATTGGTGTAATCCCATCTTGCATTGTGTATGCCATGTTCAATGCGTTGTGCATGTTATGTTGTTAGCATCGTGTATGCCACGTAGTTGCATCGCATGTTTGCATACTTAGCCATGCCTAGGTTGCATTTCATTGAACATGCATCCTTGCCTCTTGACTAATCATGATAGGGTTGGGGCCCTTTGATTTGTTTTGTGCATTGCATTCCATTTGATATCAAAGTTGCTAACTTGGCTTTTGGGCCATCATGCATTGAAATGTGATTGATGGCCCGGGTCGAGGGCCATGCTCCTTGAGTCTATTGCATGATAGGAGTGTGTCAGTGCATACATTTGTCCCAAAATTCCAATGCCATGCTCTCTGCTCATTGTCAGCCAAACTGCCTCTCTGCTAGAATTTAGCGACCGGCACTCTTTAGTGCCGACCGGCAATCTTTTTGTGCCGATAACTATCAATTGCAGCCAGTGGTCAAACCCCGCAGCCGGTGTCAAAACCCTTCAGCCGGTGGTGATTTTCATAATATGTGGAAGGCTTCCCAGGACTTTGGCAATTTTTGGAGACAGGGCAGTGCAAAACAGAGGCAACAGTGGCATGGTGCGGGATTCCCGGGCAAGGCGGACATCGAGCATGCATCATTCGCGATCCTCGAGGGGGTCAGGCCCCTTTTATTTCACATTTATTTATTCAGTAATTAGAATTTGTAATATTTATTCATTTATTTTTGGACTGTATTATTATTTTGGTCCCTCCGAGTGAGGGCGCAATTGTAATAAGTGTTGGTGAGTGTGTGTATGTCTTCCAACCCCCACTTCTTTCTTCCCTTTTTATTTACCCGCCATTTATGGTAGATTAGGCACGTTTATTTTAGCATACCTTATGCAATGCATGCGTGCATGCATGCGTTTGTTTACATGCATCGGGCTCGGCACATCATGCAAATTGCATCGTACTTTCAATTCCAAATTGAATACGTGGTAGTTGCTGCATTTCATGTGCCATGTTTAGGGTAGCCGAGCCTGTCTAGGTTACATCCCTGTATGCGATGCATTAGCCACTTAACATGAACTAAGACATGCATGTTTGCTAACTAGTTTCTTGTTTTGGCACGGAGTACGATGTAAGTTTTTATGCTTTAGCATATCGCATGCGTGTGAATGTTGCCATAATAGCATGATTACCATGAGGCTAGCTGCTTATGTGATATAACTGCTTGAATGCCTGTGGATAGAGGTTGAATTACCTAAATTGGGACAATGCATTAAAAACTGTGAGTTTTAAGCCCACTAGTTAGTGGCAAAATCATCTTTTCTAAAAACCCACTTGAGGGTGGCAAAACCTGCATTTTAGCCTACTTGTGAGTAGCAAACCGTTTTCAAAACAAACATGTAGTGTTTCGTTCCAACTTAGGCGATTTGGTCTATACTTGTTTCTTTGTCATGCATACCGTAGTAATTCTAGGCTAATAACCGGAATAAGAACACATAATGTTTTCAAAATCGGATATCACGGTTAGTAGAGGCCGGTCTTCGGACCGGGCGAAAGGGGGTGCTCATAGCTGACCTTCCCCGATCGTACCCAAGCTCCCGAGCCAAGACCACTTTGGTGATGGCGGACATGTGGCCTTCGGCACCGAGTCAGGGTTTCCTAAATTTCCCATTTTAAATATTTAGGTGGCGACTCAGAGTCCGCAAAGCGATCCATGTTTGGCACTACTTTTCAAAAATCTGTTTTCTCAAACGATTTGCCGGATTTGGACTCTTTGGTTCAGATTAGAACCGACACAAATCGAGTCCGAACTGTAGCGAGGACTCTTTGGTTCAGATTTAGAACCGACACAATCGAGTCCGAACTGTAGCCAAGGTCCCCCGCGGACGTTCTACAGTTTCTGGCGACTCTGCTGGGGATGTTAGAGAGCTTGACTCGAACTCGTGATATCCTGTTTTGACTACACTTATGTGTTTCTTTGCATTGCATGTGCATTGGTGCGCCTAGGACACCGTGTTGGCCATCTGCTATTCCTGAGCGGTTTGCTGGAGGCTTGTCTTGTCAAGGCATGTCCATAAGGCTGACCGGTTGCGGGCTCTGCCAGTATGGGAACACAAACCCCGATTTTACCAGGGCACCCTTTTTGACCATTCGACCTAGTGCATATTCGGAATCCATAGTGACCATTCCAAACTAGGACAGGTTGCTTACCCGATGTTAGGTTGTTTGAAACCGCTGCGTGCGTAGTGAAACCCTAGCTCCTGACAAAATAGGACAGGGAAACCCTACCCCAACATAGGGGTGTATTGGCTCTCATTTACTCGCTATGTGCTTTTAGAGTGTATCTCTACAGGGAATGCATATACTAGTTTATGCAGTCTGGTATCCGACTGCGGGCACTAGTATCGATATTTTGAGAATCATATATCTCAGGGTATCGATTGATTTGGGGCGTGATTTCAGGAACGATGATCGATAATAATATCTGATCGCTCAGCTCCACTCGTATCTGTTTTGGTGAAGTTGAGCTGAGATGCTGTCTGTTTTCCCTTTTGCTAGGTAGTCTTGGAACCTTAGCTTCAGGAGGCTCCACTATCTCCCGGGTACATTGGATTTGTACTGATAGACTTTGTCGGTCGAGATCCGTTGCCAAAGGCGAGTAAAGGGCGACCGGCCACGGATCACCGGCTCAACAGTTACTAGATCAGTGGTCCTTATCCCTCCACCAGTGAATTGTCAGGCCGAGGTCTCAGTTTTCACCACAGGAATAGATATACCAGTCAGTCAGATGGATCAACAGAATACGTCAGGGGTGGAGGCAATGATGCGTCAGATGCAGGAAACTATGAAACTCATGCAGCAAGACGCTGTTCGCCAAACGGAATTCTCCAAACAAAGAAGTCAGAATCATGGCTCGAAGTCGAGCTCATCACTGTTCTAACAAAGAAAGCGGCTGGCCTGCTTCACAACAAGTTCCTCCCCCAGCAGGAGCTCCAGCGCCTGAGGAGACGCCAAATGTCCAAAATGTCCAAGAGGATACAGACCTTCCAACGGGGCCAGCTCCGCCCCCAATTCCAATCAAGAACTATCCAAGGCGCCACTATCAATGTACCGACTCTCCCTTTGAGTTCAAGGACCCCACAAATACCAAGCCGAGTAAGCCGGAAAAGATGTTTAAGAAATCTCAAGGAGTCAAGTCCATTCCGACATTGAGGATGGATACACGCAGACCTTGTTGTGGCGTTGCCAAATCGGTTCAAGATGCCTCAAATTGACCGATTTGATGGGTCGGGACCCCATGGTCCACGAGTTTGTTTTCAGATGTTCATACCGATGGGCTTGACAAGATTCTGAGCTCTCCTCTTTAGCAGACCTGTGGTATCGCGCTATCCGTACGCCAAATTAGAGGACTCGTGAAACGGGCCGAGGAGATGTCCGAGGCCTTCGCACAATATTCATACAATACCCAGATCGAGATCACAACCCGTGATCTTGAGACAACCAGGCAAGAGCAGAAAGAGGGCTTCTCTGACTTTGTAACCTGTTGGAGGGCCAAAGCTTCTTCGATGACCACCGGGCCGACCGACAAGGACTAGATACGGATGATTGTGCGCAATCTCCAACCCATCGATCAGAAGATGATTGTCCTCCCTTACCCACCTTTTGCACCTCCATGAGATTGGGGTACAAATCGAGGATGCTATAAAGGTGGCCTCATTGACCAGAGAAGGAGCACCAGAGGGCGTTTACCCAGTCGAATGTGACCACCAGGTGATGCATCAAGCAAGACCTTCCAAGTGGGCATGGTCACCAACACCACATCACAAAAAGCTACCCCATTCACCAAGGTGCGTCGAAGTAGCTCCTGAAACCAAATATCCACCTCGAGTCAAGAGGGTTTTCACCCCACTTCATATGCCTTTGTCAAAGGCTCTAGAGGTCTTAATCCGGAAAGGACATCTGGCACCATTGGAACAACGGCCTCTACCTGATCCTCCTCCTCCAAAACATGGCCGAACTAAATCAGGCGTACCATCAACAAACCGGTCATGAGACCGATAATGCTGCTTCTGCGCCATGATGTACAAGATTTGTTTGACAACAACATCATCACCGCACTACCAAGAAGGTCCATCGTCACCGGGTCGATGAACTTGGGGATAATACGATATGATCGGGGATGAACCACTGCGGGCAACACCTCGGTTTACTCGGATGTGGCGTTTGGCGCCTTTGCTTTGAGCATTTGCGAATGCTAGTTTTGTACTTTCTGACTTGGGTATTGAGCTAGTTCTATTGTTTTGTTTTGAGTCTGTCTCTTTGTTTTGAGTCAGTCTTTTTGATTAAGGTCTGTCTTGTTGTATCGAGTCAGTCCTGTTATATAGGAGTCGGGTGATTCCGGGGATATTACCTCAGATCTCACTATTTTGTTTTGTGTTTGTCTTTTCACTTTCTTTTGAGTCTGTTTCTGCCGAGGAGCCAATTGTGCCAACAGATTTGAATGGAACAGCAGTGATTTTCACACTCTTGTGTTTGCTTCTGCCATGCGCCAGTTGTGCCAGAAATTCTAAATGAGATGGAAGTATTTGACTAAGAACTCTGTCTTCTCTGTGCCTTGAAATTATTGCATTGACCTAAGTTTTTCAAAACCTTTTTGAACACTGCGGTGAAAACAAAGAGGGAGGAATTCCTCGGGATTTGCAAAACTTTGATCAAATTGAGAGAAAGAAATGCGTGCTAAGCCCTTAATGAATGAAATCATGCTTGTTAGTGTGAGTAATGAGAAGGACCCTAGCTTTGATCCAGATTGGTCCTACACTGTCTTCAGCGCGAGCGATTTGTCGCTTTCTTAAAAACTTTCAAAAAAATGTTTTGCGCGGTCCTGCGAAGACATGTGTGGAATCGCTCTTGAGATTGTGTAGCCTAGGATCGCTCTCAGCCTCGAGACTCGACCCCCCTTTGCTTTCAAACCTTGAACTGGCATTCAGAATGTTCAACGGTCGACCACAATGTGAGGCCTGTGTGGCCAGATTCAAAGCAGCCCATGAATTAGAGGCAAGAAAGTCGAATCAAGAAAATCAAAAGATCAGAAGAAGCTTGCAAAGCTAGAATAGAAGTACCCTTTGAACTAGGGGCAAAAATGTCCGATGTGCTCGAAGAGCCGAAGATGGATCCTTTTGCGAATCAATACAATACCCATTCTCCTGGATTCAGATGACTTCAGGATCTCAAAACCATTTGGCATGGACAAAGCTACACTTTTACCCTTTGAGAGGCTCGCTGGGCCGAAAACCCAAAAGGGCGACCCAGGCAAAAGTTAGAGCAAAGAAAAGAATGAAAAAAGAAAAAATTCGAAGATACAAAAATGCAAAAAAGAAAAGAAAAGAAAGAAGGAAAGAAAAGAATAGAAAAAAGAAAAAAAGAAGAAGAAAAAGGATCGAAAAGAAGAAAAGAATAGAAAAAAGAAAAGAAAGAAGAACAAAGCTCGCAAGGTCGAAAACCTGCAATAGGCGCCTTGGCAAAAGTTAGAGCATAAAAAGGAGAGTTTAAATACCCGAGTGTACCTTAACCCCGAACTACGTAAGGCTTGATTCCCATGTTTGGGATACGTAGGCAACTTCATTACAAGTCCAAAAAACAATTCAAATTCGATTGTGTCCATGAAATGGTTTTGATCATCTTTGCCTTCTCTCAGATCTGTGAGTTTGGTTGTGATGATCGTCGCTCAAGGATTGATTTCAATATCTCGGCATCATCCAAACAAGGGCAACTTTCCGTTGCCATTCAAAACGCCGCGATGTCATTTCAAACAAGGGCAACTTTCCGTTTGCATAGGTCCTTCAGACAAGGGGCAATTCTCCATTGCTATGGGTCCAAGGTTGTGCATCTCAAAGAGTTGGTTCCCTGCTTGTTGAGCGGTGGCCGTTTGCAAAAAAATAGTTTTTGAGAATTTTTACTGAGGTTGACTAATTCTCTCGAAAATTATTCCATCTTTTCCAAAAACTGGACCATTTTCTTGGACCCAAAAAAGGAAAATTTTCAGTGCTCATAGCCTGACTTGCATGATTTTAAATCAAAAGTTGAATAAGCATGTTAATCTAACTTTCATGTTGGTCAAAATTGTTTTAAAACAAAAAAATGGTCAAAATGATGAACTAGGGGCACAGTTGAGTCAGGTGTTCTGTCTTTTCCCCATCATCAACATACTTGCCAAGAAGGGCACTCCACCTGCCAGAAGAGGGCACAACTGAAGTCAATAACAAAGGGCTAAAAGCTCTCCCGTCCTCCAAGCAGCGAGGTATCAAGCCATGTGTGAAGCATAAATTGGGATGGGGCGAGATGTTCCACTTCCTCATCTGGACAGATCTAACCACGTCCAAACTCCCCAGCAGGGCATCATCAACCGATGTTAGCTGCAGATTTGCTACACACCCAGTTGTGGCACAACCTCTCTGTGGGAAAGTTCAGTGCTGTGTGTGGAAGAAAAAGAATCTAGCAGAATGCTAGGGGCAAAAGCCCGCAACTTCTTGTCTATCTACCAACCACTCTTGGGAGGGATAAAAATGAGAGATTAAAGAATAGAGAGATGTGCGTTGAGAGAAAAAGTGAGAAAAGGGCTTTTTCAGAAAACTAGAGATTGAGTGCCAAGTGATGTGAGAATCACAAATAAAAAAGGGTGGGAATAATACCCGGTGAAACAGGCTCCCTGTGCACATTTGAGTCTTGTGTTTTGTTTTGTCTGTTTCGATTCTTGTTTTGAGTCGTTTCAAGTGTCAATAGATGTGTTTAGGTTGTTTACCTTTGCTTTTGTTTTGTTGAGTCTTTTTTGCTGTGTTCAGTCGTAGGCTCAATACCCAGTCGAGAACTTATTCTCACCGTCAATTTCAAAGAAATCATCTTGTGTTCAGAGTGCCGTGCCATTCTCCACATTTGTGCAAAACAGATTCGTTCTTTCATAAAACTGCAGGGCCCACCCCCGATAAGTGTGAACAGTAAAACCAGGACCTATTTGAAGCTATGTGGTTCCGGACTGCAAAGTAAAAGCAAAAGAGGAAAACGTCGGGTATCTGAGTTTGTTTCAACTTCAGTAAGTTCCGACACTACCTCTTCAGGCCTTGCCAATGCTCCGAAGTATGAGTGTACCTCTACCTCAAACTCAAGATCAAGTCTGCTTCAAGCCAGAATAGCGTATCAATTACACTCTCATTCCCTTAGTGTATCAATCACACTTCATTCACTTTGAGTATCCATCACACACGTTCATTTGCTTCATTCAGTGTATCTAACACACTTTAGTTGCCTTAGTGTATCATTCACACTTCATTCACTTTGTGTATCTATCACACACATTCTCATTTCATGTATCTATCACCCTTCTTTCATTTTGTGTATCTATCGCATACATTCCCATTTTGTGTATCTACCACACACATTCTCATTTTGTGTATCTACTACACACATTTTCATTTTGTGTATCTATCACGCACATATTCACTTTTGCGTATCTATTACACTCTCACTCAGTGTATCAATCACACTTCACCCACTTTGTGTATCTATCACACCATTCTTCTCTTCATATCACATGTTTGCTTTGTGTATCAATCACACTCTGTTTACCTCATGTATTTGTCACATGATTACTTTAGTGTATCCATCACACCTCATTTACTTCCGTTTGCTTCATGTATCTCTCACATGTTTATTTAGTGTATCAATCACACTCTCATCACACTTCGCTCATTTTGTGTATCTATCACACACATACTCATTTAGTGTATCAATCACATTTCATTCTCATTTTCTGTATCTATCACATACATCCTCATTTAGTGTATCAATCACACACTTCATTTCATTCAGTGTATCAATCACACACTTCATTGCATTCAGTGTATCAATCACACACTTCATTTCGCCAGTGTATCAATCACACACTTCATTACATTCAGTGTATCAATCACACACTTCATTTCATTCAGTATATCAATCATACTCCTGTTCACTAAGTGCATCTATCACACTTTGTGTTCACCTTTAGTATATCAATCATACTCTTGTTCACTAAGTGCATCTATCACACTTTGTGTTCATTTTCAGTATATCAATCATACTCTTGTTCACTAAGTGCATCTATCACACTTCGTGTTCACCTTTAGTATATCAATCATACTCTTGTTCACTAAGTGCATCTATCACACTTCGTGTTCACCTTTAGTATATCAATCATACTCTTGTTCACTAAGTGCATCTATCACACTTCGTGTTCACCCTTAGTATATCAATCATACTCCTGTTCACTAAGTGCATCTATCACACTTTGTGTTCACCTTTAGTATATCAATCATACTTGTTCACTGAGTGCATCTATCACACTTCGTGTTCACCTTTAGTATATCAATCATACTTGTTCACTAAGTGCATCTATCACACTTTGTGTTCACATTTAGTATATCAATCATACTTTGTTCACTAAGTGCATCGATCACACTTTGTGTTTGCCTTTTGTGTATCTATCACACTTGTTCACTTAGTGCATCTGTCACACTTTGTGTTTGCCTTTTGTGTATCCATCACGCTTTGCTCACTTCATTCATCTTGTGTATCCGTCACACTTTGCTTCATACAGTGTATCCATCACACACTTTTACTTTGTGTATCAATCACACGCTTGCTTTGTGCATCAATCACGCACTTGCTTTGTGTATCAATCACACACTTTCTCTTTGTGCATCTATCACACTATGCTCATCTTGTGTATCCATCACACTGCGCTCACCTTGTGTATCCATCATGTTTTTATTCATATAGTGTATCCATCACACTCTCTTCATTTTTGGTGTATCTATCACACATGTTTGTCCACTTAGTGTATCCATCACACTTTGTTCATTTTTGTGTATCTAACGCACATGTTCGTGAGAATTGCATAATTCTCTTACATCCTTTCTGCATGAGATGTAGGTTGGTTCACGTTTACTTGCTTGCATAGCATTCGCTTAAAATGTTGCATTTATTTTGCATAATTGCTTCATCACAGCATCCGTTGCATGATCATAAGTTATGCACTTGCATTGTGCATCACTTTGCATCTCGCCGAACTCTATTTGGTTTGATTCCTTGCAAGGATACGTGGCGACCTCGGGGCACAACCATTTACCTATCTATATTTTGTTTGTTTGTCCAAGTCTTCGCCTTATCAAAAATGGGTCGTCTGGGCTTTGACATTCACTCCCGTCATTGTTATGACTTCCGAGTTCTCAAAGAGGGCAACCAGAGACACCCATTTTGACCGCCCTCAAGACTTGGGCATTCTTGATGGTTTGCTCGGTGTTGAGAGATGTGCAGGCAAAGATTCAATTCTTCGGCAAGGAGAGGCAAACCCTTCAAAACACTTTGTTTAGGGGTTTGAAGTTGAAGAAAAGAGGAGAAGAGGGGAGAAAACTAGTTTGGGAGTGGTTCAGCATGAATCCGGATGGGAGAAAGACGAGCAGTCATCGCTAAATCAAGCTTATCTACCTATACACTTGGAGTTAAGCTATGAAGCCATAACCATTGGAAAGAAGACTTCCGGGGCTTCACTTTGTACTCAAGAATCTCCCAAAGCCAAGTCCGGGTGGAGGAGATATGTTGGGTTGAAGCAGGGGATCATCCCGGTTGGATCGAGTCTGCGCGACTTCACGGAAAAGGGCATAACTTTTTTCATAGGAGGAATTTTGATGAAAGGTTTGCACCATTGGAAAGCTAACTTCCGGGGCTTCGATTTGCATACCCACCAGCCATGATTTGACCAAGGAATCATCCATCGGCACTCTATTTAGCCGACCGGCAGAAAAGAGTGCCGACCGGCACTTTATTTTGGACAATGATCGAATCTTCTGGCCGACCTGACCCCTTTGACCCTCCCAAGCCTGGTGCATGCCAGCTGTGCCAGCTGGGATGCACAGAACTCGACCCACGTGCATGCATGTGCCCATTTTGCACCCTTTAACCCCATTTTTTGGACCCTTTGCTCATGGCTTCTTGAGGAAGCCTTGACCCCTTGTCTTGGCTTCCCCAAGAAGCCTTACCAGCTGTCCAAGCTTCCCTTACAAGCCTTGCACCCCCTTGACCCTTTTTCTTTAACTTAGCCTCTAAGTTTAGTGCTTATACTTGCCTATATAAGCACCTCTCCTCTCCCTTGAGCAAGGGTTGGAGTTTTGGAACAAAAACCAGAGATATATAGATATATATCTGATATAGATAGATACAACCCTCTATCTCTCTCTATATCTTACTTCTTTGCCTCCAAAAGTCCATTATTCTTGGCCATCCCTTCATCAACCCATAGCACAACTCATACACACTCCACACCAGCGATTTGGGGGACATTTGCAAAGGTTAGGAGCTCATTTTCTTCCATCAAAACCTGCTGGTTTGATGGTCTTCAAGGGTAAGTCTTCATCTTCCCCTTTCTAGCCTTTTCTTGCTTCATATCTAAGCCTTGCTTGCAAGCACTTTTGGGCTCCGACCCAAACTTCAAATAGTCTTATTTTGGGGTCCTCTTCATGTTTGATTGAGGACCCCTTGCTGTTTGGTGATTGCATCTAGCACCTATCTCAATATCCTCTTGTATGCCATGATTCTTGCATAGTATATTTGGCTGCTGTGCAATCTGTTTTGAGGAATAATGTAAGCTGTAAGTAGGCTTATTTTGAGCCCTTCTTCAACATTGTTGAAGGGCTCAACATTGTTTGCATACTCCATGTGCTACTTGCTTTAGAATCCATGTTTTACCCTCATTTTTGCACGGTTTGTTAGCCTACCATGCTTCTGTTTTTGGGTCTTCGACAGGCCTGAAAAAGGTCTTAGTTTGACCCCCTCTACATGTCTCATGAAGGGTTTTTGTCTGTTTAGTGAATGCTTTGCATACCTCATGTTGTGGCCTCATTTTGCCCTTGTTTTGTATGACATTTTGAGCCCACTTGTATCTGTTTTTGGGGCTGACCATAAACTGTAAAACACTATTTTTCGGGCCCCTCTTCAACATTGAAGAAGGGCCTTTCTCTATTTTTGGACAGCAGCTGTGGGTTGTTTCAATAGCTTGCTCTTGGGGCCATTTTCGCATGCTAGTTTAGCCTCATTTTTGTTTGCTGTTTTGCCATGCTTTATACTGAAAAAATGCTTTTTTTGGGACTGTCTAGCTGCTGTCTTCATACTTCATGTTCATATCTTGCATGTTTGGCATAGCTATAGGCCATTTCGGGTGCCAAAATTCATGTTTCGGGACTATTCCGTGCATCGGGTGTACTTTGGCCATGATTCGGGGCTGTTTTGCCCCTTATTTAGCTACTGAAATTCCATTAGCATGTTTGCATATCATTTGCCATGCCATTTCATGCCTTTATGTCATTGCCTCGGTTTGCGTGCCCGTGTGCACGCATTTCGAGGCACTTCATTTTCATCTCTCGGCCTCTTATGTGAGTGTGGCTGAGGCCCGCTTATGTTAGTATAAGTCCATGTTGCATTGTATATGCCATTTTAGTCTCATTGTATTGCGTATGCCATGTCTTCGGTTCGCGTGCATACGTGCACGCATTAAGCGTCCCATTTTTCATCTTGTGGCCACTGATTTTGGCATGCTTGTGAGCTATCCATGATTAGTTTAAGTCCATCATTGCATTGCACGTTCATATGTCATGTTTCATGCCTTGCCATGCTTTGATAGAGTGGCATTCGTGCCTTAGGATCGGTCCTCGGTTTGCGTGCATACGCAGCGTTGAATCTCATTTTCCTCTAATGGCCTCCTTGTATTGGTGTAATCCCATCTTGCATTGTGTATGCCATGTTCAATGCGTTGTGCATGTTATGTTGTTAGCATCGTGTATGCCACGTAGTTGCATCGCATGTTTGCATACTTAGCCGCCATGCCTAGGTTGCATTTCATTGAACATGCATCCCTTGCCTCTTGACTAATCATGATAGGGGTTGGGGCCCTTTGATTTGTTTTGTGCATTGCATTCCATTTGATATCAAAGTTGCTAACTTGGCTTTTGGGCCATCATGCATTGAAATGTGTGATTGATGGCCCGGGGGTCGAGGGCCATGCTCCCTTGAGTCTATTGCATGATAGGGAGTGTGTCCGTGCATACATTTGTCCCAAAATTCCAATGCCATGCTCTGCTGCTGTCTGTTGCTGTCAAAACTGTCTCCTGCAGGAATTTAGCGCCGACCGGCACTCTTTAGTGCCGACCGGCAATCTTTTTGTGCCGATAACTATCAATTGCAGCCAGTGGTCAAACCCCACAGCCGGTGTCAAAACCCTTCAGCCGGTGGTGATTTTCATAATATGTGGAAGGCTTCCCAGGACTTTGGCAATTTTTGGAGACAGGGCAGTGCAAAACAGAGGCAACAGTGGCATGGTGAGATTCCCGGCAAAGCGGACATCGAGCATGCATCATTCGCGCATCCGAGGCGAAGTCAGGCCCCTTTTATTTCACATTTATTTATTCAGTAATTAGAATTTGTAATATTTATTCATTTATTTTTGGACTGTATTATTATTTTGGTCCCTCCGAGTGAGGGCGCAATTGTAATAAGTGTTGGTGAGTGTGTGTATGTCTTCCAACCCCCACTTCTTTCTTCCCTTTTTATTTACCTGCTTACGATGGTAGATTAGGGCACGTTTATTTTAGCATACCTTATGCAATGCATGCGTGCATTCATGCATTTGTTTACATGCATCGGGCTCGGCACATCATGCAAACTGCATCGTACTTTCAATTCCAAATTGAATACGTGGTAGTTGCTGCATTTCATGTGCCATGTTTAGGGTAGCCGAGCCTGTCTAGATTACATCCCTGTATGCGATGCATTAGCCACTTAACATGAACTAGGACATGCATGTTTGCTAACTAGTTTCTTGTTTTGGCACGGAGTACGATGTAAGTTTTTATGCTTTAGCATATCGCATGCGTGTGAATGTTGCCATAATAGCATGATTACCATGAGGCTAGCTGCTTATGTGATATAACTGCTTGAATGCCTGTGGATGGAGGTTGAATTACCTAAATTGGGACAATGCATTAAAAACTGTGAGTTTTAAGCCCACTAGTTAGTGGCAAAATCATCTTTTCTAAAAGCCCACTTGAGGGTGGCAAAACCTGCATTTTAGCCTACTTGTGAGTAGCAAACCGTTTTCAAAACAAACATGTAGTGTTTCGTTCCAACTTAGGCGATTTGGTCTATACTTGTTTCTTTGTCGCGATAACGTAGTAATTCTAGGCTAATAACCGAATAAGAACACATAATGTTTTCAAAATCGGATATCACGGTTAGTAGAGGCCGGTCTTCGGACCGGCGAAGAAGTGCTCATAGCTGACCTTCCCCGATCGTACCCAAGCTCCCGAGCCAAGACCACTTTGGTGATGACGGACATGTGGCCTTCGGCACCGAGTCAGGGTTTCCTAAATTTCCCATTTTAAATATTTAGGTGGCGACTCTGTAGTCTGGCAAAGCAGTCCATGTTTGGCACTACTTTTCAAAAATCTGTTTTCTCAAACGATTTGCCGGATTTGGACTCTTTGGTTCAGATTAGAACCGACACAAATCGAGTCCGAACTGTAGCGAGGACTCTTTGGTTCAGATTTAGAACCGACACAAATCGAGTCTGAACTGTAGCGAGGTCCCCCGCGGACGTGCTACAATTCCCTACGAATCAAATAACTAGATTGTTATAGTGTAGTCAATCAGTGAAAGTAATTAATTTTTTTGAAATTAATTTTTATATGGAATAATCATTTTTATCTTCCGATTGAAAATACTCCTTTGTGTATATTTCAATTGAGTTATATAAATTGAATTTAAAATATTTTAAAAAAAGTATTGGTGAAGAATCTTTGATGCCTTAGCACCCTTTTTATAATCACCTTTGTTTTATCTTTTGATTAATTATTTTTCTCAAATTATTCAACCATTTCAAAAATTAAAATCATATTTTTCTTTACTTTATTTGAGTGTTCGGTAATTATTTTGAACAAATTGGTCCTTATGGATTCGACCTCGGACTCACCGAATTATATTACTTCGCGACACCCTGCACTTGGGATTACAATATAAAAGTCACAGCAAAGCTCAAATTATCGAGTTAGTACTCATGGTGAAACTCATGGGACCGAACATCACCATTCAATCCAAATCATAGATTGGAGGGAATTACAACTCTTATAAAAAGAGTTTTATTGACCAGAAAAAATATAAAATATTTATAATATCAATATATTTTTTACATATATCAAAACACTTCGCACATTTTTATATATTTCAATACACTTTTTAAATAATTTTTTAACATTAATAAGCCTCTGTTTGGGAAGTGGGCTAGCTTTTTGATTTTTTGATTTTTTTGATTATTTTAGCGTGGGCTAAAAAATTTGGTTTAGGAAGAGATTTTTGACTTTTTTTGTGAGAGAAGAATGTAATAATTATGGATTGAATGTGATGTTTTGTTTGTTATGGTTAAAATAACTTATTTGTTCTTTTGTGGCTAAAATAACCCCAAACCCTCTTGCCAAAATAGCCTATATACTTTTTTTAACATTTTTCTTATTAAAAATGTAATGAATCTTATAAATTTAAGGGGTACTTACCAATTAGTCCTATTAACTAGACTTATTTACCTGCAGATCCTAACTAATAAATTTAACACTATAAAAATAAGAGAGTGATAAATTTATCACTAAAAATTTATTCATAAAAACAAAGAGACTGATAAATTTATCACTATAAATTTATTCATAAAAATAAAAGACTGATAAATTTATCTTTATCACTTAATAAATTTATCAATAGGACTTAATGGGTAATAAGTCTCCAAAGTAGGACCTATTGGGTAATAAGTCTCCAAAGTAGGACATATTGGGTAATAAGTCTCCAAAGTAGAACCTATTGGTAGTTTACCCTAAATTTAATATGATTACATTGATTTTTATTTTAACAATGTTAGACAATCGAATGTGACACAAAAAATTTAAAATATTTTAGTATCAAAATATCTTTTTTTAGTAATATTGCTATGGAATTACTAAAAAAAAAAAGCTAAATATGGTGTAAATTATTTTTTTTATACAAGAAAAACTGAATATAATTATATTAAATTTATAAAACTTAATAACGTGTTTTTTTTTTTAAATTTTAAAATACTGTTTTTATTTATTTATAAATAACTGTTTATATATATATACAACACCAAATTGCTTGAATCTAAAACCTCACCCCCTTCTCATATAAATACCACTGAGGCAATTTTATAGTTACACAACCCTCCTTGTTAATCACCAATTATTATTAGATAAAAATTGATAATGTCATCAAAATTTTAAATTAAAATACTGAATTTACCCTTGCATTACAAAATTATCGAGTCAATGAGATTCGTTTAATCAAATATCAAAAACCACACAAACTCAAGCAAACAACTTGTAAGACATAAATTTGTATCATCTTACAAAAAAAATTGATCTTTGATCTATGAAAAAAAAAAAAAAACATGGAGAAGAGAGTCATCAATCTAGTTCCCTCTTCTATTTCTGTTTTGATTAGTTTGTAGTTTTGATATGAACCCCATATCTGGTTTGCAATCTGATTTGCCTGTTTGTGTGTGAGCATCTCAAAACTCTATTGATGGAGAAAAGTTCTTTGGTGTATGTATATTCTTTAATATGTTTCATCTTTTTGTAAATCTCTCTACTGGATTTTATAAACTAGTTTTGTATACTTGTCAAAATTGAAGTTAATTGAATATCAAGATTAGTCGTATTATATATAAAAATGAAAATTTAATAGGTTTTAGATTAGTCGTATCAGAGCATCTCCAATAGAGCTCTTAAAACACTTGTCAAAGCTATAATATAGCAATAGTGATAAAAAGTGGATCTCCAATGACTTGCTATTTTACTTGCCAAAGATAACATATGCCATATTTGTTCTCAAATTTGACAAGTAAAATAGCAATTGTCAAACATGCCACATTAGCAAATATAAACATATTTGTGGTTCCAAATTCCGTTGAAAAAACAGAATTGAAACAGTAGAAAACCAAGTAATTTTTCAAATTTAATTTTTCTATTTAATTTTTCAAATTGAATTATATTTATTTATTTATTTCTAATTTTTCTAATTTTTTTTTCATTTTTATATTTGTTTAGTCGAAAATAATATAAATATATAATTTTTTTACAAATAGTTAAAAAAAGGTCATAAAAGACAAAAAATAAAAAAATAAAATAAAATCACAAAAAAACCTATATCCAAACAACACCTACAAACTTAGAGGAAAAGTTGGTTGAGAATTGCTAAAATAGCAAGTGAACATTGGAGTACCATTGCTATAATTTGGCAAAATAGTATTTTGCCAAATTATAGCAACAACCATTGGAGATACTCTTATGGCCTCGTTTGGGAAGTGGCTATTTTAGAGATTTTTTGAATTTTTGGCTATTTTAGTAGGATATTTTAGTTTTTTGTGTTTGGAAAGATAAAATGGATTTTTATTTGAGTCGTTGTATTGAAAAATGTGTTAAAATGATATTTGAAATGAAAATGACAAATTTATCTCTAAGATCACATTTTCCAAAATTGATATAATGAGGGCAAAATCATAATTTAGCAAGTGATGGAACAACTTGACAAGGTGATAGTGTAGGCTGTGCCTACACTGTCCCACAGCAGCCCTATTTTTATTTATTTATTTATTTTTTTAATAAAAAGGGTTGGTTAGGAGTTTTTTGGCTTTTTATTAGTTTGAGGCTATTTTAGCCTCAAACCCATCTTCCCAAACACCCCTTACACATAAAAATGAAAATTTAAGAATCACAAAACTCTCAATCTCCCTCCAGCATTAAAAATTCTTACACAGGTGTATTCTTTAATAGGTTTTAGATTAGTCGTATTATATATAAAAATGAAAACTCTCAATCTCCCTCCAGCATTAAAAATTCTTACACAGATGTATATAGTAGACCAACTATCAATATATATTAATATAATTTATATAAACAATTAATTCCTTGACATTGTTAGCTTGGTGCCCAAGAATGGTTGTCTAACAACAACTATAAGTTGACCCAAGAACAAAGAGGCTCTCACATTGACACCTCAAAGATGGAGGAAGTGAAGCTATTGGGAGCATGGGCAAGTCCATTTAGTTGCAGAGTCATATGGGCTCTGAAACTAAAGGGCATACCTTACCAATATGTAGAAGAAGATCTTTCCAACAAAAGTCCCCTGCTTCTACAGTACAACCCAGTTCACAAGAAGATCCCAGTGTTTGTCCATGGTGGAAAACCAATTTGTGAGTCTATGGTTATCCTTGAATACATAGAAGAGACATGGCCACACAACTCCTTGCTGCCAAACAACCCATACGATAGGGCTAGCGCTCGATTTTGGGCTAAATTTGTTGAAGATAAGGTAAATATTTTTACCTTTTTTTATTTGTTTCAGTATTTTTAAGAAAGAAAAATAGTTTAAAGAAACTTTATATTGAATCTTTAACTCTCTATGAATCTATATATAATAAAACAAATCATTTTTTGGAGAGTGTCTTATCTTATGTGGCATAGTTTAGGGTAAAGATTGAATAAATCTAAGGGTTATGAAAAATGTCCTATGTGGCATGGTTGAGGGTTTAAGATTGAACATGCCTTTGTATTCGTCTTTGATGATTTTTGTTTACTATGGTACTATAGGGTATAATAATTTGGACAATGTTTCGAACCTCCGGGGAAGAACATGAAAAGGCCAGGCAGGGTAGCTTGGAAATGCTGAGAACCATAGAAGAACATGCCCTTGGCGACAAGAAGTTCTTCGGTGGAGAGAGTGTTGGAATGGTGGACATAGCCTTGGGATGGATTGCTTACTGGTTGGAAGTCATAGAAGAGATAGTAGGTGTGAAGTTGCTAGAAGCAGAGTCATTCCCTCGCTTGCATTCATGGATAAAAAATTTCAAGTGTCTGAGATCAAAGAAAACCTTCCTGATCGTGACAAGATGATTGTGTTTTTCAAGCATCTGAGGGAGTTTTTACTGTCATACTGACATCCCTATGAAAGAAAAACTTCCTACTTGCAACAAGATGTTCGTGTTTTTCAAGCGTCAGTGGGAGATGTTACTGGTATCTCTATGACAGTTGTGGTGGTGTGATGTTGGTTTTTGGTCTATGTTAAATTTATCTGTTTGATCAATGGCCTATGTTTCAGTTTGGTGAAGGGCTTTAGTGCTCGGTGCCTAGTGAGTGTATTGTCCCGGGACTATTAAGTACATAATATCTAAATAATAGTTAATTGTGTTTTTAAAAACTTGTGACTTTTGAGTATGTTTGATTGATAGGATTATAGTATGGAATTGAAATTATTAATTTGTGGGCTCGGTAATTTTGTATTTGAAGTTAATTGAAGATTGAAGTTAAAAAATGTAAAGATGTATTTTGTATTTGAAGTTATTAATTTGTTGGCTCAATATTGTAATAAAGTTAGGCGGTGTCTATTTTCTTTGATAAAGATGTATTTTTATTAATTTTCTCTTGCACTATGTTTGGATTGAGTGATTTAGAGAGAATAAAAGAAATGAAGAGATATGTATTTTTCTTATTTGTTTAGATAATTTAAGTAGAGAGAAATGAGAGAAACAAAGATAAATTCATTTCTCTTATAACTCTCATTTTCAATTTTCCAAAAGTAGAGAGATTGAGAGATAAAAGAAATTAATAGATTCTTATGTTTTTATAATACCAATTTTGTCCCTGTAAAAATAAAATAAATAAAATGATTGACACTTATGTCCTCAAAGGCTTTTCATATCCAGCAAAAGATTATTGGGGAATTTACCAATAAATCCCAAAATTGAAACTTATGAACCAAATGATCCCATTTTTATTCTATTAAACCGTTTAGTCCCATTTAATTAAAAGAGACGGAAATACCCTGGTATAACCGTTGGTGATGCACCTGTGGGGCAAAAAATGGGTGAGGCACGTGAGTATATGGTGTGAGTGTTTGGCGCGTGGATGGTTGTATGTTACATGTGATACACTGTGTTGGCGTCACACAGTTACAATCCGCTGTAAGGGGTTTTTATTTAGGCTGGGTTTGTGTGTGGGAGGTTAACACAAAGCCCATTACACTGATGAACATACTCACATGGCACACACCCACACCCACACTCTCTCTCTTATCTCTCTCTCGGGTTGCATTTTGAGAGGAGAAGCTGAGCACACACTCAGAGACGGCCATACACACAGAGCTTCATAACACTGCCATAGACACAGAGCTTCAGACACACGGTTATAGAGACCACACATACAACACACACACACGGTTTTGAGAGCAAAAGACACCACAACACCATTCACAGCACACCATTCACACACTCACAGCACACACACAGCAGCAGTTCATACACACACACCCAACCAACTTCATCTTCTCACGGCACACACAGCAACTGAGAGCTACACACAGCACACACGCACACACCAGATACACAGCAGATCAGATCAGATCAGACACACACACACAGATCAGATCAGATCTTCCTGAGGCACCAGTTGCTAATCGATTAGATCTTCCTGAGCCGCCGGTTCGTGCGCCGCCCGTCGAGCCTCCGTGACGCGGCTCGGTTCCTCCGCCGCAGAATGAGGGTAAGAGATGCAGCGGCAGAGCAGATCGAAAAGAGGCAGAGCGATTGGTGGTGAGTCGAAAGGAGTCTCCGACGAAGCCTTTGAGGCTTTGGATTGTTGGATATGCGTCTGAGTGTGTGCTTGACATTGTGTGTGTTTCGGTGGATTATAAGCAATGATCGGGGAAGACACAGAGGGCACTCTCGTCTAGGAAATGAAACAAGAATGAAAAAAAAAATCAAAAAGGACCAAATCAACTCACAAATAGGACTATTTGGTATAATAGAATAAAAGTGGGACTATTTGGTATAAGAGTTTGTAAAGTAGGATTTATTGGTAAATAATCCATTTTGGTATTATAATATAAAAGGTTTCTTTTTTTTTTTCTCTTATGAAATCTAACCAAATAAGAAGGACATAAATCACAATTATTTCTTTTCTTTCATTTCTTACTTATCCAAATAAGAATAAGAGAAATTACAATTATTTTTTTTTCTTTTATAATTTAAATAATCATTTCTTTTATTTTCTCTACTACGTATGCTAGGTTGAATTATCCTATTCTACTTGATATCGATGAGAATGCTCATGGTTGGCCCCTTGGTGAACTTTTATGTTTTGTTAGGTAGACTTTTTAAAGGTTTGCAGTTATGGTCAATTAATTATTAGTCCGTTCCTAAAACCTTTTGACAAAAAAAAAAAGAAAAAAAAAAGAAAAAAAGAAAGAAGATATTTTGGCTTCTGCATGACTAATTCACGCCTGGCCAGTGGTGGAACATGATGGGTATTTATTATTTATAGTTTTTTTTTTAATAATCAATGATGAGAATATAATAATAATTTTTAAATTAATATTACGTATAAAAAATTAAATAAATTATTACAAAAGTATTTCACATAAAATTTTATAATTAACTTGAAGTAAAATCGAAAAAAAAGTATTGTGTGTAACTAATGTATCATGGATAATGTAAAAAGGTCATATATTTAAGTCGTAAAATAAATTATATAATGGTAAGATAAATCAAATTTTTACAAAATTTGAGTAGAAATTTCATATAATAGTGATATTGATATCACGTCATTATCGACATATAATATCACCAACCAATAATAAAGCAACATATGAAGGGCAAACTCCACATGCAAATATAACTAACAATCTAGTAATTTTTACATATATATAGTAAGATTAATTATATTTACATATCAATAATGATGGATATTATCTTTATATTGAGATTTTTTTACAAAATTTTCATACATAAAAATATAATTTGTTGTAATCACTTCATTTTCAATAAAACAATCACTATTATTTTCATAAATTTAAAAATATCCTTAATATTTTATTCTAAATATTATTTTTATTTAAAATTTTATTTATATACATATGTATAAAAAATGAAAAAAACGAAAAGAACAACAACCACCAAAAAAAAAAAAAAAAACAAAACAAAACAAAATGGAAAATCTAGGGTGGCACAGGACCCCTACTTCCCATGTGGCTCCATCACTGTGCATGACCCAATATTGTCATTTCAAAAGTTCCTAAATAGATGATAAACAGCATGCCAAATTAATTGAAGAATATTGAAAATGCACCGTTCATTAATATTTTTGCTAAATAACAAAATAGTTTTCTTGTGTTCAAGCAAACATCTGAATTTTTTGTTCATATAGAGTTCAATTGCTACATAGTACTGTTTGGTAAGAGTGCAATAATAAATGAGTAAGTTCTGAAAATATTTATAATTTTCTTCTTCTTTTTTGCTATGTTACTCTGGGGTAGAATCAGTTTGCTTAGAATCTTTTCTCTCGATTTTGCATTTAACTATCAAATAGTTTTCGAGTAATGTTAGGGATTATGAAAAAAATATTATGAAGATGATCATGAAAGATTTTTCACATTTGAATTATACACACAATAAAACACCACACACTAATCAATACTAATCAAAGGATGAAAAATTTTCATGATACATTTTATAATATTTTTTTCATGATCCCTAATATTACTTATAGTTTTCACCTTATTTAGCCCAAGTTTGGGAAGATTAAATAAGTGTACTTTTTGACTTTTTATGAAATATGGGTTGGATTTGGGTTGGATTTGAAGTGATGTGTTAGAAAGGTAATGTGACTTAAATAAGATGATGTGACTTAAATAGGATAGTGATTTTTTAACTTTTTAGATTTTTTTAAGGATGTCAAACTTGACCTTAGTCAACACTTTTATCTAGTTCCGCCTCTAATAAATTTTCTTGATTCCGCTTGTGACACCAACTTAATAATTTGTGGTCAACTAGGATTTTATTTTCTATAATTTCCTCTGATCCACCAAAGAGACACGAGAGAAAGCAACAAAAACAAGTGCTTGAATTTTTGAAGACCATAGAAGAGCAAGGCCTTGGGGACAAAAAGTTCTATGGGGGCAACACTTTGAGACTAGTAGACTTATTATTTGGATGGCTTGTTCAATGGTTTGAAGTCATGGAAGAAGTAATATTTTTTTTTGTTACAGGAAAATCTTTCTTACCTTTCCACAGGTCTAAGGTAACGCCCCTTACAAAGATTATTAAGGTGTTCTGTTTGCCGTTGCGAGTGAGGAGACTATAACCTGGAAACTTATCCAGACCTCCCAAGACAAGTTTCGCTTAAGTCAGAACTCACACAACGGGAGAGCGTCGAACCCAGACCAAGTACTGATTAGACAACTTGAAGTCTAACCTCCTAACCAACTGTGCTTCGCCCAGAAAATTGACCCAAAGAGAGAGAATTGAACTTATGACCTTAAAACTTAAACCCCAAACCTTAATCACAATACCACTTACCCTCGTTTAAAGAAGTAATATTAGGCACTACTTGTCCTGCATTGTTGGACCCAACCACTTTGCCTCGCATGTATGCTTGGGTTCCGACGTTGAAAGAAGTTCCTGTGATCAAAGAAAACCTTCCCAATCGCGAGAAATTGTCAGCTTATCTCAAATGTGTCAGAGACATTATTGTTGCACGCCATGATAGTTGTATTTCCAATATTTTGTTATGTCAAAGGTTTTAAGCTAAGTTAAATAAAAATAAAAATAAAAAAATTATGTGAATTTGTTCAATGAGTAGTATTTTACTTGTTGCTTTTCATATCATTTGCTTTTAAACATGTGACGTGCAGAGGTCTCGAGTTTATATATGAAAGATAATGGTATAAGAAATTATGATTAAGTAGTTAATTGGAGTTGTGAATACGATATATTTACATACAAGTTGCTTTTGTTTTATCTTATTGAAAGTTGGTTGTAGCAAAAATTATTTCCTTTTGACTTGAATAATTGAGCAACTGTTTTTTTTGTGTGGATTAATTTTGAATTGATGATTGCTTCAAATAATTCTGTGCCATTACTGCCATTCTTGAAAATTTTATGACAAGTTTTATATAACTTTCGAAATTTGTAGCAATTCGCGTTATTTATAAATATATATATATATATAATAAATAAAAATAAAGATATTCTGGTCATGTTTTTAATTATGAAAATTTGTGGACAATCAAATCAAACTCTAATCTTATAGGATCATCAGCACATTAATAGGATTTAAATACCACTCAATTTCAAGCATAATCAACCTTATTATAGAGACTTTTCATGTATGTGTTTTGTATTAAAATTCTAAAATTTTGTAATTTCAATTCTGTAAAATTGTTTTCATCTTTCAAATAAAGTTATATTTTCGATTCATCTTTATGAGATATTAAAATAAAATTTATATTGAATATGAAAATTTGAAGAAAAAAATGGAACCCCCTATATCCACTTTCAAATTAGAAAAATGGATACAAATATTTATATTTCAAATTAAAAATAAAAATTATATGTATCCATATTCAAATTAAAGATGAGGACATGTAGATCTAATTGTTCATTTTGAAATCATAAAGTGAAAATAAATATATCTATCTGTCAAATTTTTATTAAAAAAAATAATCATATAGAACATATATCTTACTTGAAAAATCTCAATAAAGATAAATTTAAAAAAAAAAAAATTCAATTTAATATAATTAAAGTTATAACATTTAAAAAAATTTAACACAACACACACCTAAAAGATAAAAATATGAGGGAATAACTTAGTCACGACCTGCTCTTCGTACCCAATGATTAAGTATTGTGATGGTCAGTAACTGAAGTAACTTCCAGCTAATTCTTGAACAAATTAATAAACGCGAGCGGAAAAAATATTTAAGTGAGGGTACCAAAATAATCATCGGAGTTTCTATTTTTATTACAAAATTTATTGACTAAAAATACCGATATTTACATATAAAAATATCATAAAAGTGTTGTGTGTGTTTATTCCGCAGCTTCGCATCTAAGACTTTACAAAAACTATTTCTGAGTTGCATTGTTTCCTGAAAATTAGGCAATGTGAGAAATATTATACCAAGAGTATAAGGGACACAAAATAACTATGGATAGTTAGTTAAGCCAAAACATTTACATAACTCAATTTGGTAAATAAATCATTTAAGTGATAGAAATTGAAATTCAGAAATTATGTAAACAAACAACTATAACCACGGTACAGAATAGAACAGAACAGAGGTCACAAGAGTGACAGTCAGAACAGTGATACGGATTCAAGAGGTGACTCGTACGGATTATAGAGGTGGCTCCCACAATAGTGTAGCACTTATTTCCTCACAACACTTTGCTCCACATCAGAAATCAAAGTATCAGTGGATCCATGACAGACAGAGGGTCACAAAGTAACTAATCAGAAACTAATGGTTTATTTAAGTCCCCCAAGGCGTGGGACCCCGTGGTGGTACTTAAAAAACATAATTGTTTATAAGATCATAGTCAAATAATCTTTAAAATATAAACAAACATATCAATGGGTTTTATTTTAAGTAAATAGGGATTAGGAAATAATCCACGTAATCGAAATATTAATATAATTTATATATAATAATTTATAAAACATAAGTTGTATTAAAATAAAAATGATAAGTTAAAATATACATAAAATATATTATGGTGACTCAAAATATAATATAATTCCATTATTAAAGACCCTCTCAACTTTCATTATTTTTTATTTCTTTTCTTCCTTTCTTTCCCTTGTCCTTCCTCTCTGTCTTTCTTTCTCTTCTTTTTCTTTTGCACCCAGTGATCACCTCCTCTCTATTTATAGGGAGGTGAAAGCCTCTGAATCCAACGTGGTAGTTCAAATCCCTCTCAGATTTGATCACGGATTCGTTCTTATCTTAATAAATATTTAAGATAATTACACTTTGACTTAGTTTTTTAATATAATTATATAAATAAATTAATTTCTAATTAAATTACATTCTACCGTATACTAACAGAAAATTAATTATTTATTTTGCTGCCACACCCATTATTATTATTATTTTTATTATTATTATTATTATTATTATTATTATTATTGGTTTCAATATTATTATTTATTTAATAACATATTATTACATATAACCATAATACTAGTATAAAATTTAAGGAACAACTAGATTTTCAGGTTGTTACAATCTTTCATCCTTTGAAAAATTTCGTCCTCGAAATTTGTCATATGTGTAAGTTATCCACTGTACACAATGATAAATATATATTAGATGATTAATCTGATAGAAAATATTACCTCAAAAAAATTTTTTTTTTACCAAAAACAGTTCACTGTCTAGTTATCAAAAATTGTTTTGGGCCAAAATGAAAAACATTAGGTGACTTTAAAAACTTTTCATTAGTTTTATTTCTGAAAAGAAAAAATGAGAACATAATTAAACAAGCGACTGGAAATAAAATGATAGAATCACATGCAAGAGTTGAAGAAATTTGAGAGGGGTTTCCATTTCTTTTATCGGTGAACTTTCCACTGATGAAAAATAGTTTCAAAATTAGTATCTTTATAATTTGAACCCACTTTTAAAAAATCGAAATGTTTTTTTTTTTGAATTTTAAACTAGAAATTATATGTATTTAATTATATTATAACTTTGGTGGGTGCTTGAGCCCGATACCCTTTTGTTTCTTTTTCTTCTTTTGCTATAATAAATATGAATTATATCTAATATCCTTCACAAATTAAGCACACACAAAAAAATTTTAATATATATATAAAATCATATAAAATTATAATATAATTAAATCGACTAATAAAATATAATATTTAGGTACTAATTACCCGCTATCTTACTTCTTTAATGTGCATGTGTCATATGCTCCAATGATGATTTATTTATTTTTTTATAAACCATTGCTCTGATACCATTTGTCACGATCCGCTCTCCGTACCCAAGGGTTAAGTATCGTGATGGCCAGTAACTGAAGCTACATCCGGCCAATTCTTGAACAAATTAATAAACACGAGCATAAATAATATTTAAGTGAAGGTGCCAAAATAATCATCGAAGTTTCTATTTTTATTACAAAATTTATTGACCAAAAAAGCCGACATTTACATATAAAAATATCATAAAAGTGCTGTGTGTGTTTATTCTGCAGCCCCGCATCTAAGACTTTCCAAAAGCTATTTCTGAGTTGCATTGTTTCCTAAAAATTGGTAAACAGTTATAACCACATGGCAGAGTGAGAAATATTATACCAAGAGTATAAGGGACACAAAATAACCATGAATAGTTAGTTAAGCCAAAATATTTACATAACACAATTTGGTAAATAAATCATTTAAGTGGCAAAAACTGAAATACAGAAATTATGTAAATAAATAAACATAACCACGGTATAAAATAGAATAGAACAGAACAGAACAGAGGTCACAGGAGTAACAGTTAGAACAGAGATATGGATTCAAGAGGTGGCTCGTACGGATTATAGAGGTGGCTCCCACAATAGTGTAACACTTATCTCCGCACGGCACTTTTATGATATTTTTATATGTAAATATCGGCTTTTTTTGTCAATAAATTTTGTAATAAAAATAGAAGTTTCGATAATTGTTTTAGTACCCTCACTTGAATATTATTTCTGCTCGCGTTTATTAATTTGTTTAAGAATTGACCGGAGGTAATTTCAGTTACTGGCCATCACGATACTTAACCTTTGGGTACGAGGAGCGAGTCGTAACAAACTTGGCAGTTGTGACAGTAACAAAAAAAAAAAAATCATAAAAAATATAACATTTTAATTATTAAAGTGTATATATTTTTTCATTAATTTATAAATTTTATTTGACTGCACACTGTATTATTATTTCTCCTAAAAATATCATGAATTATGCTTGCCACCTAATGATAGAATCCAACACCAAACAAATATTATAAGAACAAATAAAAAGCAAACCTTAAACGCTATAAAAGCTCTCCAAAATGGACTTTTAATCAAAATTTCCAAATTCTTATATAGTTTTCAAAACTCAATTTGTGTTATTTATGAAGAAAAAAAGAAAAGGGAATTATCAAACAGCAATGGGAAGATCTAAATCATGTAGTGGAGAATCCAGTGGAATCTCTCTCTCTCTCTCTCTCTCTCACCTAGCCATCTCTGGAATGCCAACTTAATTCCTGCCAGCATAGTTCCCATAAGGCTCCATCCAATGAGCTAACTCAACCTCCATTCTCTACACCCTCTAAACTTAAACTCAAAGGAAACTCCAATTAGGATTTCACACAAATAAGTAAAAAAGCTAGCCACGTACGAGGGAATCAAAGCAACAAAACACAATAAGCCATACTTGCAGAAAATCAAAATAAATTCTCAAATTTTGTAGACCAGTGTAATTATTTAAAAATAAAAAAATAATAATAAAAAATTACAAGCATACAAGCAAGGTTTTAAATATCACCCGCCACGTATGGTATTAGCCATTATGTATTCAAATTTTGGATTTCTAATATCATTATTCATCAATATATTGGCTGATATATGACTCTTATCGCCAAATACCGATACATATCCTGATTTTGTTATTTAAAACCATGCATACAAGGCTGTCTTTCTCAAGCCCTGCAACACTTGACCCTTAAAAGGAAAGATTTGCGAATGTTGACTTGGACTCCCATCAAAACAAAATTCAGAGGGTAGTAGGGGATTCCCCTCAACTGCCATTGGAAACTCCGAACAAGCAGCCACTTGTACTGGTGGTCCACTCAGTTGGCTATAGCTCTACTCCTGAAGATAGAAAGAGAGGCAAAAAGGGTAGACCTCGAGGCAAACATATTACTCCTGTGAGGGACTTGTCTTTGGTGGATGTGGTTATTCAGAATACTGAGCCGAAGCTTAAGACACCGATACCAAGCCAGGTAATTTTCACTCCTTCTGTCATTAAGATTGAGAATTGTATTTCCCAAGTTCCCAGTTCATATCCAGAAAATGACACTGTTGTTAACTCATGGGCTTTGGTGGCTGGCCCTAAAAAGCCACAAGACAAATGTTTATCAGTTGGAATTGTCAGGAGATTGGGCGACCTCTAACAGTCCAAATCCTTCAAGGATTGTGCTAGACCCATCACCCTACAATAATATTTCTAATGGAAACCAAAAATAAGCAATCTTCTTGCAAAGGATTAGAAGAAAACTCCATTTCACAAACCACTGCTACGTCAATCCAGTGAGAATTGCTAGCAGCCTTGCCTTGTAGTGGACAGACGAGGTGGACCTTCAAGTGCGAATGAAATCTCCGAATATCTTCAGGTGTCTCATTGCCTCCAATGGTATTAGCACAGATTGGTTAACTACCTTTGTGTATGCTCCTCCTCGATGGGCTGAAAGGAAACGGTTCTGGAATGATCTTTAAGCAATGGTGGCTGAGAATAGCTATCCCTGGCTTTGTTTAGGTGATTTCAATGAAATTGGCTGGTCCTGGGAAAAGCAAGGGGCCGGAGGGGAAAATAGAGCCATAATGCATTTTTTCCAAGAGTTTATGATGGATTGTGAATTAATGGATATAGAGTTCAAGGGGGCTCTGTACACATGGACAAACAATCAAGAAGGTGAAGCGAATGTCCACAAACGACTAGATAAAGTCCTGGCCACCGTGGACTGGCGACACTAGTTTCTTTATGCTCAAGTCCATCACAAAGCTCTCATCGGTCCGACCACTGTCCTTTGCTATTACATTGCTTAATCCCTCCGAAGAGAATTTCTTGACTTTTCAAGTTTGAGTCTATATGGACCTCTCATCCTGAATGTACTGCGGTTATTAATTCCTACTAGGCTAAAGGTAATCATAGATCACCAATGTTCCGTCTCTCTGAGAAACTCAAGGCTGTAGACACCCTATTTTTGACCGACCTTAAGACTCAGATGCCATCGATTGAGCGCTCAATGATTGTGCATGTTGTGCTCGTTTTGAGTTTCCGAAATTTTCGGCCGAGTGCCTTGCCTCCAAGCCTCTGAACTCTTTGTGCTTTGGCTCGATTTGCGGACCGAACCTTGTTTTCTCTTCCCTGAAGGGAGGGGGTGGTCTATGAACCATTCTTTTGTGGTCGTTGACCAGTTTTCCCGCTTGTAGACTAGTTTCCGATTTTCGGAGCCTTCGGCCACGCGTCTTGTCTCGGGACTGCTTAACGTTCTCCGCTTGGCGTGGTTTTTGAACCACACCTTGTTGCCTTGGCCTAGAGGGCTACTGTGGTCTGGAAGACCACTTTTGGTGCTCGTAGGCTAGTTTTCGAGGCTCCCGACCGCACACCTTGCCTCCTGGACTTTCGTCTTGCATTCCTTTTGGTTTGTTTTTTGTACAAACCTTGTTTTCCTTGTTTGGAAGGTGGTACAAGGGTAGGAGACCAGTTCTTCCCCTTGGAGACCACTTTTCTTTCCGCCAGCCAATTTTCTGGTCGGCCAACTAGCTTTCTTAGTCTTTAGACCACCTTTTCTGGTCGGCCACCACACCATTGCCTTGCTTTCATACTGCAGACCATCTCCCCCCCATGGCCAACCACTTTTTGCCTTGGCCGACCACTACCACTGGTCGACCGACCAGTAGAAGTAGCTGACCGGCCACTTCAAGTGGTCAGCAGCTTTCCATCACCTTTTTGGAGATATTTTTAGGCCAGCTGTTACAGTTGGAAGGCACAAAAGCCATCCTCCATACACGTGTATGAAGGGATGGCTTTAGGCCAAAAGTTTGTCCAACAAGCTTGTTGCTTGTTCTTTATGTAAGAGAACCTCCTCCCTCTTCCTCCAGGTTCAAAATTTGGTGGCTTGAGCTATAGATACACACTTGTCTCTATATTTCCCTGTTTGCTCTTATTTTGTGCCTTAAAGTGTAGTTTTTCCATACTATTGCACACAAACACACACTCAAACGCCATACTCTTGTTGCTGAGGCTCTTTGAGGTTGGTTTTGGAGTCTTTGGACTGGTTTTGATCAAGAAAAGTTGCTAGAGTTGCAGCTTTAACGGGATTCTACAAGGGTGAGTTTCTACCCTCTTGAACCTTGCTTTTTGCTTAAGCTTTTAGCCCTATTTTCATGGTGTTTTAGGATTAACTTCTTACTGCAAAAAGTTCTGATTTTGTATGCTTGTGATGTTTGTTAGGGTCACTTTTGTGTTGGGGGTAGTCTACCCCCTCTTAGGCCTTGTTTGGCCTTGTTCTTGTGCCATCCTTTTAAGCTATTGGGACCACCTTGTTTTGGCCTTCTCACTACTGAAACTCAGAGGAATTTCAGCGGTGGAAATGGTGTTTTAAGGTCCCAAATAGGAGAGGGTCATCCCTTCTCCTTGTGTTTTGTATGCTTGCTTTGTATACCTCATGTGTGAGCATGTTTGTTAAGCTTGTGTTTGCCACATCTTAGCCTATTTTAGGCCTTATTTCAGCATGGCATACCACTGTTTTGACTTGGTTTTGTCATTCCTTGCATGCCTTATACACTTGTAGTGTAAATCTTGAAACTAGGTTTGTGTGCTTCTTTAAGTAACATGTCTTTCTAACTTGTTTTGAGTCTATCTCAGCATGTTCTTGGTGTTGTTTTGCCATGATATACCTCTGTTAAGGTTTGGTTTGATAGCCCTATGCATGCTCTATGCACTTGTAATGCAATCCCACAAATTAGCCTAATGTGTATCATGTTTTAGACCATCATTCTAACATGATTTTGGCTTAACTCTAAGCAGCTTTTGTCTATGTTTTAGCATGCTCTAGCTCTAATTTGTGTTGTTTTGGTCATGTATGCCATGCTTTGTATAGCTATAATGCATTTTAGCTTGTTAGCTTTGTGTATCAAGTCCACTAGCATGTATTACTTGGGCTATTTGAATGATTTGGCATCATTTGTTATGTGATTTCAGTGCATGTTTCATGTTCATGCATTTACATCTTTCACTCTTTCAATGCGTTGGAGGGTTTGCCCTTTATGTCTTAAACATGAATCATTGCGTATGCCTTCATGCCTAAGCTTGCGAGCTATCATTTCAATGTATTTTTGGGATTATTTTGCCATGATATAACTCTAATTTTTGTCGGCGAAGCCATCTCATGCTTGGTCTTGATAGGTGTAGTGTAATCCACCTTATTTACCTTGCATATTCCATGCCTTATGCCCTTCATGCTAGCTTGTTTTGGCTTCTTTTCATACATGTTTTAGTATCATTTTGACATGTTCTAGGATTGTTTTGGGTTGCCTTGACCATATGCTTCATGTTTTGTATAGTTGCAGTACAAATGCCTATGCTAGCTTCAAGCTTTGGGTACCATAGCATGCTTCATTTGTGTTGTGTACATGATTTGGCATCATTTACCATGACATTTCAGAGCATGTAGCATTGCCATGTTCCCACCTCATTCACTCTTTAAGTGCCTTTGAGTGTTATGCATTGTTGCCTTGTTTATGGCCTAGTGTGTATGCTTGCATGCCTAGACATTTGAGCCTCCATCTCAGCATATTTTGGTCTTTGTTTTGACCTACTTGAGCTCTGTCCATGGTTGGTTCATGCATTTGTGCCATGTATTGCATGTCCCCTTTCTAGTCCTCTTTGCTAGCTCTAATGCTTAAGGACCTTTGCATGCTATACTTGTATTGTTTGGGTGATTTGGCATCATTTCATATCTTATTTCAGTGCACTTAGTATTGTTACACTTCCACATTTGTCACTCTTTAAGCACTCTTGAGAGTTGTGCTCTTATGCCCGGTCAATGGGCCTTTGCATTGTGCATGCATTTACTTTGTACTTCATGCCTTAGTTTTAGCTTTATGGCCACTGATTTGGGCATGACTGAGGTCTGTCCATTTTGGTCTAAGTCCATCGAGCATGTCATGTGAATGTTGTTACATTGCATCATGTTGTTGCGTGCTTATGTTGCCTTGCATTGTGTATGCTCATGTTACATTGCATTGCGTATGCCATGTTATTTTTTGCATTGTGTATACCATGTAGTTGCATTGCATGTGTTGCATGCTTGAGTTGCATTGCATTTGTTTGGATTAGGTGTTAATCCAAACACAAGAAACGAGGGACGTTTCATACTTGAAGTGATGAAACGTGCCTCAATTCTTGGTCGCCGACGCTCTTGATCATACATGATAGAGTTCTAGGCTTTATGTGTTTATGTGTGCATTCATTTTATATTGAATTGTGAAATTTGGCTTCTCGGCCATCATGCATCGAGATGCGTGATTGGTGGTCCGAGGGTCGAGAACTACACTCCCTTGAGCTTATGAAACGATAGGGAGGGTGGTTATGCACATATATCTTGCAAATACATTGACATGTCCTTTCTTGCTCTCTGTTGTAGCAAATTGGAGAAGTACAGCAAAAACTGGTCGGCCAATCAGAAAAACTAGCTGGCCGACCACTTTTTCTGGTCTGCAGCAATAGAAAGTGGTCGGCCAGTGGCTAAAAACACCCCTAGGTGGTCAGCAGCCCTCCCACAGGTCCCCAAGGTGAGTTAGAAGCTTTCTAGAGCTTGGTGCAAGGTTTTGAGAACAATTGCAAACAGAGGCAAGTTGGGGCATCGTGACGGATTTCCGAACGAGGCGACCGAGCATGCATGCACTCCTCATCCCGAGGACCTCTCTTTAATGCTTTCCTTAGCTAGTTTATGCTTTGGTTCTGTATTTAAGTAATTAATGCGTTTAGTTGCTTATTCGTGTTGTAATAACTAGTTAGTTAACTTGTTAGTTAATTAGCTTTGTTTTGTACTTAATTAGCTGGCTTGTTAGTTGGCTAGTTTTGTTATGTAATAATTAGTTTAATTAGCTTAGATTAGCTAGTTAGCTTCTTATTCGAACCCTCCGTCGAGAGGGCCAACTATTGTAATAAGCGTGCGTGTGTGTAATGCATATCTTCCAACCCCCATTTCTTTCTCCCTTTTACTTAACCGCTTACGATGGTTAGTTTTAGGGTATGTTTCAATTAGCATACCTTATGCTTGCATGTGTACATCCATTCATCTGTTTTGCATGCACCGGGCTCAGCGCATCATACTAACTGCATTGTATTTCAATACATTTACTTGAATACGTGTTCAACAACATGTTATCAAGTTGCATTTGACATGACATCTTAGAATAGCCGAGCTTATTTTAGTTACATTTTTGCATGTGTTGCGTTAGCTATCTTAACATAAACTAGGATCATGCATGATTTCTAACTAGTTCTCTGTTTTGGCTTGGAGTACACTGTGAGTGTTTACGCCTTAGCATACTGCATGTGTGTAAGTGCTACCATGTTTAGTATGCTTGCCATGAGGCTAACTGCTTAACTGATATAACTACATGAATGCCTATGGGTGAAGGTTGGATTTCTTAAATTGGAACAATTCATCAAAACCATGTTTTCTAAGCCCACTTGAGGGTAGCAAAATCCGCGTCTTAGCCTACTTACGAGTAGCATCTTCAAAACCGTTTTCAAACAAACGAACATGAAATATTTTGTTCCAACTTAGGCAATCTAGTCTATAGTTGTATGCTGTGTGCATCACATAGTAAGCTAGCTAATAAACCAGAATAAGAACACATGTGTTTTCAAAAACAACATATCATGCTTAGTAAAGGCCGATCCTTTGATCGGGCGAGCGGGGGTGCTCATTGCATGACCTTCCCCTTTCGTATCCAAGTTCCCGAGTCGAGGCAACTTTGGTGATGACAGACGCGTGGCCATAGGCACAGTCAGGGTTTCCTAAATTTCCTAAAATAAAACATTTAGGTGGCGACTCTGTATCTGGCAAAATAGTCCATGTTTGGCACTTCTTTATTAAAATCAGTTTTCCAAAACGATTTGCCGGATTTGGACTCTTTGGTGATTTATCAATCTTACATTGCACTTTGTGAGATCAGATTAAGAACCGTGACATTGAGTCCGAACTGTAGTAGCTCAGAACAAAATGAATTCGCGCGCTTCTCGCGCACGGAGCCAGGAGTTCTCCGGGCGGTCTACAACGGCATGCAGCAGCAGATTAGTCTCTTGGAAAAAGAATAGATTTGGGGATAACCGGATCAAAATCAATGCTCTCAAATTGGAACTTCAACAGATTCAATCTTGCCCTTATTCCGCTGCCAGAATGGCAACAATTCGAGATCTATAGAGGGAGTTGGAGACTGTGTCGAACCAAGAAGAGATGTATCAACATCAGCGGTCTAGGGTTAATTGGCTTAACTATGGAGACAAAAACTCCTATTTTTTCCATGCAACAGTGGTTCAGAGGAGGTAGAGAAATCAACTGGTGAAACTATTGTCCGAGGAAAAGGAGTGGTTAGAGACTGATGAGGCAATCAACGAGCACCTGCTTTGTTATTTTCAAACTCTTTTCCAAGCAGTGGATGACAGGGATTTTACGGAGGCTCTATCAATAGTCACACAGGAAGTTTCAGAGGAGGTAAATGCTGAGCTAATTAAACCTGTTACAGATGAAGAGATTAAAAGTGCGGCCTTTCAGCTTGGCTCTCTAAAAGCCTTTGGACTAGATAGGTTTCAAGGCATTTTCTATCAAAATCATTGGGAAATTATGGGTTTTGAAATGTGCTTAGCGGTTCGGGATTTCTTCAATACGGGGTCTATTCCTCCGGAATGGAACAACACTAATCTGGTCTTAATTCCCAAGGTAGCGACACTGGAGAAATTGACACAATATAGACCGATCAGCTTGTGTAATTTCAAAATGAAGATTATCACAAAGATCATGGCCAACAGACTCAAGCGCTTCCTCCACTATCTTATATCCCCTAATCAGGTGGCTTTCATTCCGAGAAGACTCATTCAAGATGGTATTCTGGTGGCACATGAAGGGTTTCACTTCTTGAAGCAGAAAAAAAGGGAGAGACAAGTGGATTTAGCTTTAAAACTAGACTTCAACAAGGCGTATGATCGTATTCAATGGGATTACCTCAAAGCTGTACTTCAAAAAATGGGTTTTCATGACCGTTGGATTTTTTGGGTAATGGAGTGTGTTACTACAGTCAAGTTTTCAATCTTTGCAAATGGGAAAAAGAGGGCCTCATTTACATCCTTTTGTGGCCTTAGACAGGGAGATCCGCTATCCCCATATCTATTTGTCCTGGTGGCTAAGACCTTGTCCAAAGTGATCAAGATAAAAGTCTAGGACAACAAAATTACAGGCATCAAAATAAGAAAGACTTGCTTAGTGCTGTCCCACCTTTTATTTGCAGATAATGTCCTTCTTTTTTTCAAGGCCACTCTTTCGAAGACCATGGAGATGGCCTCAACTCTCTAGGTATATATAGCTCTACTTCTGGTCAACGCCTCAATTTCGTTAAATCGGAAGTTTTCTTTTCGACCAATGCTCCTTCGAAATTAAAAGGACAAATCTGTGAGTTGCTTGGTACTCCTCTTGCACAACCAAACATGAAATATTTGGGGCTTCCATCATAGTGGAGCCGATCCAAAGCTGAAGCTTGCGGTTTTTTGGTGGACAAGATGGTTTCCAAAATGCAAGGTTGGAAAAATAAACTTTTTTCCCATGTCAGAAGAGAGGTTTTGTTAAAAGCGGTGGTCCAAGCCATACCTTCATATGCTATGGCATGTTTTGCATTTGCTAAATCTTTTGGTGTTAAGGTTAACAGAGCCATTCGGAATTTTTGGTATAAAGGAGATCTAATGAATAGACGAATCCCTAGGGCCAATTGGGAGTCAATGAGTGTCTCAAAACTCCACGAGGGTTTGGGTTTCCGAGATTTCTCAGCCCTTAATCAAGCCATGTTAGCTAAACAAGAGTGGAGACTTATCACTAATCCACAATCTTACTGGGCACAGCTTTTCAAAGGACTGTACTTCCCAAACACCAATTTCCTTACTGCTACTATTGGAGCTCAAGCGTCGTGGGCTTCGACCAGTTTGCTTAAAGAGGGGATTTATTGAAAAAAAGGGATGCGATGGCAGGTCCAAAATGGGGAGTCCATTTAGTTCTGGGATGACAAATGGATATCAATAGTGCCTAATTTTCAGATTTCATCCCCCAAACCGCCATTTTGTGACATTGTGACAGTTTCAGATGCTATTGATCCAATTAGGAAACAGTGGAACATGGAGGTGCTTCAAGTAATTCAGCTCATCCCCATTTTGATGGAGGATAGCGAAGATCGGTTGGTTTGGCATCATACCAAGTCTGGGGCAGTACTTAGTCAAATCTGGTTACTAGGTGGCTAAGACATCCATGCAATCGAGCTCCCCGTCTCAACCATCAAGCTCTTTTCAATTTTCCGAAGGGTTCTGGAAGAGTTTGTGGTCCATTAAGGCCCTTCCCAAACTCAAAGCACTTTTGGTGGCAAGCTTGTAAGAATCTTTTTGCTTCTAAGGTTAATTTCCATCGACGATGATGCTCACCATCTAAGGTATACCCGTGGACTCAAGCTGTGTAGTTCGGAAGTCTGTTAAATATTAGAATTGAAAAAGGGTCTATGGTGAATGTGGCAGAATGGACGACTCAGTGGATGAAACCCAAGCGACAGAATGATGAAGAGGATTTGGTCTTTAGCAATTGTGTATTTATTGGGTGGTACATTTGGAAAACGAGAAATGCTTTTTTATTTAATCACGTCCCTATTAACCCCATGGATACCATTGTGAAAATAACCCAGGGGTGGAATGAATACCAAACACACTGTCAGATAGGCTACTCTGTTCATCTCGATACACCAAAGATTAGCACTGTGGAGGTCAAGGCTAGCAACTGCACCTTTTGGGGAGTGTAAAATCAATCGTGATGCAAGTTTTAACAAACAGAACCATAACAATCTGCCTACTATTATGAGAGACTCCGCAGCCGCTATTGATGGCTTAGTCTCCTTATTTCCAGCTTTCATCTCGCAGAATGAAGCACATGCGGTGAGAATGGCGGCTATGATGGCCCAAGCTTGCGATTTGAATTCTACCATTGTTGAAAGTGACTGTAAAGAAGTTATCCAACTGGGAGTGGGTGAAACAGTGCCTCCGTGGGAAAGGTTGGCAATTTTGCTTGATATTCGCCACCTGGTCAAAGTAGTGAATTTGCTTTTGAAATGGACTACCAGAAACAACAACCAGGTTACCAATTAGGTAGCAAAGGCCCATACTTGTAATCTTTTGCCTTTGGATTGGGTGGCTAACCAACATGCAGCTCTTGCTGCTTTTATTAATGCTGATGTACCACATTCTCTTCGTTGATTCTATATATATATATACCCATCGTTCAAAAAGAAAAAAACTCCACCAGCTATAAACCAAGCTAAAAAATAAAATAAAAAATTCAATTCCCGAAAATAATCCCCAACTAGGTATCAACAATATCTTGCATAATTATAAGCTCTGTGGAATACCAAATGAAGCACAACAACAAAAATCAGCAAAACCCTAAATGGATATGCATGCAATAGCAAATTAAAACCCAACATTCAATTCTCTAGGGCTAAACTGACATAAAGCCCCAAATTAAAACCCAATAACTCTCTAGAACAAAAGTGACCCCTAAATTAGGCACACACCACACGAAAACCCAATTGTCAAATCCTCTCTAACTCTGTTTGGATTAAGTGATTTGGAGAAAAAAGAAAAGAAATTGAGAGATACGTATTTCTCTTATTTGTTTGGATAACTTAAGTGGAGAGAAATGGGGAGAAATGAAGAGAAATGGAGAGAAACTCATTTCTCTTATAACCTTCATTTTCAATCTTTCCAAAAGTGGAGAGAGTGGGAGAGAAAAAGAAACCAATAAATTCTTATATTTTCATAATACCAATTTTGTCCCTGTAAAAATAAAAGAAATAAAATGATTGAAAATATAAAAAGGTTATTTTGGTAATATAACACAAAATAATTTCTGTCTTTTTCTCTTATGAAATCTAACTAAATAAGAAGGAGAAAAATCACAATCATTTCTTTTCTTTTATTTCTTATTTATCCAAACAAGAAGAACATAAATCACAATCATTTCATTTCATTTCTTTTTTTTTTTATAACTTAAATAATAATTTCTTTTCTTTTCTCTCCTAAGTTCCAAACTGTTGGCTTTTTGACTTTTGAAGGTTATTATTGTAATTATGAGCTTGCCAGCAAGGATCAATCAATCCTTACAGAAATTTAATTGCCAACCAATTATAAAACGATTGTGTTTTAGTTCTTTCAGCCTCAATGAAGATGACTTTTACTTGTGACTTTGCTAGGAGAATTAAACAAACAATGGGTAAATAAAGAACAGTTATAGTATTTCGTTAAGCAAAATGAAAGACTTACAAAGATCTGAATCAGCCTCGTAGAGGTTTACAGCAACAACCTACTTGAAATCTACTCCTACGAACGAAATGTAGTGTAGGAATTTGAAGTACAGAAATGTAAAGAACAAGAAATGTAAAAACTGGAAAATAATGTAAAGTAAAACTGATTTTCTAGATCTGAGTCTGGGCCTTTTCTGGGGTCCTCTATGCTATTTATACTTCTCAAGGAGAACCATCGAACTACATTTCTAACCGTTGAATTGCTCCTCCATGATCGCTGATCATGTTGTCTTAGAGTTAGCTTCACTATGCCAATATCTGCAGTTAGTCTTCCCTCCTGATTTTGAATTCAAATGTGAGTAACCATTGAAGCCACATCACTTTGTATCTCTTTGTTGATTCAGTACTACGCAGATCTTATGAAAACCAATATCAATTGCCACGTGCACGATCATGATCGAAGGTCTGGATCGTCTTCTCGTATTACCCTCAACTTGCCATGTGTCGAATTGTAATTGGCTTATACAAAATATGCAGCCAACATTACCCCCCCGCACTAATATATCCAATACTTGGTGATATTTAGTGGATCAAGGTTTTTAAACCACGTCCTAGAACATGCATGGGCTTTGCATTCTCCCAAAAATGCAACTGTCATTCATCATTTCCATTAAATTTTCTTTTAATCCTTTGAACATCCCCACCATTTTAGTAGTCGAACAGTCTGATACATCTTTTATGGCCAAATTAATTCTCTCTTCTATGGATCGATTACACGAAGAGTCATCAGATGATGCTATTTTTCCTCGAAAAAACCTTCATGCATTGATTAGCCACCTTTATCCACCTTCCTATATTCAAGTCATGGAAGCATTTGCGAACTATCAACCTTTGGATTACGCATTCGTTACTCATAATTCTCTAACCCAAATTTTGTAAAAATGGACATTGCAAGCTCTTCTTCTAAGCCACAATCTTCTGCATGGGATGCGGTCATGGCTTCTTCTTCCTCCGGGGCTTCTAGTTGGAGAAGCTGGTCTGACTCTGAGATATGTGAGTTAAGGGAGTGAATTAACCATCATTTTGTTGAGTTCACTGATTCTTTAGAGTTCCCTTTCTATGCGCGAAACTCGGTGGTCTATCCTTACGTGCCCATCGATTGCTGACGTAGTTTAGAGGACAATATACTTGTAGCATGGTACACATCATCCATGTCTACAAAGATAGTACAAGCTACCCCTCGCCCAGAAGAGGAACAGGGGTATAACCCATCATTCTTAGCCAAGAAGACGAAGCTTCATCCTTCTGACTGGCTTGATTGTATCAATGTCCCTCGGTTTCTTCCTTCCTTCGAAATGGAAGCGTCTATATCTCCTCTTCTGAAAAAACCTTCCTAGATAGAGAGATTGAAGCTTACCCTCTCTGCGGAGAAGGTTTTTCCTCCTTACAAGCCTTTACCTCCTCTTACTCCAGCTCAACAAAAGCAAGCCCAACTTCTACTTGCAGCCTTTTCTCACTTGCCCTTCAATGTTTTTGAGGACGATGTTTCCCTCAAGAACCTTCGATGGGCTTGTGATATTCTGACTCGAGGCCATGTCCTCAACCCCATTGCCCAAGTAGAACTCCACATGTTTTTGGACCAACTCCCATTGCTTCTCCATTGGCACCGCACATCTTTGGCTACCACCCAATCCTAGGTCCAACTTTTATCCCTCCGAGTTCACACCCAGTACGAAGCAGAGAACCTCGTCGAGAAATACAATGACTTCAAGAATAAAGACTCTGCGTACTGGGATGACTTGGATATGGACGAGCTGGAACAGGGGCTAAAAGAAACAGCGTTCGAAATAAAAGCTGAAGAGCTCTTTTATCAAATAAGAGCTCTTTTATCAAATGAGAGCACATCAACTTCAACAACCCAACTTGGAACAAATAAAGGATAGAATAAAGAAAGAACAGAAATTTATTGACCATAGCTGGATTAAATTTCATGATCTCGTTATTTATTCTATTCCTTATTTTTATGAACTAGAATTTGTACCCAAAGAGGAACTTTTAATGTAATTGCTTTTATTTCAATACATCCAAGTCTTTTCTCTTTGTTTGGCATGGTTCGAATTTATCTCTGTTTGTCTTTATAAGCAAATTTAGGGCTTCGAATTAACCAATCTCATCCGTCAAATTTCGATTCAATCATCTCAAATAAAATGCTGAAAAACCAACATGAATTTTCCAACTTATGGAATATGGTTAACAACTTTTGTTGATTTCTATTTAGAATCAGCGCTTTGAATTTTAACAACCTTGCCCTTTAAAGCTTGTTTTAATCATGTCCAATATATGGCCATATGGTTAGCACGACCAATCAGTTTTAAATTTGACCATTTTTTACTTCGAACAACAGTTCATACTTTCAACAATATGGAAACCCCTCCCTCGAAGGTTGCACTGTTTTAATCCAACAAGCAATCTTCAAACCAACTGCTGGTTTTGATTTTTCGAGCAACGATTCCCGTCCTTAAAGGATATCAAGTTTTACTTCGAAGGACATTACTCGCATTAAGAAACCTAAAACAGGTCTTTAATCTCTTTGAAGTAAACAAATACTTGGCATTCTTACACCCTTAGATATGGGTTGTGCTTCGATGCCGGCTTCTCAGTTTCGAAACCGTTGTTATTTGACTTTTGGCGCCAAAATCTGGTTTCGAAGCCAAATATTTTATTTCGAAGCTGGCATCAATATCTGGGATGTGTTTTTCCCTCCAAAAGTATCAATATTGAAGGAAACTCTTCGTATCTATACCTTTAGTACTTTACGAATTACACGATATATTTCCCAGATACAAAGGTTTTTTTAAAACCCTTTTATTTCGTGTTCTGAAATTGCTCGCTCGTTTAACACACAAACCCTTCCCCTCTATTAACCCTCTCTTCCTTGCTGCTTGCTATCAATGGATTCTTCTTCTCTGAAAGTACTCGCTGGCGATCGTATAAGCCCAACCATGGCTTTGAAAAGATGTATTGATGAAGAAAATCGCCAAGTTAACAGTTGATGGATCAAGTGCCATAGACGGACACCTCTTTGTTCTTCGCCACAGTAACAAACAAGAATATGTCCTAGGTCCCATCTTTCAAGAAGCTCTTGCTCAACTTCTAGCTTTATACCCTCGCTTGGAGGACTACTTTCTTCTCTACGAAGGAGGGCTCGACTGGGGAAATTGGAGAATGACCCGACCTCACCGTTGTTGGCCGACATTGAAAGCTGAATAGGAGGAATGGTATGACAGAGTTATGCCTACAAGAGAAGATGACCTGCAAGAGCTCTGTATTCTCGACGCCCTTCGTCTTTCCAGGTTTATCATTCTTGAAGACCCTTTTTTGATTCCTGCTGCTCTTTGCTTTTGGAACATGGCTTTTATTTTTTTCCAGTTTCGGTGTGGCATGATGGCCCCCACCGTTCTTGATGTCTGCCATCTCCTAGGGCTTTCACCCCTTGGTACTCCTTTTACACCCAGCTACCCGGACCTTTCTGTTAAGTTTTCCCTTTCACCCTTAAATTCCTCTTATAGTGACTTTGTAAAGGCTGAAAACAAAAGGATAGGCCCTGTGAGAGATAGAGAACTTTTTTCCTTTATTTTATACTGGCTGTGTAAGTTTCTCTTTTGTACATCATCTCAATGGATTATGCCTGAATTCGCCCCACTTGCGAAAGCCCTTGTTTTGAAGAAACACATAGCCTTGGCCCCATATCTCTTAGGCCATGTTTACAGAGCCTGCTCTCAATTTTGTGAGAAACCTTTTGATATTAACCAAGGAGGTCTCCTTTGGGTGCTCCAACTCTGGCTCTTTGCTTACTTCACCGATTTGCATCCCAAATGCTTGAAATTCCTTGTTCAGGATCCTAGCACTTATGGGGAGAAATATGCTAGAATTGTTCTTTATCCTGCTTCCTTTGTCTACTACCTCACCTTTTTTCATCAACTCCCTATATCTCCATCTGCCACCTTTTTCTGCCCTTTTGATGCCAACAAAGGACCTGCTTGGCTGCAAACATTCTTGGCTGATAAAGAGTGCTCCACCCCACCACACAAGGATATGTGGGCTTCTATTTTGTTACCTAGGTAGCTGTTCATTGGTACTTTAAACCCTCGAGCTTATAAGTGCATATCTGAGGTATACTGCCCTTCTCAATTTGCCAGGCAATTTGGGTTTACTCAGGGGATTCCCATTCCACTTTGCAGCCTCTCGAATGTCCATCTTACAGCTAGGGACCTGAGAGTACCCAAATCAAAACTAGACAAGGCAACATTTAAACTGTTGAAGGAATTGAGTAAGTTCAGGTTTGTTCCCTTCCTTCCATCTGGCTTGGTTTTGAAAAGATTTCAAAACTAGTGGACAGCCAACATGGAAGTGCGCCTATCAGTACACCCTCATGATTTGCTAATAGAGCTAGGAGTGCCTTCTAAGGCTAAACCAATAACAGTTGAAAACATACCTTCTCTTTCCACAGCTGCCCAAACTGTTCCTGTAGTCTTAACCCCTCCAGCTAGAGTTACCAGGGCTGCTTCGAAAAAGGATAAGTATTTTTAGGTTCCTTTTCTTTTAGACTTTTTTGTTTGTTTCCTTTACACTCATACCTCTTGGTGCAGAGTCTCCACAAGAAGAATCCCCTAAAAGAGCTGAAACTCTAGCTGCTCTCAAAGACAAACAACAGTAGAAAAAGAAAAGGAAGCTAATACTCACTCTTGAAGAATCTAAATCTCAGACTGAAGAGAGAGAGATTGAGAAAGAGCAAGAAATACCATTACAGAGAACAAAGAGAAAAAAGGTAGCTGTCTCTCTATCTGATTCGGTCAAAGACCCTACTCATGAGACAGTTGCCAAAGTAGTGAAAAAGGAACTTACTCCCGAAGAGCCTGAATCCCAGATTAAAGAGAGAGAGATTGAGAAAGAGCAGGAAATACCATTACCGAGAGGAAAGAGAAAGAAGATGACTATCTCTCCTTCTGATTTGGTTGAAGACCCCATTTATGAGGCAGCTGCCAAAGTAGTAGAAGAGGAACATTCCAAAGAAATAATTGTTTTTCAAAGAGCTGAGAAGAGGCGGCAGCAGCAACTATTAAGAGATGCAGCTACTGCTGCTGATACAATCCAAAGGGAAACTGCAAGAAGGTAACACATTGCTGAGCACTATTCCCTTCGTAGCTCTTCCATCATTGCTATCACTTCTGAAACAAGTAATTTCTTCCATGCCTCTATTCTTTTCTTGTCAAATTCTTGGTATTGAGACTTCACATTACTTTGTACTTCTTCTTTTGCAACAACAACTACTAAGCCCATTCTTCTAATAAGGACTCCCTCAGTTTCGGTTGAAGTTGATCAATTGCAAAATGTGAAGTCTATTCAGATAATACTCCCACTTCCTAGGCCTACATTCTTTGTACCCTCATTGAGACCAAGTATTCCTGCTCCTTTCCCTTCTGGCTTAATTCCATATCTCCTTCATTTGACTTTTGATTCATCTCAATTTAATTCTCTTTCGAGCCTTACTTTTCCTCCTCCTCCTAAAGAAACTCCAACTGCTACTTTCTCTTTGATGGTAGCTGATTCTTCTATAAAGGGTACCAGTAGTCGTCCAACTCATGGTTTATCACCTCTACCTAGTTCCAGCCCCTCTTCCCTCGACTTATTGGTAGCTAGAACTATAGAGACTACTGAAGATGCTCCACCCATTTCTCCTATTCCTATGCAATCCTTCGTGCCTTCCACCAAAGCTCTTTCTACACCTTTCATGTCCACGGACGAGGTAGACATCTTCGAAGCAAAACTAGCTAGTCTCTTCGACATGCCTTCCACCTTTCCAATGGCTAGTGATGAGACTGAGCCATTAGTTTTGGCTGATTCCCTACTAGAAATTTTTGAGAGCTCTTCCTCTAGTAGTAAGCCTTCTTCACCTCTGATGGACTTGGACAGCTGTCTAGAGTTGTTGACATCTTTTTCGAGGATTCCTTTCGAGGCTGTAAAGAGACCTACAATAAGAAATGGCTTCTTTCAGTGCTGCAAAATTGTTAAGCAATTCGGCATGACTGTCTCAAGTCATTTATCTTAGGCAGCAGCCACCATCAACTTCTATATCAACATTTACCACATTGCCAAGGCTGCAGAGGAGAAATTAGTGAGAGACCAGAGCTTTGTTTCCAAAGTACATATTGAAGTATCAGAGCTAAAGGAACAACATTCCTCTGTCTCTCAATTTCGAACCCAACTACTGGAGAAGAAAGTTCAACTTGAGGAGGAGTTATCTACAGTTAATTAGGCCTTAGTCCGAACTGGCACCAAGTTACTGATTACTAATCAAGGACTGGCCGATCGAAAGCAAGAAATGACCACAGCCATCCAGTTTTTTTCATTATTTAAGAATAGAACATCTGTTGTAAAAGAGCAACTAAGGCATTGTACTGACTTCTAGACCAATTTATGGCAAAATATATTCAACTCTTTATGAAAAACAAATTCTTATTTATCATTTGAATATTCTTATATTCTTTTACTTAGCATTTATTCTATTCCTTGTGTTTCCCAAATGGTTGAAAAATAAGGCTTTAAATATCTGTTATTAATTTTTTTGGGATGTACATACCCATTTAAATTTCTCAAATGGTATGCTCCAAAAGGCAGGACTTTATGAACTTGATATGGTCTTTCCCAGTTAGGTGACCATTTACCAAACCTATGGCTCTTAATCCCTATTGGGAGTATTGTCTTTCATACCAAATCACCTTCATCAAAGCCGATGTGTTTGACTCTCTTATTATAGTTTTTGGTTGTTTTCTTCTTTTGGAAAAAAATGCTATTTAATGTCAGAATTCTAGCTTCATCTATACTTTCTAACTCCAAGCACATACTCTGATGGTATTGCTCAAGATCTAACTGGTCTTGGCATCTTACCCTCAAGGACTTAACATTAATTTCTACAGGTAACACTGCATCATGCCCATATACTAAGGCATAAGGAGTGACTCTTGTGCTTGACCTTGGAGAAGATCTATAAGCCCACAAAACATCAAACAATAAGTTATGCCAATCCCTTGGATTGTCTTCCACAACTTTTTGTATTCCCTTTTTCAAAGACTTATTGGATAATTCAGCTTGACCATTGGCTTGTGCATAATAGTGGGTGGAATTAACAAGGCTAATTCCAAATTCTGCCACAAAAGATTTCACCATTTTCCCATCAAATACAGTCCCATTATCAATAGTTATAGTCTGTAGGATGCCAAATCTATGGATTAAATCCTTAATGAATCCAATGACTTCAGTCTGGTCTACAGCCTTGTATGGCTTAGCTTCGACCCACTTAGTGAAATAATCAATGGCCACTAAGATGAAACAATGATGCTTCGAAGAGGGTGGGTGTATTTTCCCCATCATGTCCATAGTCCATCCTCTAAATGGCCAAGGCTTCACAACTGCATGTAGGTCAATTATGGGCACGTGCCTTATTGTGTCATGCTTTTGGCATGCCTAGCAACCTCTTACATACTCTATGCAGTCTTTAAGGATAGTTGGCCAATAGTAGGAATGCCTTCGAAGCAACCATCTCATCTTCACACCAGGCCGATGAGCACCACAGATGCCTTCATGAACCTTAACCATAACTGTCAATGCTTCCCTTGGACCTAAACATTCCAACAGTAACCCATCTCCCCCTCTTTTGTAGAAAGCATTACCATACATTATGTATTGCATAGACTGCAATTTAATCTTTCTACTGGTTTTCGAAGTTAGGCCAGTCAGATACTGCATTATTGGATGCCTCCAATCTTGCTCTTGTAAGCCATTATGATTGACTTCCAGGACCACATTCCTTTTATTCAAGAGTAGTATTACCTTCTGATATGTTGTCTGGCTTATATCTCTTCCAGTATTATTCCTTCTCTTGAAATTCGAAACTTTCTGAGCTACATCATTAGCTTTATTATTCAAGAATCTTGGGACATGAGTTACATTTGCTATCTGAAATTGAGAAAGCAGATGTAATGCAACAACATAGTATGACAACATGCTTACACTTTGACATTTGAAAATCCCTTTCACCTAGTTAACTACCAATTGAGAATCTCCAAATATGTCAACTGCTTGAGCTTGTAATCCAATAAGTATTTCCAGTCCCATCATTAAGGCTTCATATTCAGCTTGATTATTAGAACAAGTAATTTCATCCACTCTGAAACCATGCGTGGTTTCTACTCCTTGTAGTGACTTCATTATTATACCAATTCCAGTTAAACCATTGGCTTTTGATTCATCGAACCACATTTGCCATGGTTCAACACTAGCCATATCAAGTTCTATTATCTCTTGGCTTTCTGTTTGACATGGATGGTCTGCCAAAAAATTAGCTAAAATTTGACCTTTTACTGCCTTTTGGGGAACATATTTTAGATGAAATTTTGATAAAGCTAGTATCCATTTGCCAATTCTCCCCCTCAACATGGGTCTAGATAACATATACTTAACCAAATCTGTGGTGGCAATTACCAAGACAATTGTAGACAAAAGATAATATCTTAATTTCATTGCAGCAAAATACAATGCAAGGCACAGCTTTTCTACAGCTGAATATTTACATTCACAAGAATTTAGAAACCTACTAAGGTAATAAACATATTGTTCCTTACCTTCTTCATTGTCTTGGGCTAAGGAAGCTCCCAATGAATCTTCTGCTGCAGCTATGTACAACTTCAAAGGCTTATCACCCTTTGGTGGCATCAACACTGGAGGGTTGGCTAAGTAGGCTTTGATTCCTTTGAAAGTAGTTTGATGCTCTGCTGTCCACACAAACTCCTCTTCATATTTTAGCCTTAACAAGGAAGAAAATACTTTAGTTTTCCCTGCAGTATTGAAAATGAATCTTCGAAGGAAATTAACCTGTCCAAGGAACTTTTGTAATTCTTTCTTACTTGATGGAGGTCTTGCTTCAATGATGGCTTTGGCTTTATTCTGGTCAATCTGTATTCCTTTCTTGTGTGCTACATAGCCCAAGAAGTTTCCAGATGATATGCCAAAAGCACACTTAAGAGGATTGAGTTTCAACTTAAACTTTCTCATTCTTTTAAAAGCTGCTTCTAAGTGAAACAAATGTTCCTCTATGGACTGGGATTTCACTACAATGTTATCAATATAACACTCTAAATACCCCCCCACTAAGGTCATGAAAGATAGTATTCATAGCCCTTTGATATGTAGCTCCGGCATTCTTCAGGCCAAATGGTATTTTAACCCATTCGAAGGTGCCAATATTCCCAGGACATCTGAATGCTGTTTTATGGACATCCTCCTATACAATGCAGATTTGGTTATAACCAGAGTGTCCATCCATCATTGATAAAATTTGATGCCCTGCTGAACTATTTACCAACAAATCTGCTATAGGCATAAGATACTCATCTTTGGAGATGCTAGATTCAAGTTTCTAAAATCGATACATACCCTCGTTTTACCATTCTTCTTAACTACAGGTACAATATTAGATAGCCATTCAACATATCTGGCCATCCTAATAAAGCCTGCCTTCAGGAGTCTAAGAATTTCCTCTTTAACTTTCTGAATCACTTCTGGACTCATTCTCCTTGGTTTTTGTTTGTATGGCTTGAAATTAGGTCTCATAGGGGAGCCTATGTTCCACTAATGACTTATCCAATCCTGGTAGTTCATTATAAGACCATGCAAAACAATCTTTATACTTCTTCAAAACAACCAACAACTGGTCCCTGTCAAGAGTATTTAACCAAACACTTATATAGGTGGGCTGTTGTATAGAATATTCCCCTAAATTTACCTCTTTCAAGGGGTCTTGTATCTGAGAACTTACTGATACTCTTTCTTCGATTCCTTCTGACTTTGAAGCAATCTCCTCTCTTTGTTCTGTTCCCAGCTTCTTTGATTCAACATTTTGACCCTCCTCCTCATAGACAAAGTCTGTCCACAAGGTTTCTTCCTCTTATATCTCCTGGACTTTTGGTTCAATATCAAAAGTATAATATTTATCTAAAGCCAAAAATCTGACCTATTGCAGTTCCTTCTTACAACCAATCATCATGGTTTCTTTCTCTTGCTTTTGCACTTTCTAGATTATTGATTTTACATCCAATACTGAGAACTTAATTAAAGCCAAGGACTTGGCTTCTTGGGCTTCATCTCTTTACCTACAACCAAGCATCATTGTCATCCTTAATGACAAACTCTTCATTAGCACTCTCCTGGACCAAGTGCTTTAGATGTGCAAATTCTTCATCAGCCGTCACATCGGTTGATCCATCAGGCTTTCTCAGTATACTGAGTGGTGCCACTCCTTCAACATATAATTTGGCCTCTGCAAAATCTGCACAAGCTATGAAGGGCTGAGGATCTGCATTGATTTCCTCCGTCTCTCCATTGTCTAAGGCCATCATAATTTTCTGATGTAAAGAGGAAGGCACACATTTGTTAGTGTGAATCCAATCTCTTCCAAGTAAAGCATTATACTTAGTATTGCTGTCGATAACGAAGAATGCTGTCATGCAGTCCCTGGTTGCCACACTCAAGTTGATGGGCAGAATACCTTGGGCCATCTGTCTATCTCTAGCAAAACTAGCAATGGCTGTATTGGTTGGGATTAGCCTAGGGTTCTTCTTTCCTAGTTTCTTTAATGAGGACTTTGGAAGCAGGTTTACTGCCGCCCCATTATCCACCAGCACCCGATTCATCTGTATTCCATCGAAGAAGGCCTTGATATACAGGGGTTTGACATGCTGTGTCATGGATGTCGTGGGATACTCAAAAGGGTATGAGAGGTTAATACTTACCTCTTCTTCACTCTCGTCTTCAGTTTTCATAGGTGTGGCTGCTTCGGATCCGTCTTGCACCATACTTACTTGTGAGTCTTCACTGGAGACTAGAATTGGGTCAATATCCTGACCTTGGTTTTCATCTTCAGCTTGAAATTCTTATGGTAATATAAGCACCATATTCACTGACACCGGAGGAAACGAGCCAAATTGGACAACTGGCTGCACCTGCTTTCCTTCTTGGTCAACTTGTTCAATTACTTCAGAAGCATCCTCCATGCTGCATTCTGGCACTTCTGCATTAGTAACTTCTTTCGAATGTTCTATTTCTGTTGGTTTTCCAACCAAAAATGTTTGTTTAGCCATGAAAGCTTCGAACATTTCTTCCTCAACCATCCCATTCCCTTGGCCTGGGATGACTTCATCTTCTATCTTACTATCACTTTCCATCAAAGCTTGTTCCAAACCTACCAAGCTTGATCTTTCCTTGGCCTTTAGATCAGAATGAACTTTGGCCAACTGTTCCCTACTACAACTCCTTTTCTCTGGAAGAGTCGAATTTAGATTATGATCTAATTTTGAATCTTCTTTTCTTGTTGCCTGGCTCTTTAGCTGAACCAATGAAGAACTTTCTCCTCCTTCTTTCAGATCCTTCTGGTACTGAGTGTACCTTCGTTGGATCTTCCTTCTTTGGAACCTAGAAATAACTGGAACCATATTTGGTTCTTTTGTTTTCGGGTGCTTGAGCAACACCCAATTGTTTGGAGCCACCAAAGGTGGTTTAACCATCCTACCTTGGTTTTCAACAGCATTTCTTTGGGTAGATATCTCCGTAGGTTTGTTCTGCATAACAAACCAATCTGGCACTCCAAGTACCCACGAACCTACTGACCCGGCTGATGAACTGTTTCTTTCTTCCTTCGAAGCCATCTTCGAAGCTGGCTGTGAAGGCCACTGCTTGGCCTTGACTTCCTTTTTGGGCCTAACTCAGACCTTTGATGAAGGTGGCCACTTTATGTCCTTCGTGAGGTTGGTCTAGGAGGCCAATCTCTGGCTTGGATTCCATAAACTGAGCCCCTCTCCGACCTCATTTCAGGATGACTGCTCTCTATTCTGTAATAATTAGGTGGTATGGACTCATATAAAAGCCTCTTGCCTTTAGAATACATTCTAGCTATTGTTAGCTCAGCCATTAACGGCTGCTGCCTAACACTAGTTGGATATGGCCTTTTGTTATAAGCACTGGTTGGTTTAGGACGCCTCTGCACATCCTTGTAATATTGCTTCCCATCAATTGGAAGCCCCTTCAACCACTTGTAGCTCAGTCTGCATCTGGGACACATTTTTTGCATGACAGCTGCTTCTAAAGAATCATCATCCAATGCTTCTTCGTCAGAGTATTCCCTCTGGTCTGAGAAATCTTGCCCAACAGCTGGTAGATTTCTAGTGTCTTTCTTGACAGTTGTCTGGCTAGCAACATGCATCTACACATTGACTTCTTCCAATTCTTTCAATGACAAGTTCTGGAAGTCTGGCGTGATAACATTGGCTGCACCTCTCCAATTTCTGGGAATGGATTGGTATCAATCCCCATGGCCTTTTCTGCTTTGGTTGGGAATTTCAAACTCCCCTTTCGAATCTGCTCTTGGATCCTGTCTCGAAAAACAATGCAGTTTTTAGTTGAGTGAGACCAAGAATTATGCCATTTACAATACACATTTCTTTTCAGTTCCTCTGGAGATGGAATTTTGACTCCTTTTGGTAACTTTAGGAAATTTGCAACAAGCAAACGATCAAAAATATCATCTACCTTTGTTAAATCGAAAAAGTATTTCATGTGAAGGTCTTTCTTTTTAAATTACTGGTCAATCGTTGTGTCCTTATGAATTAATGCTTCACAGATCATAGGTTCTTTCCCTACAATTTCAGCTGCATCAATCTCATAATTAGGATCTCTATAATATGTCTTGTATGATGCATTACTTCGATCTTGTTCTTCTTCTAATAATGTTTCATACCTAGACACCTTATAGGTTAATTCCACTATGTCTCTAAACTCAGTTGATTCAAACTTCTTTCGAAGCCTAAACTCTAGACCATTTTGAGCTAATCTCACAAATTCAGGCTCTGGTAAGATGATCCTACATTTATTTCGTGCTTTTTTAAATCTGGCAATAAACTGAGTAACCTTCTCATCAAGCCTTTGACTCAATCTTGCCAAGTTTGCCATGGAAACCTCTAGTTCTGTTTGGAAGAATTGGGCATGAAATGCCATTTCCGTTTGTTGCCAAATTTGGATAGAACCAGGTGTAAGATTAATATACCATACAAATGCTCCTCCAATTAGAGAATTTGGAAATAATCTTAATTTCATATAGTCATTATTGGTAAATTCACCACACTGAGCCGCGAACCGTTGACTGGTTTCTATTCCCATAAAAAAGGATGAAATCTGGTATCCTGAAACCTCTTGGATATTCATATACCCTATCTACCCATTCTGGGTATGGTTTCCTGTAGACAGGAGTCTGAACCCCCCGAGCCATTGGTCCACACATTTCTCTAACAATGTCAGCAATTTGGTCTCTAGGGACCATATTTTGTGCCTGTTGAACCACTATTGGAGGAACAAACACAGGATTGGGTAGACAACCTTGTGCTTGGAGTCCTCTTGGTCCATAGGGTGGTATGTTTTGGACTGGTTGTCCCTGTGGTGCTGGCTGCTATTGAGTGTACGGATGACCTCTTTGAGCCTATCTTGCGAAAGGTGCTGGAACAAGTGTTGTGTCTCTTCCATTTGTAGGAAAACCTTCCAACCCCCCGGATACAAATTCGAATAAAGGGTTAGTGAACCCCCTCGTGCCAGGTATGGCTTCGAACATGGGATTTGAAGCCATCCTTATGCCACTTTCTTGTACTGGGCCAGATCCACCAATTTGCATAGTTTCACTGTTAAGTAGTGAAGCATTTTGACTTACATTAAGCCTTGAAATAAGTTCATACCAAGAATGAGGTGATGGTCTTTCATGGTTTTGATTGCTAGTTTGACTATTAGAATGTCCATTAATTTGCATAGGCTGTTTATCTCTAGCCAATCTTTGCTAAGGGACATTTGAAATTTCCTCCATGTATTTTGTGTTTGCTGGTTGGCAGGTATTCATTCTATCCAAAAAGGATGTTGCCCACATTTTCATTATATTTATTAGCTGCTATCCTATGGCCTCTACCAGGCCACTCCATGGATCCATTGGCTGAGTAGATGGAACAGTGGATGGTCCAATTCCTTGGCCTCATCCAATATTATGAATATACGGTACTTGTTCCAAAGTGCTGATCTGTTCGACCATAGGTTTTGATAAAATAGGCGTTTTCACAGGATGTGTTATCACATTATCCTTTGGATTAGGTATTTCTACCTCTCCTTCCACGCCTTCTTCTAGGTGTTCATTTTCTCCTTGTTTCCTACGTCTAGCCATTTCAATTGGTCCCACTAGGCGTGCCAAAAATATATATTGGTTTTTTAGCTTTCGAAGGTTATTATTGTAATTATGAGCGTTCCAGCAAGGATCAAGTAGTTCTTACAGAAATTTAATTGCCAAGCAATTATCAGACGATTGTGTTTTAGTTCTTTCAGCCTCAATAAAGAGGACTTTTATTGGTGGCTTTGTTAGGAGAAATAAACAAACAATGGGTAAACAAAGAACAGTTGTAGTATTTCATTAAGTAAAATGAAAGACTTACAAAGATCTGAATCAGCCTTGTAGAGGTTTACAACAACAACTTACTTGAAATCTACTCAAAGATCTGAATCAGCCTCGTAGAGGTTTACAGCAACAACCTACTTGAAATCTACTCCTACGAACGAAATGTAGTGCAGGAATTTGAAGTACAAAAATGTAAAGAACAAGAAATGTAAAAACTGAAAAATAATGTAAAGTAAAATTGGTTTTCTGGATCTGAGTCTAGGGCCTTTTCTGGGGTCCTCTATGCTATTTATACTTCTCAAGGAGAACCATCAAACTGCATTTCTAACCGTCGAATTGTTCCTCTATGATCACTGATCATGTTGCCTTAGAGTTAGCTCCACTATGCCAATTTCTATAGTTAGTCTTCCCTCCTGATTTTGAATTCAAATATGAGTAACCGTTGAAGCCACATCACTTTGCATCTCTTTGTTGATTCAGTACTACGCAGATCTTATGAAAATCAATATCAACTGCCACGTGTACGATCATGATCGAAGGTCTAGATTGTCTTCTCGTATTACCCTCAACATTTCATGTGTCGAATTGTAATTGACTTATACAAAATATGTAACCAACACAAACATAGTCGAAAACACAGTGAGCCTTATAAATTAAACTACAAAACCCCACTGTAAAAAAAGTAAAATACAATAAAAATCACTTTAAAATCATCAGAAATCAAAATTGACATTGTTAAGCGAAACCCAAATGAAGGCAAACCTTTCTTTTCCAGAGCCTATAGCTGGAAGCAACACCGTAACATGTTCGCGAGGTAAGGAGTGATAGTGCCACGCGTGGTGCGTTGAGATGGCGTAGAATCATGGTCATGATATCTGAGCCAAACACGGTCAGAGGGTCCTGAAGTAGAGCCTCCTCTGTTTTCAGTTCTCTGGAAGGCTCTCTTTTCCTCTTCTTTCTCTTCTTTCCCGTCGTCTCCATCACTTCCCCTCTCCTATCAACATCATCTCCATCATCATTTGACACTTCAATCTCCACGACTGGGTTCTTCTTCTTCGAGTTCCCTTGTTCAAATGCTCTATTATTAGGAGGTCCAGCCATTGCAGCGAAGCACCTCACCAAATACGAAAGCGACATATATGTACACTATATGTGTGTCTGTCTGTATTGTATATGAATAGAGACAGATTGGGGATGTTGTTTGTTCCGTTAATGGAGAGTGAGGGAGAGTAGTGTGAAGTGAAGTTCCTGTGCACATTCATCAGATAATCAAATGTTATTATTTTGGAAAATAAAACTATATGCATCAATTATTGTATTAATTAATGTGTTAATTAATTATATAGTATAATTTAAGATATTTTTAGTATTTATAGTTCGCTTGTGTTGCATGTATCAATTAGTATTATGATATTATTATTGATCACATTTACTATATAAGGTATAAATATCCAAAACTATATGAATGATGTTACATCATCTATTAGTATATTAATGTGTATATTAATTAATACATATAATATTATTCTTTATAATTGATATAATTAGTAGAATTAATAATAATGTCATAATTAATATTAATATACTAATTAATATATTAATTGATGCATATAGATTTCTGAAATTTTGCGCACTGCAGTTTTGATGACGTGTCTAAATCAGTATGGGCTAAGTTGGGAGGTGAGTTTGACGTGGCAGCATTGCAAGATTAATTAAGGTGTTATAAGACCGGACTTGGGGTCACTGCTGTGGCTCTAGCACAGCAGTGACTGTTGTGCTCCATTTTGTAGTGTATTATGGAATTATTTTTATAATCTGAACCGTTCATATTGTAGGATTTGTTGAGTACTACATGCCCACCAAAAATCATATTAATCGGATATCAATAACTCTTAATATCTCCAATAAAACCCTAATAATGAATTCTATTGTTTTTCTTTCTTTCTTCCTTCCATCCTTATTTCTTTCTCTTCTTCTTTTTTTTTTTTTTTTTTTTTTTTTTTTTTTTTTTTTTTAATATTTGTTTGACACTGTTGTTAGAGCTCTTGTCTATCATCACCCTAAAAATGAGGAAAATAACAGTGGGGGAAGCCGGAGATCTGTTCGAACAAATCAAATCAGACAGCACTCGTCTCACCCCGTTCTTCTCTCCGACCTGATCGGACCATTTTGTCTCCAAATTAGGGTTTTGTCTCGTCCAATTCAAATATTTTTGTTGCCGCTAAACCCATTGATCAAATTTTCATATAATACATTAATTGTTTCTGTACATCTCTTGACCTGAATTGGATTCGTGAACGTTTCAATTGAGTTTGCAGAGTAATTTAAAAATTAATGAGCCAGCCCTAGGAGCTTTGAGGTTGTGATTCGTTTGCATTAATGGCGTCGGCTCAGGTTTTGCCTAATTTGGCTAAGAAGCAAGAGCATTTGGAAGCTGGAAAGCGACGGGTATGGTTTGTTCTCCAAATTTGATCGTTTCCATTTATATACTGAAATTGTTCAAATGGCTTGTTTGTTTAGATTGTCAAAGTTTTGTTTTTTGTGACGAAAGTGGGTAACAACTGTTATCTAAATTTGTGTGCTGTTTGCTGAATGAGAAATATGGGTTGGTTTTTTGTTTAGCAATTATTTACTGGATGTGGCATGTTTATTCATTAAATTAGCAATTCTATGGGCATTTTTTGAAATCAAAATTGGGTGACAATGCTTCAAAAAGTGATTTGTGTGAATTTGTGCATATATGTTTGTAGTGTATTGTTGGACAACTGGAGAACCCATATGGTTGGTTAGGTATTTATGCTTTGTCGGCCTTTTGAGAACTTACTATTGTTAGTACTTTCACCATTGAGTACATTTTGCTAACTATACCGCCTAATTTACAAAGACAACATTCGATTGACAGAATACGCATGATGCTTAGAAAAAATGACTGGAAATCTTAATCCTGGACAAAAGATCTTAAGGTCATACTATGAAGATTGTGTTCAAAACCTGGGAGCTTTGCAGAAAGTTTAATTAGAATTTTTCGTTCCTTGTTTGAACGACGACCTAGATTCAATCAAATATCAATTTGTTGTTGTAGGTATGGCTATATGGCCTCCCCATGAGGCATAGCCACATCATCTCCTTGTTGGCTCCTGGCCTCCATTTTTGCAGAAGGGTCCCACGTGGTCACCTCACCATCTTCCATCCCTCACTTTGCATGGCTCTAAAGAATAGCACCCAAGGAGGAGGTGTCATTATCTCCTATGGTAGTTAAGAGATAACTGAAGTCTGAGAGCAAGCACATCCATTTGATGCCCAGTTGAAGGAGCAATCTTTTCAGCCCATCGTCCTGGATTAGTTATGCTCAGTGGCTGATAACTTGGCCTCTGTGCAACAGACTCGATAGTTCTTGATAGAGGCCTTACTAACGTGACAAAGAGGCCTCAATGTCTCATTGTCATTGCCTTAACTAACAATCTCTCCCACAACCAACTCAGATGGTCAACCACTTTAGCAAGATGGCTCTGAAGTGAACCTTACCACAAATGGGAACCGCCACGTTAGAGCTCCTACTCCACTTGTGACCTCTACCCTTCCCTTTAGCTCATTTCCTGGTCTTCGTTAGAGCTCGTACTCCACTTGTGACCTCAAAGACCCAACTCAGAAGTCTAGTCTGGAAGGTGATGGAAGTCGAGCAGACGTCCTCAAAGACCCATTGCCGCGCCACTAGGACAATGGGAAAATAATCATGATTCTCTTCGACCTTAAGGAGCTGGAGGAACCCAAAGTATATGAAGTCCCCGAGCCAACAACCCATCTTGTCCAGAATTCGAAGCCAAAGTTAGATGAGCCACCACCATCCAAAATTCAACAAGGTTTGAGGTGACCAAGGCTTTTCTAATCATTCTAATTTAATAATTTCTTCTCCCCTTAGTAACTTCACCGTCAACCAACCTTAATATAACAATTAGTTGAGCTCAATTAACACCAATGCCTTATAGAAATGAAATCCATAATGATTATTCACAGTTAGTAAAATTTTTTCTTTCCCATTACAAAATGAATACTAGAGTCAGTGATTGTTTATTATACATTTTGTACTCATCTCTGTATTTGTTTGCCCTTCACTCAAGGTGCTTTGGATAAATGTCTCAAAATCTTTCTGGTTCAAGTATTCCTCCTTTTAGCTGTTTTTTATCAATTTTTCCTTGAGTAAATTGTGCTTTTTTTTTGGTTGCTTTTATCTTACCTTGCAGCTGGAAGAGTTCCGTAAGAAGAAAGCAGCAGACCAAGCGAAAAAGGTTGTATCCGCAAGTCACGTTCATACTGCTACTGTTGCGAGGCATGACAAGCAACCTTTAGATTCAAATGGAGCTGGTACATCTGATGGATTTAGTGAAGCGGTTGTTGAACCATCACTTGTAGTAGTTGATGAAAATAATGTGATTGAGTTCGTCGAGAATAATGAGCTAGCTTCTTACAACACACATGCTAATCCTCCCTTGCAAACAAAATATTATAATGCATTATCTACAGAAACAGTGCAGGCTCCTGTGAAGAATCAAGAGTTTGATAGGTACAATGCATCACATTCTGATGGAACAGTAAATGTGAATTATAGCGCCCAGACACAAGAGAATAATGATGACTTTACCATTTCTACTGGAGCCACAGGAAGAAATGTGTATGGGATTATTACAGACCAATCTGTTGCTTTCCATCCTCAAGCAGAAGCCAATGGCAATTCCAGTCAACCTAGTCAGTATGGGTTGGAGGAAACCCATTTAAAAGATAATGATAGTCATTTGAAGGATTTTACATTTGGAAGTCCTACTTCTCATGTTACTGTTGCAAATGTCTCTCTTGAAAATTCTGGTAGTTTCTTACTGCAATACAACTATGGTTATAGCAGGCCAATGGCCACTGGCCTGACATTATCCTCATATGAAGGTAACATTGTTGTCGGCTTTTCTTTTTCTTATCTTTTTTCTTTTTTCTTCATTGTCTAATTTTTTTAGGGAAAAAACTGGCTACTGTATTTATTTATTTATTTATTTTTTGTGGTAGATTCTATTCAACCTTCCACCAAGATTACAGAGTCTTATTTTCAAGTTGGGCAAAACATACATGCTGTTACGGAGTCTACTAATACTGTGATTTCTGATATGGGGGAAAGAAACTCACTTAGTCACTTTCGTAGTGGAAACAGCACACCATCGTGGCCGTCTGAATCTCCATCTACTGCTTTCAGTTTTGATGGCAGAAGTTCATCTAGTCATGTACCACTGTATCCATCTGTAGCTGAAATTAGCACTAGGAGATCTCGCCCATCTTTCCTTGATTCTATTAATATGCCAAAAGTTCCGCTTACTGAACCTGGGAGGGTTGAGAGTTCAAAATTCAGTGACAGGGATGCTGTGGCATCATCTGCTTTTGAGACGTCATTTACCGAGACTGAAACAATTCATCCTTTCTCAATGTTGAGGGATCCTAATGTAGCTAGTGCATTTGAGCATTCCATGACCTCTACAGTTTCTGCTAGAAATGGGGATGACATGTATGGTCATACTTTCAATGAAAACATGGATAGGAGACACGATTCTTATTCCCGAAAACAGGATGAAGACTTTGCAGCTTTGGAACAGGTTCATATTTCTGGTATTGCTGGAAGTTTAATTACGTTGTCTCATATTGCTCTATTAAAATTAAACCTAAAAAATAAAGTTTGTCTTAAGATAATTATGTTGCTCAGTGGTGGCTTCCTGATGCTAATGCTAACAGTAAGTGAATCTGTTGTAAGGGGCCTGCCAGATTTAAGTTCCTGATGCTAGTGTTTGTTTGTAATCAATGGACTTTGATCTTTCAAAATACTGTCCAAGCAATGTAAAAGGGCCAGAAAATGTTCAATAGTGTTGTGCATCAAATATTCTTTGTCTGCCTTGGGTTGAGTAGGTTGGGAAAGAGAGTGGCTTCAATTCAATAGTGTGCAAAGAAGGAAGGTTTATTAGACACTTTCTATCTTACCCATGAGCACCTTTTTGAGCTTATGTGGCCTAGCAAGTGCAGATAATGACTATAGAGGCCTTGTACTTGGGAGTTCTATTTATGGTTTTATAAGATATCATATTAGATTATTGCAAGCTTAAGTGTCAAGGAGATAGCTTCCGTGACCAATAGGAGAAGGTTGGTCTGGCCGACTCCGTCACTTGGGTTGGCTACAGGAATCCATTATCTGCAACTTCATGCAAAGCCATATTATCTGTTGAGTTCAAAGCAATCATTTACTGTTTTGGGTCTAAACCCACATCTCAGTGTGCCTCTTGTCCTTTTAGCACCTTTAACTCCAGATCAAATCACTTCTTTATATCACCATATTAGTTGGTTAATGTTGCACATAGGCAAACCATCTCAATTGATTTTTTCTTATTTTATCTTCAGTTGATGTCATTCTAACTTTCCATTTGTAAATTGTTTCCTATTCCTGTTTTTCCTAGTAATGCGAACTATTTATTTATTGAGTAGAATTTTTTTTGCCTACTCTCGTTCCTCTTTCTTGTTCTTGAGAGAAACTAACATTTCCTATACTTCTTCTTACATCTGTTTTCTTTTCCTTTCTTTTGCAGCACATTGAAGATTTGACACAAGAAAAATTCTCTTTGCAGCGAGCTTTGGAGGCTTCACAAACTTTAGCAGAGTCTTTAGCTTCTGAAAATTCGGCACTGACAGATAGTTATAATCAACAGGTTGGCTTGCATTGATGATTCTTGGATCTGTAAGTGATATTTGACAGCTTGTTAGACCATAGTGTTCCAAGCTGTGTCATATAAACAGAAATGCACACTGTATGCACAATTCATGCATATATGTATTTAGCAATGTAAAATGGCATACATATCAACAGATTTACCATGAATTAACAGTGTTTACGTTTTTTTATCAACAGTGTTATAATGGGAAAAATGAAAAAAAAAGGTTATATTTGCTTTTAGGGAATACCAAATAAGGATTTATTTTCTTATGACCATGGTATGTAATATGTATCCCTGGTGTTAATCTTAAATGTTATTGATCTTTAGTATCATGATTCATGACAAACATGATAAGAATTTTTTGAATGAGTCAAGGGTTCAACACTGTTGTGTCTCAAGGATTTATTTTTTTGTGTTGATGTAAGGAAAGGGCTTCCATGACAATGAGGTCATTCATGCATGGGCTTGGGCTTGCTTTGATGATGGGTAGGCTTGTTGTGCTTTGGCCCTTCGTGGGCTTTCATCGAGGAAAGCAAGCTTGATTAATTTTAAATGTTATTGATTTTTAGTATCATGATTCATGACAAACATGATAAGAATTTTTTGAATGAGTTAAGGGTTCAACACTGTTGTGTCTCAAGGATTTATTTTTTTGTGTTGACGTAATATATCTCAAAGAAAATCAAATGTGTTTGAAAGTGTTTGGGAACCCAAAACCTGGTCCAGCTTGTTTGAATGTGGGTTAAAGTTGGTGGGTGGCTTTTCAACCAGTTTGGAAAATTGCGTTGAGGTCTGGGAACATCTCTATAACTATTATTTATCGCTAATTACATTGTCTTCTACTTGGTTCTATCTGGCCCAAGGCTAATAAGTGTGCTTAAATTTTCAAACAGTCTCTTAATCACTTGATGGTATCATGCTTTCAGTTGATGAATTTCTTTCCTTTTCAGGGAAGTGTTGTCAACCAACTAAAATCTGAGATGGAAAAGTTACAGGAAGAAATTAAGGCCCAACTGGTTAGTGTCAATTATGTCCCAACTTACTGGGAAAAGTGAGTTTCTTTTATTTATTTTGCATCAATGAATTTTTGAAATCTTGCAAATGTAGGGCAACAACTTTATAAGGTTGACCTTAAAGGTTTAATTTTTTTTCCTGTTTTTGTTTGTACTCGTAATTTTTCTTTTGATAAGAGATGAGATTTTCTTTGGTAAGTGCCAAGTCGAATAAGAGATGATTTTGCCACCTTGGATGTATTTAGTGCTTAGAATCCCTTTATAATGAAGAGAAGAATCTGAAGCATTTTCATTAATTGACCAATCATAAGTATCTTCCAATGATACCTTACAAAAAGTTCCCACCTTGGATTGTCATTAGTGCTTCGAATCCCTTTTCAAGGAAAATGATAATCTGAAAAACCTAGTCGTGAGATTAGTCTCTCATCACTCATTACTCAAAGCTTCAAAAGTTTCTGCCAAATTCTCAAATCACAACTATGTTGAAAAATGGGAAGATTACATAGATGCTTATGCTAGATATCTTTTAATTCTTCTAGGTCTAGGAATTCGAAATTGGATACTTTGAAACTTTAGCTTACAAAATCATGCTTGAACAAAGGAAGACCACATATAGAGGCCAAATAAACACCCTTGGCCTGTGAACTTGATAAACTACTTCCAGTTTAGTTCCCAGGGATAGATTGGGTGTAGACCTAACCTTTGGCATATTTTGCACAAAATGGCATGAACTTGATAAAACAGATTAACCTAAACAGAATGTGAACTCAAAATTGACTCAACCCAAAACTTGATTACAAAAGGTTTGAAGTGTGCTTCTTATGAACTTTCAATTTATTGTTTTTCTTGTTTGCATGATCTGCATCAGAAATCCTATCCTAGCCCTTTTTCAGTTCCCCACCTTATGACCAATCCATGTAGGTTTAATGTAATTTTTTGGAGAAATAAATTGCTGCTATACATCAAGAAGTTCCAAGGGTTTGTCACTCAGTTAACTTGTGAATGTATAGCAATCAATTGTTACTTAACGACTATTTCATTTTCTTATATTTTTCTTTCATGATGTTTGAAAGCGTGTGTTGTACCAAGCATAATGAATATGTTTTAAATTTTACACTTATTTCTAGAGTTTTGCATTCTCATTGTTGATTAGGGGTCTTCTTTGATGTTGCAGGAGGACCTTGAGTCTCTAAAAAGGGAATATGCTAATGTTCAGCTAGAATGTAATGCATCTGATGAACGTGCAAAGTTGTTGGCTTCTGAAGTTATTGGCTTGGAAGAGAAGGTAGATTTTTTCTGTGGTAAATATAATTTTGCTTTCTATCTGTTCAAATATGATTCCACTCTTTTGTATTGAACTTCCTTCTAATGGAGAAGAAATTGTGAAGCAATTATCAGATTATACTGGTTGTACATTCTTTATGGATCGCACTTTTATAATAAATGTACAACCATTTTGAGCTTCTTAACTAGTGCCCTTAGGGCACTCATTAACAAAATCCTTTTAAGATATTTCATTCTGCATTTTCCCTGGATCTTAGATGCGTATTTAGTGATTCAGTTGCACCAAATATTTAGTTGGCGGCTCTCTCTCTCTCTCTCCCCTATAACTTTATATAATATATTTTTGCAGGCACTTAAACTGAGGTCTAGTGAGTTAAAATTGGAGAGGCAATTGGAGAACTCACAAGCTGAAATTTCTTCGTTCAAGTATGCCTTACCTTTTTTGAAAGTAAAGGATGAGTTTTATGATATGTCTTTAGTTTCACTTCTTATTTTTGTTTCTCTTATATCTTTTCAGTGTTAGCTGTTTCTTAGGTGGAGTTGACATCATCTAAAACTGTGCATGAATAAACATTTATTTTCATTCTGCAGTATTGTGAAATTATTTTGGTAATTGCAAGTAATTCAGAAACTATGTATGAAGTTTGTGACAATTGTATGTAGCCTTCAATAGTTCACAAATGGCTGAATTATACACAATAATGTGTTTTATTAATTGTTAGTAATATTTGTAGTGTATTAAAGGAGAAAAAAAATTGATCTTATCATAGTTTATAAGCTATCTTGCTTGCAAATGCTGTTGGTTATGTACAATGATATAATGTTATAATTTCTATATGTAAAATGTATGATAATATTTTTTTTACTACCTACTGATAAAAGAAAAGGAAAAAAGAAAGACATCCTTATTATGTGGAGTTGTCAACTCAACTGTTTGTGGCATCAGAAGCTAAAAGGATATGCTTGAATAATTGAGATTTCTGAATTCATTTACAAGATAGTGGAACTTGTTTGGTATTGATTATTTCTGAAGTAACCATCAATGAAAATTCTTGCCTTTTCATTTTTTGATACACTTTTGCTTGGCAATAAACGTAATAATGACGAATGATGGATGAAAAGGGAGTTCATGACAATGCAGATTGGTGCCTCACGTATGTTTGCTCATTCAAAACTTGCACAAAGTGGATTAAAATTTTCCTGGTCTTATTTTATAGATACAATTTTGTATATTTTGTGATGAAGTGGGGAAGTGGGACTTGGTGCTTGCCATGTTCACTTATTATGTTTTTGACAATTCATATGATTCACCTTGGCTTCTACAACATCCTACAAGAGGATGAGCAAGTTTCCAGTTTGTTATTTTTCTTGGCAAGCTGTCCTCAGCATGATTAAATATTACAGTAGCTTTTTCATGTCAAATTTGGCAGAAAGAAAATGTCAAGCCTTGAAAAAGAGCGGCAAGATTTACAATCGACTATTGATGCTCTGCAAGAAGGTTAGCGTGCTTGTTATGCTTAACTATTGCTGTTGCAGTTAGATCAATGAGTAAACTTATCGTTTGTTCATTATTGTGTATAATTGTTAATTTCTGTTTAACTATTTAGATCTTTGTTAGGGTGCCATAGTGCTATCTCAAGAAAATAATTTTTTTTTTTTTATTTTAGTTATTTGTTTACAAGGTGAAGTAATCTTAAAATTACTCAGTAAATTTTATTATACTGGCTCTGTTTTGATCCTTTTCATCATCATTCCCTTCACTCAGAGAAAAAGTTGTTGCAAGTTAAGCTAAGGAAAGCTTCTGTAAAGGGAAAGTTTGTCGATGTTAGCAAGAGTCCTGCAAACAAAAAAGATGTGTCCACTTCTACAGAGGATTTAGGTAACTAATTCTGATAGCTCTGTGTTTTAGTGCTTATAGTTCTCTGCTTTTGGTAATTTTGGAATGCGAATTACTGAAAATATACTTATGGTTTTTAAAGTTGTTTTTTTTCTTTTACACAGTATTTTGGGTGTTGATATTGTTAACTCAGTCCACTTGAACGATGCAGATACTACAGCGGACACTTCAAACTTGGAAATGCATAGTACTGCTGGAAGTGATGCCTCCAGTTCCTCCTTGCTTCCTGATGATGGACAGTTAAATATTCAAGTTTCATCTTTAAATATTCCGCCTGATCAAATGAGAATGATTCTAAGCATTAACGCCCTAATTTCTGAGGTATCATCTGTTCCATCATTATATTTCAGTTTCAGTTGTTTCTATCAGGACTGCATCTTTCTCTTTTATTTTTGTATGGTCCAGGTCGTTCATCATATATATTTTTTTCTTTTCACATTTCTGTTAACTGATGAATTAATTGAAGTATGTGACTGAGTATACTTTTAGAATCACAAAGTGGTCGACTTTATGTATTTGCAGTTATCATTGGAGAAAGAAGAGTTGATGCAAGCATTGTTGGCTGAATCACATGAAAGCTCCAATCTAAAGGTACTTTTGGTCTGTACAGTACTTTATCTAGTGCTGTGTCTCTGTCACAAGTCTGAGATGATGTTTAAAGCTATTCAAGTTCAGGTTGCTGGTATTTGTCTCACATGCACATTAAAGCCAATAATATTACTCTAATATCTTTAGTTAGGAATTGTATTCTGAAATTTGATTGGAATGATAAATTGTTTTAATTTTTGAAAATAAGGTTCTTCGAATATTGCCTCTAAATTGTTTCCTTGGCTCACAATTACTGATCTCAGACTGTTGTGTCCTTGTCTATTAATTTAATCTTATTTCTTTTCTTATTTATAAATGAAGGAATTAAACAAGGACATATCCCAAAAACTTGAAACTCAAACACAAAGATTAGAGCTTTTGACTGCTCAAAGTATGGCAAATGAAAATATTTCAACAAGACCACTAGATCCTCGCAGCATGCAAGACAACACCCCATATGCAGATGAAGGCGATGAGGTATATTATTATTATTATCAATTGTTTCGAATAGTAACCATTTTTGACTCCAAAGGTTTGGAAACATGTCATGTCTTCGTACTATGTAGATGAGGGTTAGTATTTGTTGTCATGGGATCCTTAAAATAATTGATGGTTGTTTTTGGTTCTTTTTTTATTATTATTAATTTTATATTGTAACTGTAAAAATATTGTAAATATTATTTATGTTATATATTATATTGATAAATAAATAGAGTAAATGCCATCTACCTCGCCTGAGGTTTGTGTTCAATACCAATTTCCCCCAAATGTTCTGAAAATTTCATTGACCTCCCATGTCAGTGTTTTTCTCTGTTAGGAGTAGTAACAAAAAAGGTAATATTACCTTGTTGCCCTCGCAATCTAAATTTAGTTACTACCCCTCTCTCTACAACCCACCACCGACATCTCTCCCCTTGTCTCTCTTCTGCACACTCTCTCTTGATTGACCAAACCCTCGCCATAGGTCTCTCAGCAGTGGATCTGATCACTACTGTCGCCTCCATTCCCTCTAAGCTTTGTATTAATTTGTAATTATCACAACTCCCCAGTCATATAATTTACTGAAAAAAATCTCATACAGTAAAGCAAGTTGCATTTTTTTTTTAATATTTATTTTTCTTCAATGTTAATGCTTCATAAAAGATATTTCACTTCTCCTTTCCTTTGATTAGGTGGTGGAAAGGGTATTGGGTTGGATAATGAAGCTCTTTCCAGGTGGGCCATCAAGGCGGCAAACCAGCAAGCTTCTGTGATTTGTGAGTAATGGCAGCTCTTCAATGAAAGCTTATTTGTAGATTCCACCCTTATTTTGGTGGTACAGTGGAGGTCACTCGCAGTCTGTAATTACTAATTATTGAGTCTATTCTTTTTGATAGAAGAAAATGAGTTGTTTTTGAGAGGCTTTTCAACCAATTGGAAGATGCAATTTTCATCTCGCATCAGATCGGAAAATAAAGATGGCCCCTTGTTGCTTTTATTAGTTACTTGGGTCTATAAAATTTTAGTGAGACATTTATTACACGTGAAAAAGAGAAGCGAAAATCACCGGAGAGAGGAGAGAGAATGAATTTGGTACAATCAAATATGAGATTGTAAAATGGATTTGTTTTGTTTTGTAGTTGTCATATTTATTACACGTGAAAAAGAGAAAATCACGGGAGGAGAGAGAATGATTTTGGTACAATTAATATGAGACTGTAAAATGGATTTGTTTTGTTTTGTTTTGTAGTTGTCATATTTATTGTATTGAGTGTTGAAATGGTTGGGTTTTAAGCCCATTGTATGAAAGTAAGGATTTTGACATTTTTCCATGTATGCTTTTGCTTTTACACATTAATTCTATTCTTTCTTATTGAGAAATGATTCCTGTTTGTTTGATGACTGTGGTTTGTATGGCTTTCTTAGAGGTTATTTGGGATGATCTAAATAAATGTATTTTTTGTATTTTTACGAAAAAATATATAGAAAAGTAGAGAGGTGATGTGATGGAAAAAAGATAAAAAGATGGATTATTTTAGAGTTGCCAAACTTAGCCTTATTCATTTTGTATGGTGTGGTATTTTTTGCTTATTTCTAATTAATGTTGTAATGTAAGGGTATAAGATGAAAGTTACGAGGACTTGCATGAATTATAATAGATGACTGAAAGTGTAAACCTTTAGGCCATGTTTATTTTGGGGACTTGGTCTTGGAATTGGATTAATAATTTTTAAAAAAATATACAATTTCACGTTTAGCTAAAAAAACTAAAGTCCAGACTAATACATTCTTATTTTTTATTTTTTTAATATTATGACGACCTCCAAGGAAGGACCTTTTGGACTAACCTCTACATGGTGTCCGTGAATTGGCAAGTTGTGGCTCGGAGACTACAAAACTAGTATGCAAGTAACAGTGTCCAAAACCTCCAAATGTAGTATACACCAGAAGATAGATATAGGGCTTTAGACATACATACATACATACATACATACATACAATCAGAACAAGAAGGAATGGGCTTTTTCCAGGTGAGAAACAGAGGAATGCAAGTGATGGTCACCCCCATGTGTTTTCTCTCTATTGGTGACAGTGATGTCTAAAAGTGAAAGTCACAAAGAACCTTAAGAAGTTCCAATTGAAAAGGACAGAGACACAACTGTAGCTCCCATGTTACAACCTGGAAGCTATAGTGCCAAACTCACACACTCAAATCTGTGTGTGAAACAAGTTGAAACAAAGAGAAATTGCCTGTTAATAATATTATTTTTATTCCGCATTTGGATCTTGAATTTGTAGAGTGAATTGTGGATGGAAAAGAGAAATGAAGAAGGTTAATTTTTTCCCTGCCCTCTTTTATCTCCAGAAATTCAAAATACAAACACAACTGCAAAGATTTTTGGTGTGTGGTGACAAAAGACTTCTAGATGGACTGTTGGGATAAAAGGTTTTCTACATAGACCAAGTGAGTTTCAAGTCTCATCTTTTCTAATTTTCTTGGATTTATTATAATGTTTTGTTTTATCTTTTAAAAAATATATAAAAAAAAAAAAAAAAATCAACATCATGGAGACTCATGTGGGATGTCTTTACATCTACTTTTGTTTTTTTAGATGAAATATTAATCATCTCATTTCTTGTGCAGTGTGAAATGGGAAATTAATTCATGTGGGATCAGGGGGGGCTAAGGAAATAAATGACAGAAGTAAAATAAGATATTTCCTGGTTATAATTGGTTGTATGTCAATGCAGGCTAAAGTTGGAACCTTCTTGTGATGTGATTTGTTTTACTTAAATAGAAAAGAAAATTGGAACTTCTTAAAAGAAAATGCAAATCTCTCAATACTCATGGTTATCTGAATTGACCCTTGCAGATTTTAGTTTAAAGGGCTTTAAGAGAAAATAGTTTAGAGATTAAAAAAGGGGACATGGATGGGAAATGATTTTTTTTTTTTTTTAATGCTGTTAGGAACCTCTCCAAACTAAGGTCATATTAGACCACCTTTGTGTTTTAAGAAAAATAGTATAGAGGGAAAATGGGAGAAGGATGAGAAATGATTTTTTTTTTTTTTAATTATTATTTTTTTCGGTGATGAGGAGCATTGTTAAGATAGGGTCACATTTGACTATAAATAATGTGTATCAATTAAACTTGAATGCAATATCAAAAAGAATTAAAGTCAATTCGTCTTAAAATAAGTCGCTTGATAATTGTACTGTGTGTGAGTTGAAAATGATTTTTTTTGTTAAACCATTTAATAAGTTTAGATATTGGGTTGTTGAACAAAACTGAGAGTGAATGTTATACTAATATATTTTGACCTTGAGGGAAGGAATTTGTGGATGGAAAGAGTTTGGGAATTCTATGGGAGGTTTGAGGAATAGAGGTGGCTCATCCATTCAATTTTTCCCTTGGAATTGAAGTCATTTATAAGCTAGAGGAGGTGTTGACTGGCTAGATACATGTGGGAAGTGGCATACATGCAAGATGTTGGAACAAAGTTTTAGACTAGTCAAAACATTTCATGGCATTGTCATTTCAATTTTTTGGACATTTTGGAGTGCAATGGTGACATGTATTAAACGATGAGATCTGAAAAAGGGGAGGAAAGAAGGGGATTAAGGTGAATTATATGGGCTTTATTAATTTTATAATTATTGTTTATATTAGTTTAAATTGTGAGAATATCATGTCATATAGTGTTGTAAGGAAACAAATCTATGGAATTGAACCGATAGATGAATCATATTGGCTCCGCTTCACTAATCGTCTAACTATTGTTCTAATTGGTTCAACTTCTGAAAATACAATGTCACATAGTGTAATTAGAAAAATTTGAGAAGTTGAACCAATCGTTTGAGACTGATTGGTAATTTGATTTTTTATTGATTTTTCTTAGAAACTTTGAATTTATGGATTCAAATATGAGGACGGTCACTCTATGCATTTATGTAAAATGTTAAACATGTCCTTAATATAACTCCTCCCAAACACCCATTAATGGATATAGTAATTTAATATTATTTTTTATTGATTTTTTAAAAGTACAAGGACCAAAATATTATATTTAATTACTTTTATATTTTTATTCTTCAAGTAGAAGAAAATACTAATAAATTACTTGAACACCACCCTCGCTCTTCATTTCTTTCGGATGTGAAATTTTATAGGCTTTTATAACATCTCAAAAGTCTTGCATGAATCCTGCCCCACACCAAACTATAAAATTGAACCATAACATGTTGTCAATTTAGGTTCTCAATGAACTAGGGATGGTCACAAAGCGAGTTTGTCGTCCCTCATCCTTGTCTCCACTTGCAAATACCTACCCTGCCCCACTCTCGCTGCGGGTGATTAAAATATAATTTACTCTTGTCCCACGTGAGTGTCGGGTCAGATAAAATCCACTCAATTTGAGCGGGTATGGACGAGCCTCGCAGATCGGAATAAAATGACTATCCCTACAGCCAACAAAACCAACAAAACCGAAGGATTGAATGCACTGCTTAATCTTTCTTCAGCATTGACCAAATCAATTACATGCTGAATTGATGTTCCAAACTATTGAATAATTACTCATTTTTATGCCCTAGACATGAGAAATCTTCAACTAGACTCGTTGAAGAATGAGATCTGTTTAATCTTCCCTCCGTGGGCTCTATCCATGTGGGTGGTAGCATGGAGACTTGGTGTACTTTGTGTACACTAGTTGCTCAAGACTCTAGGGTGGGTAATCACTGTGAATGGAGCCAAATAGCATCCATGTGCATGCCAACATTGTGCATACTTCCCCAAGTTAAGAGTCTGTTTCACAAGAACGCTATGTTTTGTTGAGAAATTTGAGAAGGGATTTAGAAAAAATAAAAGGAGAAAGGTAGGTGATATATAAATAAGGGGTTGTTTGGAATGATCTAAATAAGTGCACTTTTTATTTTTTTACGAAAAAATGTGTAAAAAAGTAGAGAGGTGATATAATGAAAAAAAGATAAAAAGTGTGTACTTATTTTGGGTAGCCAAACTTAGCCTAAATATACCTATATTTCACCTAATTTCATAAATCTTTTTTTTTTTTTTTTCAAATCTCTCTCTAAATCCCCAACCAAACACGGCATAAAGGGAATAGGGATATTTGTCGGCGTGAGCATGGTTCAGATTGATCTGGATTGGGAGAAAATTAAGACTAATCCGTTATCTACGACTCTTGAAAAATTAGAATCAATCCAATCCGTTTAAATTATAAAACCAATTCAAACCAATCCGTTTAAATACGGATTGGATCGATTTAGGACCACGGATTCACATAATTAAATAACAAAAAAAATATAGAACATTTAAAGCAAACAACATCCTTTGTGTGGGTCTATTTGTGTGTTACTATTAAGTAATAACTGAATCACCATTTTGATATTAGGAATTGATAAGATCATTCATAATTCTATGGTGATGTGTTTGTTTTCTACCAAATTAGTTAATATTGCTGATAAATCAGTTTGCTACCGAATAAGCTAGATGGCTCATCAATGGATGGTTTTAGTGTGATAAATGCTTTTGTCAATATAAAATACATATATACATAGTATGTGGTTAACTTGTTACAATATATTTATATTTATTTTTTTCAAGTTACTTCAAAAATGAGCCCAGCTTTCAATCTTTATGGATGCACCTTAATTGGTAACATGCAGACTAGTCTTCTATCTTTTGTCTTATTTCCTTAACACAATGAATAACACTATATCAGAAATCAAAGAAAAACTATACATTGTATATGGTATAAATATAAATTATTTTTAGACGGTCTGGATCGGTTCCAATCCAGAACCGTAAGGTTCGATCCGGAACCGAACTAGAACCTACGAATTTTGAAATTTTTAATCTGGAACCGAACTACAGATTCAAAAAATCAATTCAAACCTATTGAATTGGACTAGACTAGATTAATTATGAATTTTACGAATTTCTTGCTCTGGTCTAGATATTTGGGATACATTGGACATAGGGCCGACATATATTTAACGGGTCCTTGGTGGGCCAGCGCTAGATATTTGGGATATATTGGACATAGGCCGACATATATTTAATGGGTCCTTGGTTGGCCAGATTGTGGATATGGAGCCCATTAGTTATATTTATGACTAGCTGGACCAAATTGTGAAGAGAGAGATAGAGATATATTAGAGAGAGAGAGAGTCCTTTTCATTTCACTTGGATTATTGAATTGTATACAAAAAAGACTTGCTAAAAATTAGAGAACAAAAAAAAACAGATATGCTTGGTATCATGAAAAACTTTTCATGAAAATAATCATGAAACTTTTGTGACCCTTAGATTACACTTAGAATAAAACACCACACACTAATCAAAATAATTTAAGGATTATAAATTTTTCATGATCATTTTCATGATAAAATTTTCATGATCTCTAACTTTTCTCTCAAAAAAAAAAAGCAAAAAGAAAAGAAAAAAAAGCCTCATCTTCATTTTTACAAAAATGCCCAAACCACTCCAAGACTTGGGATTTTTCTGGAGAGGGCTACTCTGTGTTTTTATGTGTTCTTTTCTCATCACATTATTTTGTACGAGGGAAAATGTACATATGCAGAATTATTTTTTTTTTTTTTTAAGTATCAAAAATGTAATTGTTAGCACAATAGGGTCCATCATCATCTTGCTATCATATATAGTGTTGATACTTTTATGTTGTTTAATTATGTGTACGTAAACTTATTCTTTTATACATGACTTGATCTGAGTTTGGTCAATAAGTTGCCGTCTGAAAACTAGAAAAAGAAAGGGAAAAAAGAACGCTCTCGTTAGCAAAGTCCTGGCAAATTTAGCAATGGGATTTGCATCGCCGATGACAAGCAACAGTGACAGAATGCTTCTTGTGCTTTGTTTCTTCTTTCCAAACTTTGCCAATGTCATTTGCTACTCTAATGGCATCTATTGATGCCCCAGAGAGACCTCTCCTTGTGAATCCAACGGCATACAGTCCAGCTTTCCCTTTCCACCCATTTGGAAATGGAGATTTTGGAAACCCATTTCTGGAAAAGAATTCACTTTCCTGGAAAAACACACACAAAACAACCCAAACAAGGGTTAGACTCTTCTCTAGGAGAATATGCACTATACGCATTAAAGAAACAACGGTTTATTTTACATTAACATCAGTAAAATAAAAAAGGGCAAAATAGTCAAAAATATAACAGGACCATTTATCCCCAAATCCCGTGTCTTGTGTCCCCATGCACTCTCAATTATGCTATTATATCTGCAACAATGCTATAGACCTCTAAAAGTGTAGCTCTAAAAGAGCTCTAATGAGTTGGCATGTCTAAAAAAAAAAAAATTTCAAGCTAAAACATCACATCATTTGGACCCACACACATGCCATTATTAATAGCGTAGTTTAGAGCTCTTATTTAGAAATTTCTCAAGCATTTTTCATTATATCTGAAATTTTTTTATGTCTTTGAATTCTCACATGACCTTACGGTCACAATGCATTGAGACAAAGAAACACAAGACAACTCTGCCCATTTATTCTCTAATCAGTATTTTCTTGGAAAGACAATTCTAATTTTAGAAAAACACAGTACAAGAAACTTCTGAAACATGTTTTAGAATAATTGAAAAACAATTATGACAATAAAAAACCACCAACAGAACCTAACAACCTGAAAAATAACTGTCACATGAACAGAGAATCCATACCCTGTCACAGGATAGGAACAGAGAATCTAAAAGAAACCCAACTTCCATGACCGTCACATGAATCCATACATACAAAGAACCTAAAAACACATATACTATAATATTATTAAGTTCTCACCTTTAACCAAGAAGGTACATTGCTGCAATACCCAGTTGCCAAAATAACTGAATCAATCTCAAGAATTTCACCATTGACGAGCTCGACTCTACCGGGCGAGAACCTCTTGATTCCAGGGACTACTTTGATCTCACCAGATCTAATTTTTTGTATTGTACCAATGTCCAACACAGGTGTCTTTCCTTCAGTATTCTTGAGCTGTAAAGGACCTATACTTGGCCTTTTCAGACCATACTTCTCTATGTTTCCAAGAACCAACCTTGCTGTCACTAGCAATATTTTGTCAACTAGCCCAATTGGCAGACATTTCATCATCAAAACTGCTAGATCAAACGTCGATTTCCCAAGTATTTCTCTTGGCAAAACATGAACCTGTTCATTAAAAACAGAAACCAGAGTCATAATTTAAAATTACAGAGGTGGGCCACTTGGTCTCTCGCCTAAGGCCCACAAAAAGTTCAAAAATTTTTCATTGTTGAAGGCTCTAATTTTTTCACGGCACAATAAGATAATATTTCACTTCAATGTTTTGCCTAAGGTTTCAAAAAATGTTGAGCTGCTACTGAACATGGTACCAGAAGATCAGTAAATGGTGAAATTATAGACTCACCGAGCTTCGTACCACCATTGATGGAATTGCATTGTGGTGGCAAAGATCAAGAGAGACTTCCATGCCTGAATTTCCACAACCGATTACTAAAACACGCTTTCCTCTATAGTCTTCACCGGTTTTATAGTCACAAGCATGCATAACTTGGCCACCAAACTCTTGCAAGCCTTCGAATTCTGGCACCACCTTCTGCATTTTCACCAGTGGCCACCACGAGCCACCGGCAAATGTACTCAACCTCTCCTCTCGTGGACCCATTAGCACTTGCAATGGTCTTGACCCTCCACAACCCACAAGTCTCATCATATTTCGCTGATTGGACTGTTTCATTGAATCGTGGCTTAATTTCAAAGTGCTTAGCATGTGATTCAAGATAGTTGATGAATTGGTACTTTGTGGGGTACTCTGGGAGGTTGTTTGGAAATGGGAAGTAGGGTAGTTGACAGAATTTCTTAGGGAGGTGAAGTTTGAGGCGGTCGTAAGTGTGGTTTTGCCAAAGTGAGGCGATGCAATTTGACCTTTCAAGGATGACAAAGGGCACACCTTGTTGTTTTAGGCCAGCACCAACTGCTAGTCCCGATGGACCAGCCCCAACAATGACAGGTCCATTCACCAATATACACCTCCCTGAAAAGAAGTTTTCACGGTCGAGTGTGTGAATCATTGTTGGTGTTTGAAGATGATCAGTAGTGTAATGCATCAAGAAGTATGTTTTTTGGGGATTACAAAGGAGAATTAGGCAAGTTTTAGACAAAGTAGTATTGAAAGATCAGATAGAGAAGAGAAGGGCTGATAAAAATTCCTTTTTTTTTTTTTTTTTCTAAAGGTAGAAAATAGATTTATACCTATATGTTGAGAGAGATTGAATATGGGACAAAGAAGAGTGGAGAAGAGAGAGTAGAATGTGTAGTAGTTTGTCTTGAAGTAATGTGTGGAGGGGGTTAGAGGGATGGGAGGGGTTCAAATAGGGAATTATAAGGAGCCTGCGATTGGGATTGAAAATTATTATTGTTTTGGGGTCTTTCTCAAATGATAAGCCCCCTTTTGTTTAAAGCATATAAAATATATTATTTGATATATTTATGTATTCACAAACAAGGTTTTAAACATTTGATGATATGTACATTTCTTTACCCATGTGAAGTCTTGAACCATATGTTATTTTTTTTATTTTAAATAGGATTCTATGTACATTATCCTTCATAAATAGCATCTCAATAGCATCCAAGTTTACTCATATAATAAATGTGTATGACCACCTAATTAGTAGCCATCCACACACTACACCCTATTGAGATAAAGGCCTAAGTTTGCACATGGGCCAACCAACATCTCCCCATGGCTAGGTTTCATAGTGACTAATCAAGCGTTTAGGTCCTTTTATAGCACAAATTTGGATTTATATAGTCTTACAATCATGTCTTACCTCGAATCCTATGTTTAAGCAGTCAAATATAGCATCATTGGTGTTAAGAACAAAGCTTAGTTTGCTGATATCGACAACTCTTCTTTCCCCACCCTACAAAGTTTCCAGTGGATACATTTTTTGGGACAATTAGATCCTTTGTCAATGGAGTCTCACGGTATTACCCTGCAGCTACTGCAGGACGTTCCTCCCTACAGTAACATCCATCTTCGCCAGATTCACATTAGCTTAATTATGATATATAGTACAATTTGACTTCAATTCAATCGTACCAACCTATTTAGTAGGGAAAAAAAATTAAATCTTGTGGCAGAGAATGTCTACTATGTATTGGCGTTTTCCACAATAAACCATATGACCATGTTTCATGTCAACCTATCAAGTAGTGCGTGCTGCATTGAATGCAAAGTGACAAAAGAATTTGGCTGATCTTCCTCATCAATCGTTTAAAATTTTGAAGGAAAAAAATAAAATAAAATAAAAATCAGAGAAAACAATGAAATTTGAAATCTTTTAATATTAAGATGCGATTATTCCAAAATGTTGTGATTTAGCAAATTTTGGATTCTGATAGAATAATGAAGGATAATTGATACCATCTAAGATGGATCTGTTTCTTCTTGATTGTCTGGAGATATAAATACAGCTGCTAATTGACAAAGAAGAAAATGTCGTTTTGCCTTTTACTTGGCTTTAAAGCACGTATGGTCTTAATTTTCAAAGTAAATTACCTTAATCTTGTAATGTTTATACTTGCCAATCCATATGCAAAAATGCTCATTTTCTTTTCTTTCTTCTTCTTAACGTGTTTGGGGGTGGGGAGTTGAGCGTGGGTATGCTGATTTTCCAAGGCAATAAATATTAATTCCACACTGTTCTTGTATGATTAGACAAAATACATACAATCAACGAATTATAATTACACTAAAAACTTATTTATTGCTTGTATTGTTCCTTGATTGCAAATCCCACCAACCCTCAAAAGTTACCCGACTGTGTTTAGTGGAAATGAGGGCAAGAAACTTAGGTCTTGCTGATTTACGCCGAAACTATTGTTTTGAAGTTAATGTGATGGATAATAATAATCAAACTATTTAAAATCGAGAGAAAATAATGATGAACCATTGTCAGCATAACCTTTTTCGCATGACTTCTTGAAATTTATCGCATTTCCTTGATGAGCCCCTAGTCCTTGACAACATGTAGGTGTGTGAAACTTTTATCACAATTAACAATAATTAATCTAGTTGCATGGAGATTGATAATTGTGCTCTAAAGTGAGAAATATTCCTCAAAGTTTATCAATTACCGACAAAGTTGGTAGTTCCTCTCCGAAACAAGTGGCTTCTTATTCAACAGATTTGTGCAAATGCAGTTATTGAATATGCATTAAAAAAGTTAAACTTGTTTCAAGTTGTTGCTTCTCTAATGATTATATAATGGTTGTTATAATTGTTCTTTAATTTATAGTTTCAATTTGATTTCTTGTTTTGCAGGGAACATTGATGCAGTCTTCTCCACTACAGATCTTGTTTTTGTTTAATCCATTTTTGAAGATTTCATGTTCATATTGGTAAGGTACACAAATGTCACGTACAAAATTTATGATCTTTGAATTGAACTAAATGAGAATTCTGAATTGCACATAGCATTTGGAGGATAAAATATTTTAAAGAAAAAGAAAAATGAGCATAAATAGAACTTAGTTATTTTGGAGTAGAAATAGATATAGTTATAACCTAGGTATATTGACGCCTAAAATGAAATTTAGTATGGTGTGAGTCATACCCAGAATAAATATATTATCCAAGAAAACATGTAATAACATATACAATAAATAGAATAGTGAAGTGTGAAAATTATGAGAAGCATGAAATGAAAAACTAACCTGAAGACCATAATAAACAACTGTGAAAACTAGTTATTATGAAAAATTCCACCTAAAGATTTCAGTTCCACTGTCATGTTCAAATCAATTACAAAACAAACCATGAACTTTATTTTAAAAAATCAAGAAAATTATTGTAAAGGTTTAGAGGCAAAGAAACAAGGATAGTGGGATTCATTTGCTCTCGGAGAGCGGTTTTTTGAAAACTCTGCTCATGTTGCAAAACAAGATTTTAGAGCCTAAAGAGTGTTAATTTAGGGTGGTTTCTTGAAAAGCACAAGCATAAATCAAGGTGCTGATAAGGGCGACCACGTGGAGTTGGTTATCTTGGAGTACTAGTTGCACCTGGGGGGGTTCACTTTCACATCCCCTCTATTGGAATTTGGAGCAACACCCACCACCACCTAAAATTTGTTATCACATTGAGATTGTAATTTGCAAACACACCACCTTCTACATGCCCTTTGTTCTTCTAACATTGAGATTGTGAAAGCATGTTGTTTTGGCCCACTTAAATCCCTTTCATGCCAACCATTTTCCACATTCATTCTTAATTTGTTATATATGATTCAAAGTTTAACAAAGATATATTGACCCTGGAGTTGCATTTGCACGTAATCAACCAATAATATTGTATTTAGGGCTGTACAAAATACTGCCTAATCCGATAAAATTGTACTGATCTACATCAATCAAGACCGCTCTATCCGCTAACCGCAGATTGAACTTTAAAATTTATAATCCGTCTTTCAAATCAAGCTTTCCGCTTATAGCTAATACATATATATATATATATTTTTGAGTACATAACATTTTTGTATAGGAAAGTAAGAGGGAAATGAGTCATAAGGTAGACGAGGTGCATGTGCATGGAAGCTTGTTGGATTGCTAGAGAGTCTCTTCTTTTCAGGCAAGAATGTGAAAGGGGGTTTTTGGTTCTTAAGATATTTTTCCAACTGCTTTGGAATGAGCAGAATCATCATTCCAAAATTGTCTAGACATCCTTCAAGATAATTTATAAAAAGTAACATAGCTTCCTAATGCAACATATATCTGTATGTGTATATATATTATTATGATAGAACAATAAATTCAGAATTAATAAAATAAAATAATAAACACATTAGGATTTACCTAATTCAACTATAAATTTATGTTCATGAGGGAAGAAATAACAAAAAAATTTGATTATCTATACTATTATATGTAGTATACATATGTCGATTAGTGTGAACACTTTCTTTATTACGCTTTTTTGATTTTTCAAAAATACACGCCAATGATTGGGTTTGAAAAACAGCATGAAAAATCAAACTAATTTAGATGTTTAAAACTCCACAAATATGGATAGTTTTTATTCATCTCCTTCATTCATAAATTCCAGATCTTGGCATGCGCATTGCATGAGCACTGCCCTTAATTAGTGAATGTAGAGATGACAATGCTACAAATTGCTTAAAACCATCAAACAGTTCCAAAACAACCCAATATATTTTATCTATCAATAAACCAAAACGGATAAAAGCAGATTCAAATACAAGTGTCTGGTTGAACCTAGCAGTGTGAGTTGCTAACAAGAAATAAGATTAATTTGGATTGAATTTAAGATACACTCATAATTAATATATATCTAGAGAGAGAGAGGGTCCATTCATTCATAATGAAATGGGGAAGTGTGCTTTTATTATCCCATAGCCAGGTTGTGAGAAGGCCTACTAGGGAGGGCCATGTTGCCATTCATTCATTGATTTTCCTAAGCCACTGAGGATAAGTGAAGATGGGATCACAATCTTCTCCTCTCATTGCTCCTTTTTAGTTTACTTCTCTATCTCTCTCAATCTCTCTCCTCTTTTTGTAAAGTTTTCTAGTATTGTACTTTCTGCAATGGACTCTTCTTATAATTACTATTATATTATACATTAACTTATGAAGCAAAATACTTTTGAAATCAATCATGATATCTAAATAGTTACATATAGTCACGCGTTACATAAAGTTATATGTAAAGTTGGAATTCATTAGGGATACATATTGCATACCCAAGCTAAGCTTCCTAGAAGTTTAATACTCAATACTCATTAAATAGTATTGAACCTTTATTATATCACCTCATCATAACAACAAAGATAATGGTAAATTATAGGCTCCTTTAGGATTTGATTTTTTTTAATAATTGGGTAAATTACACTTACACCTCCTAAGGTTTGAGTTTAATACATATCACTCATGACGTTTGAAAATTACACTTACTCCCCTGTCATTGTAATTATTTAGAGTGAATAAAGATATGGAACTCATGCACTCTCTCTTTTCTTGATTTGCTTTCCTTGCTCTATTTTTTTCATTTCCTTTACTTTATTTTTTTTTTTTAATGTAATTTTTTCTATTTTTCTACTAAGAGTCGTTACATTTTATATATAAGTGAGGGAATTTGTAAAATGAGACTACTAACCACAGGGGTGGAAATATAATTTCCAGAACATCATGGGATAATTGGACTAAATCTCAGGAAGTGTCTGTGTAATTTACTCGTAATAATTTTTATTTTTTATAAAAAGATGTGTAAAAAAAGTAAAAATAACTTTTTGACTAAAAACTTCCGTTTGGCAAGGGCTCATTGGGCTCATGAGCCACAAAAGACAAAACATCACATCCAACCCCTTAATCATTACACTCTTCTCTCACAAAAAAAAGTCAAAAAAGTCAAAAAGTTAAGAGTCCTTCCCAAACCAAGCTTTTGAGTCCAGACTCATATAGCCAAAAAAGTCAAAAAGTCAAAGAGCCAACCCACTTCCCAAACGGAGGCTTAAGTTCCCAAACAATGCCTTGTATGATGCTTGAAGTATTTTGCTTTACCTCAGTATTCTAAATTTTAATTTTGCCAAATCATTTCTAAAATTTTCAATTTTAGTCAAAATAATTCAATTTCAAATGGTAATCTAAATCTTTAATAAAATTGACAAATTTGAGTCAAATTAAAAAATTTAGAGTCAAAAGTGTGAAAATTAAAATTTAAAAGATTAAAATAACACGAAATGCATATTTTAAAAATGATCATTATATTTTATCGTAATAATAATGATTTTTTTATTATTTGTTTTCACAGTATGGCCTTTGTTTACATTTATGAGGGCATTGGCCTAAGTGTTTGTGTTATCGTTGATTCAATAAAAAATAAAATAAAATAATCACTATTATTTTCATAAAATAAAATAAAAAGCTGACCGTCCACACACCGTCCTATCTCACCCTCGTTGCAGGTCCTGTCAGCATTGATCCCAATCCTATTGTTCCCATCCCCAAAGAAAAGAAAGAAAAACAGATAAACACAACGAAAACAAAAATACAAAAACCAAAAGCACAAAAAACAAAACAAAAAATGAGAAATGTTTTAAGAAAAATGCGGCAGACCCCCACCCCAGTGACTCCCAGCCCCACGTGATTGTGAGTGATTGAAAAAAACAAAAAAAAAAATTGACTAATGAAAAAAAACTGGGGATGCTGGGGTGCCCCACTGGAGTCCCTAGCAGTGTTGATGTTTTAATAAATTTGAGTTGGGATCTCTCACACTTTTCTTTCTGCTGGTCCTTTCTGGTATATATATATAGATTTCAAATAAATTGAAGCAGTTTGTTGTACTTCTTGTGCCTAATCTCAAGATCACTTGAATGTGTTTTTGGTCCAAATATATATATAAACGCAATTAGGAAATCCTAAATTGGTGTAAAGTTACTTTTTTTATATGAATTCAATTATGTCTAGAGTTCCAAAAAAAAAAAATATATCAAAATTTAAAATGTGTGGCATAAATTTAAAATTAGTGTCACGTGGACTATAACTTCAAGAACTCCCATCCCAATCCACAGCTTTCATTTGGTACTTCAAGTTTGTTGATTTTTTAGTTATTTTAGTCATAAAAAGATAAAATAAATTTTTTAACTCAATAAAATAAAATATCACATCCAAACTATAATAATTTCATTTTTTTCTTTACAAAATTCAAAAAATCTAAAAAATTTATCACAAACGAAACTTTTTAACCCAAAGCTAAAATAACCACATCCCAAACAAACCTTTAAAGCCTTCATTTGAGATGTGGATTAACTTTTTGATTTTGACTTTTTGACTATTTTAGCCTGAGGGTAAAAAGTTTCGTTTGGGATAGGCTTTTTGATTTTTTGACTTTTGTGAAAGAAAAAATAAAATAATTATGAGCTGGATGTGACATTTTATCTTATTTGACTAAAATAATCTATTTTATCTTATATGACTATTTTAACCCAAGTGATCTTCGCAGACGGACCCAAAATTATTACTTACCAAAGTGAAAGTGTCATAAAGTTAATCAATTCTATTGAACTACTAAGAGAATAATAAATAAAAGATGAAAAATTCTCTGACATGTAATAATTTTATTATAAAATTGCATTGCACACCGAAAGATGACTTATATCACTTGCATTGTATGTTGGTATATTGGTGCAATATAAATATTACATTCCACAATCATGACTTTCCAACTCCCTCCACAGGGCAATTATTGATGCTATGTGCTTTCACCCCACCATCTATAATACAAAAATCATGGTGGAGAATTATTACTGCAAAATGTAATTATATATTCTTGTAATGTTATACATAAAAAAAAAAAAAATTCATTAAAGGGAAACTTACTGATAAGTCCCATGTACTAAGTTCAAGATCCAGCTAATGCCAAAACAAAATACTTGCACCAATTAGTCCAACACATTTTTAATTGTTACCAAAAAATCCTTTTTTTTTTTTTAATTTACAGACACTGTTCACATCTTACTATCGTCGGACTTCCGTCAAACGGTCGCCGGAGACTCGTCGGAATGTTCAACATCGCCGGAAAGTCATCGGAATGTTTAAAACATGTTATGAAACTGTAAAAAAAAAATTTAGATGTTATAAACTGTAAATTTTACGCTTTTAAACCATGATTCATTCCAAAGACTAAAAAAATTCAAATCGCAAAATTTTACGCTTTTCACTTTCAGAACTAAAACTCGAAAATTATTTGTTCAGACCAAAATTTTCTCATTACAAATTTGTGTGATAGTCAGACAAATCTAAGTTATTACAGAACTATTTCAATGATATTATAGATCTATTTTATCATCAACAACAACAACCATAGATCAAAAACTATCCCCAAAAAAATCAGAATAGAGAGAGAAAGAGAGAGAATTGACAAAACCATATTCATGGCAGATTCTTACAAATGACAAAGAAGCTTCAGAGATCTGCTGTGGGTACTTCAGCACGACCTCATCTAGCTTCGGTTGATTTCTTCTATCGAGTCATCCAATAGGTTCGAAGATCGAATTTATTAATCGACGATGATGGTGTCGATGATGAAAAAGAAGAAACAGAGCATCGAATTTTGGGATGCTAAATTGATCTAAAGAACGCATTGTTGATGAAAACGCATTGTTGATGATGATGAAAAATCTGCGAAAAATTTCCGAGATCAAGATTTTTTTTTGTTGATGTTGATGAACCCATTGTTGATGATGAACACGTAACAAGAGAGGCAAAAACCAGAGAGATAAAGGAAAGGACTTTTTGGGGCACTCAAAAAGTTTTGGGATTAAATGGTCACCACATGTTTCACATGGGACCTCCCAGTAATTTCCCCTTCATTTAAATTTCTCTTTACCATTAGATAAAATAGTAATGGGCCTACAATAACAAATACATGGGTGACTCACCCTCTGTGCCTAGTAGTAAAAAAATAGATTTTTTTCCTTAATATAAGTTAGAAAAGATTAGTAAAATATCTCTCTCTAACTTTGTATAATAAGTGAGGTTCAAGATATTTTTTTTATTAGGTAAGGTCCCTTAACATTTTTATAGAGAAAATTTGACTTAGAAAAATTGTGTCTGACTCAGAGAAATTTCACTCGACTCAGAGAAATTTTAAAATTTATCTGATATGATCACAAAGAAATTTTGTAATTTTTCTGAGTTGGGGTGAAATTTCTCTTAGTCAGGAAAAAAAATTTTGAGTCAAATTTTCTCTGTAGAAATATTAAAGGACCTTAACTACTATAAAAATATTATTTGTCATTTGTCTTATAAAATCTTAATATCAAAGGCATTAAAAAATCTTTCTCCTAAAATTATATGCATCATATAAAAAGAAAAAAATTCAACTCCCTCAAAATTATGAAGGTGCCTTTGCTTCTATATATCTATATCACACACGTACAAGTATTGTTGTTTATAAAAAATCAAAACATGAGTAGTGTTGATGGATTTCACTTTCTGCTGCTGCTTTTTTTTCTTCTTCTTTTCACATGAATTCTTTTTATTTTCAAAAACATGGAGTTTCCATAATTAGTAGATTCCTAGCTCTTGGTCAATCAAGAACTTAGGGAATAAGTCTTAAAATAATGTTGGGACAGAATCAAAATAGTATTTTGTTGGGCTCTCTATTCATGATTAGAAGAGGGCCCATAAGATTGTCTAAGGTATATTTCATCTTTGAGCAATCTTTATTTCTTTTAATCATTTTAGTTATATAGGCACACTCATTGCATCCACAACTTCCAAAAGTTTGATGAGAGACATAGAGAGGAGAGAGAGTTAGCAACCTAGTTTTTTTTTTTTTTTTTTTTCAATAATCAGAAAATTATTTATAAATATCAAGAGAAAAGTTGAATACATACCACTCACAAATTCAACACTAATAATAACAACATGAATTCAAGTAAAAATTTCATAATGGGGGAAAAATAAACGTCTTAAGAGAGTGTTTCATAGTTGAAAAGAAATAATCAATTTTTACCTTCGTTAATGATTGACCCATTGACATCTCAATGTGTAAGAATGGCCAACCGAACTTGCCTAATTGAATTAGGCCTTTTAGTGTAGTCGTTATCATCACTTTGTGATATGAGGTTGTAGATTCAATTGTTTTAGGAAAAAATTATATTATTTATAGTATTTATTTATCCTCCATTATGGGTTATTTTTTAACTATTGACTTTTTACATATTATTAGAGTTTAATTGTCCAATTTGATGTAATATTTCTTATATGGATAATTAATCTCCTACCTATCCAAAAAAAAAAACACTTACGCGGTGTTTGGTTGGAGGATTTGAAGAGGGATTTGGAAAAGAAAAGGGAAAAGTTTGTTGAAATATGAATAAAATATACCTACATTTCACCTAGTTTCACATACGTTTTTCCTTTCCCTTTCCAAATCTCTCTTCAAATTCCTCAACCAAACACAACATTAGCCTAACTAATCTCTAATCTTCATTGTTGTTGGCAGGAATATAAGATATTTGTTCAATTTGAAAGAGAGATCACATGGAAACATGAAAAATAAAAAATAAAAAAAATAAATATAAAGAAAGAACCCACTCTCCACAAGATTATGTGGCATTATTTGCGCTAACGAATCCAATAACAACTTTAGAAAAATGTTTTCTCTTCACAAACCTTGTGATTTACCATTTGACTTTGTTGATCTACTAAATCCTCCATTAATTCTCAATAAATAATTCAAAAAATACCAAATAATAATGTATTTAGTATGGTTTCAAAATGGGTCAGTTTGTTTACATGTTACAAAGAAATCTTTTTTGGGGTAGTCAATGATACAATCATGTAACCATAGTATTGTGAAGAGGGATGTTTGTGTGAAGTGCATTGGCTCATCATATTAAATTTTTATTTTATCGAACTCCATGTTTTGATAACATCCTTTGAGGACAAAAACAAGTGGTTTAACCTTGGAAATGGTTTACATACATGCATTTGTATTTGGTGGATTAATTTCCTTTTTTTACTCTTTGGGGAAGGTTAATATGTTTGGATTAAAGAGGTCAAAAGTGAAAAAAAAATAAATAAATAAATAAATAAAATTATGTATTTGTTTAACATGAGAATCATGGAAAGTGTTAGGTTTTTATTGTTGTCAACCCCGTTTGACAAAACTCCTTTGAGTTGTAATTTTTTTCGCATTTTTATTTCAGTGAGGCTATGAGTTTATTAGATGCGAATCCAAACCCGAATCGAGCCATGCAGAGAAGTTTGTGGTGTTAATGCTTTCAAGATTGCCACTTATTTGATTATTACGAAATCGCCTTGGCTTCCGTCAAGCAAAATTCAAATTTGCATTCAAAATTGCATGTCGCCCGTTGCGCCGAGCCAAGGAGTGCCCGCACGATCTAAGGCTTGCTCGCTCGAGCCAAGGAATGCTCGCTCGAACCAAGGATTGCGTCCATACAAAAACCTGAAGAAAGTGATTGGTCGCTCGAGCCAAGGATCCGTCGCTCGAGCGAAGGCACTAGTAGAAATCACGAAATTTACTCTCCTCGCTCGATCCAGGAAAGCCTCGCTCGAGCGAGCCTCAGAATCCAGATTTTTTTCAAAAAGTTGGTTTTCTTCTGAAACAGGATTTCTTTTGGTGTTCTACAAGAAGTTGGATTTCTCCCAAGACAAGGATTATTTTGGTTCTTTATAAGTAGTTGGTTTTCTCCCAAAACTAGACTACTCATTAATTATTCCTCCAGATCTTCTTTTTGGTCCTTAAAGGTTTATATCTGGGGATATTTTATTTTTCTTTAATGTCTTATTGAGTATTCAACTCATGATCTGAAAATGCTACATCAAAGGTTTTGTTTGTTACACAAAAGAGAGAGTTGTTCTTCAGTTGTGGATTCAAGAATTGATTAAGCTTCGTGGTGGAATCCTCCGAGTGGCTCATTAGAAAGACAATTCCGTGGTGAAGATGGGGTTGGAAGAGGCACATAGAGGTTGGTTCAATTAGGCGTTGTGGATTCGCTAGATAATTGAGAGTGATACCTGTGTAATTCCTTTATATCTTCTTAGTGGATTGTTCTGGTGGCTGTGGCCCGTGGTTTTTTTATCACAATTGGAAGGTGTCCAATTGTGGTTTTTCCACGTAAAATCTTTGTGTCTCTTTCTCTTGATTGTTTGATTGGGATTTTTATATTCTGCTTAAAATTGATACATAATCACAAATCAACATCTAGGAGGTTTCTAGATTTTTCAGAAAGTATAAATTAAAAAAAAATAATTTAATTTATAACCCATTTCAACACAAAGTAACTTTCAATTTTTCACAAAAAATACTTAAATTCTTTGACATTTGTTTAACAGAGTCATGGAAAGTATAAAAAAAATTAATTTAATTTACAACCCATTTCAACACAGAGTAACATTCAAGAATACTTAGATTTATGTGATTCACTTTAAAATTAGGATTACATCCATAATTAATGTGGTCTCTCTGTAGCCATCCATCAACTATGTATAATTTATATATATATATATATAATTGAGGCAATGTGCTACAAATACAAAAATAAAAAATACATTTACTCTCCAATCGAGTGGCTAGTATTTGACTTAAATCACACTTCCCAATAAGTTTTACTTACATTTTCTTAATGTGTGTTCTGTACAGTTTCTAAGCTAATTCTCAATATAATTGAAATTTTTTTAAAAAATATATTGAAACCATATTTTCAGTCAACAATTGGCCATGAACTACCTCGATCAATTGCATGTGAGCCAACCAAAAATCAAATCAAATACAAACGGTTTGAAAGAATTTCAACTACAAGAGATGGAACAAAGAATCTAACCTCTGAGAGAAACAAGAAAGTGATGATTATTAGGAAGTTGAAATCATTGAACATGACTCAAAATTCATTCCCACATTTATATTTGAATTTAAGTATACACTTCTTCCAATAACAAGATCCAATTAATGAAGTCGGTGGCCAATGTTTGAATGAATGAATGCAGACCATTTCTATTATTCATCCAAATACCATGGTAGGGAATTGCACCTGACATGGACAAAGGAAGGGGACAGAGAGAAAAGAGAGCATGTGTTGATTCATGTACAAATTTTCCAACTTTGAGTACATCTCACATTGTTTAAACTTGAAAGTGCATGGCAATGTGATATATTTACATATATATAATAAATAATTAGGTCAGAGTAAATATATTGCATTTTGAAATTTACCTTGGATTAACCTATTAGTTGTCTTGAATCAATGTATTGCATTTGAATTACTTTGGTTGTGAGATCTCTGCCCAAATTTAATTCTGATTTGACAATTTTAACTTAAACCCTAATTAAATTTGAAATTATAAGTCTTAAAGGTTTGAAGAAGTAGTTCAGTTTGGGCCGCCTAAAGTACACCCCCATATCCATATTCAAGTCTCATTGTTACATGATATAACTATCATTTGGAAAATGAAAAATCCCCCTAAAAAAACTCTCCCTAATCCCCCTAATTTCCATTTTTGGCAAACTGTTTTTTTTTTTTTTTTTTTCTGTTGTCTTTTTTTTTTTTTTTTTTTTTTTTTACTTGAAATGGCAATTGTGGGGATTCGGGGGCTGTGAATTCGGAGGATGAATCACAGCCCCTATCATTTTCTCTATTTCTCATCTACTGATTATAAAAAAAATATTAAAATAAATAAAAACTAAGTGTAGCTCAAACTTAGTCTTCAAATGTCATTAATGGTACAATCTAGATTCTATACCCATGTGTGCCAATGTATATATATATCAATTATCAAACATGAATGTACTATCTTGATATATTGTAATATGCAACTAACTTAATAACTGAAATAACTGAAATTATATACTAATGGAATATAAAATGATGGGTCAATGTTTTAGCAAATGAGAGAGAAGTGGGTTTGACAAACATGTGGTCACATGACATTGGAAGAGTTTGGTGAGACTGTTGCTGAAGAATGGCCATTGACCACCCTCCCTATAATCAGAAATCCCCAAGTAGGACCTGGGATGCTGTTGTGACTAAGTCACAGCAGCGATCTGCTGTGAGTTTGTGAAGACTTTTTTCGAATTTTTTTCAATGATTCAAACCGTCATATTGTAGGGTTTGTTGAATAGATCAACCATACAAAAAATTAAGTTAATTAGAAATTTGTAACCCCGTGAACAGATTCAAATTGTTTTACAAAAATTTTCAAGATAATGTCAACCGTTTATTTTTTTTTTGAAAACAAATGTGCTTGTTATAAAGCTATAGATTTCCAATCAATTTGATTTTTTGCATGGATGATCTACGCAACAAATCCTACAATATGAACAGTTTAGATTATCAAAAAAGATTTGGAAAAGCCTCCACAGGCTCACAGCAGATCGCAGCAGCATCCCCAAATCCCATTTTACTTGCTCTGCAGTTGTGGCATGTGCAGCACCTTTAAATGATATATTCTTTGCCAATTTAATTTTATTAGATAAATTATGCACGAGATTTTGTGTCTTCAAATTTTATTATTTTCTTTTTTAGTACACCTCTCTAACCATTGAATCATATCTCAGTTTTTGAGATTTTATGTTTCTCGAGATTCTAACATAATCCAATAAGATAAATATGTATTGAGACAGAAAAACAAAAAAAGAAAAAATATCTTGGAGACCGAGAAAAGGCATTTGGTAGTTCTGAAATGGTATACTGTGGGTGTAGTTTTTCAAAATGGAAATCACATATTGACAATGGGACTTTGATAAGAAATTCATATGCAAATATAATGATTTGGAAAGTTAAAGGAGATTACAGATATCAAAGTTCTTTAACAGAAAAATTAATCTTTTTGATAGGCTAATGAACAAACAATGAATTTTTTTTGACATATTTATCCATTTTCAGCAGCAGTATGATATGGTTCAGCATTCATTGCCATTAGTCCTGCCTAACTAACCAACATCCTACAGGATTTCTTTTTAAACTTATCAATTTTGTTCAAGAATAAGAAAATAACCATCCTACTACTATTGTTTTTCCATGAAAAGTAACCAGCATCCTATAAATTCCAAGTGATTTTGTTTTCTATTTTATTTGTACAGGCTAGTAGCACAGAGAATTTTATTACCAAAGCATTTTTACTATTCAAACTATATATTTACCTTTGTACAATTACTAAGAAAGATTTTACTAGCTAAGCTATTTCATACGTTCATTAATTGAGTAATATTTTTCAAAAAAAAACTACATGAAATCATATGGCTGATGTTGGTCATGTTACTTTAAAACATAAAGTCATCAACATGACAGAATTTCAAAAATGTCAACGCACATCATTCTGGTGAAAAACTCTGTATAAAATTTCTGTAAAAGTAAAATTTTACTTAGGATCTGTTTGATAACCATTCCGTTTTCAGTTTATATTTACAAAAAATTAAAAAATTGTCATAAAAAGTTATTTGATAATTTTTTTGATTTATAAATAGTTGTCTCAATTTATAAATTTAAGGAAAAAACGTAAACTCAAAAAATGAATTTACGTTTTCAGTTTTCAATTTTTTTTTTCAAATAATTTTTTTTTCAATTATTTTTTTAATTAATTTTTTATTCAATTAATTTTTTTTTCAATTAATTTTTTATTCAAATAAAAACTTTTTTTCAATTAATTTTTTTCAAATAAATTTTTTAATTAATTATTTTTTCAATTAATTTTATTCCCCAATTAATTTTTTTTTCAATTATTTTTTCAATTAATTGTTTTCCAATTATAATGTGTGTGAACCCATTGTCATAAATAATAAAAATAAATATAAATATTTTAGGCCTGAACAAACATATTTTTTTAGTTTATGTTTTTAAAATTTTTTAAACATTTTGTTCAAACTAAACGCGTTTGTAATTTATGTTTTTCTAAAAATAAATAAAAATTAATTTATAAAATTTTTATAAATATAAACAAAAAACGTTACCAAACGCCACCGTAGCAATCCAAGATGGCTAGGTCTTACAAATAGTCAAGTCAATATATTGTGTTGAGGATCAAAAAAACAAAAATAATAACAGTAACAATGATTTTGTTGGGGATGAAGGTTCAGCTATTTAGGATTATGGCGCTGTTTGGGAAGGAGGTTTTTTGGTTTTTTTTTTTTTGTTTTTATTTTTTTTCACTAAAAGACAAATTGGTTACAAAAAAAAAAAAAAAAAACAAATCTAAACAAAATATCACATCAAACCCCATAATCATTTCACTTTTTCTCTTACAAATATCACATCCAACCACAAAAAAATCCAACTATCTTTCCAAACACAAAAAATTTATTCTCCAATAACATCCTACAACTAAAAAAACCTACAAAAAAAACTCACTTCCCAAATACCCACTATATTATAAGTTGGCCCCAATACAGAGCAGCTACCAGACAACAATAACAGAAACAAGAACAAAAAAAGTATAGAACAGATCATAACAATCGTATAAGTTCATGCAATTATGAACGTTAATTTTACAATCACAAACTGTACATAATTTTGCAATTCGAAAAATTAATGGGACTGAAACATTTTTTAGCCTATGAAAGCTGTATTGAAGCATATGTAGTGAGAACCTCAGGCGGTGGGACATTAAATTTGAGGAAATGGAACTCTTTTAGGAACTATTGTCTATTGTGGTCATATCACAAGTTTACAAAAAAAGAATATTTCAGTATTTATAGAAGAAAAATAAAATTTAACCTTGGCTGTGTGCTGTCATAGTCATAGGCTACCTTCTTCATTGGTTGGTGACCTTGCGACAATTTGATAATTTGATCTCACATACTGAAAAAGGAAAAAGACATTCCAAAGGTACACAATTAGATGATGCATTTGTCTACTTATGTGGCATACAAAAATTATGTACAGCTAGTACCTCAAGCAGTGAAATGTAATAAAAATCCTCCATATGCTGCATAAGGCCACTCCCATCCCGGATTGAAAGAAAAATGTTTATCTCTGTATTTAATATTTTTTCAATGAGTTCTTTCTCACCTTTCATCTGTAAAGCATGTCCACCAAAAACAAGTTCAGCAATTAGAATAGTGACATTTATACGTGCATAATTAGAAAAAAGAATGTCATTAGAGCGGAATAAAAACACGCGACTGATAGTGTAATACCCCGACCCTCATATCTGATTCTGCTGTCTTTATAATCTCCTGTTCTGTGTCTTTGAATGTTATTGTGAAAATCTATGTGAAAATATAGTAAAAGAGCATGGAACTTGGAAATATGAGTTTCTATCTGTTGAATTAGAACGTATCTGTTACACTTGAATCACTTAAAATGGAAATTGAGCATCGTAGAAATTTAATTCGCAGAAATTGATTTGATATTTGGAATCTACATGATTTTTAAGCTATAAGGGGATTTTCTGTGAAATTTTTATTTCGGCACCCTAAAGCGATTGATTTTCGTCTTTTATGCCCTTATATATATATATATATACATTGTATATCTATCTAAGACTTGTTAAGTTGAGATCAAAAACGTGGCTTACTTTGAGAAAGAAAGGAAGAGAGAAACGTGAGAGTTGAAGGAGAAGAATTGGGGGAAAATAACTTTGACTCACCAAAGAAGCTCATCCATTAGTAGGATTGGGAGATTGAGGTTAAGGTAACCAAATTTCTAGTTTAACTTCTCAAGAATTTCATCTCATGCTTGTGTTGGTTCATGGATACTTTATGTTTGATCCATTAGGGTTTCTCATTGATTTGGTGCCTTGACACTTTGGGACATCAATCTTTGTTTCTATAGCATTAATCCATGCCAATCTGTTACTACTATGTGTTATGTTTGTTGAATTTGTAGAACTTGAATATACTTGGAACATTGGATGAGATTTGTGGAATTATTGACTTGTTAAAGCCTCTAATTTGGCCTAACTTGATGTGATTAAGCTTTAATTTATGTTTTGGTGTTGTTAGGAGAATGTATTGCTTGAATTTGACCCTTGATTTCATAAAAAATTGAGTTTGAATGATGAATTTTGGCTTGAAAATCGGGCTGCCCTGAATTTAGCCGAGCGGGGTCGTGGCCGCCGAGCGGAAAATACACCTCCCAGCGGTTCGAAGTTACCCGTCCGCCGAAAGGGGATATGTACGCTCGAGCGTAAAAATCGACCATCCAGTATTTTGGCAGCACTACACTGTCCGCTCGAGCGGACAAAGCTACGCTCGAGCGGAGGACTGTTTCAGCAAGAAAATATGTTTTGTTCAGTTTTTTGTGTTTGACTCTTTGGTGTTATTAGAATATTCTTTTCTGATGGGTCTTAAGAGATTATAGCTTTATAAAAGTGTGGAGGCATATGAATCGATTTTAAAGGAAAAGAATACTAATATATTAGTTATGTTGTGTGTAGGGCACACTCCAGAAGGAACTCATACGCCACCACAACACTGTGAGTAATAGTGCATTTTACATATATTTATGTATCAGTTTTCTGTAAGATAAGATCATAACTTATGTGTTGATCTGGAACTGAAATGTGAGCACCATAGTTAGCTATCTGTGCCGCAAGGCTACCTGAGTCGAAAGACTATCTGTGCCGCAAGCCTACCTGAATCGAAAGACTATCTGTGCCGCAAGGCTACCTGAGTCGAAAGACTATCTGTGCCGCAACGCTACCTGAGTCGAAAGACTATCTGTGCCGCAAGGCTACCTGAGTCGAAAGACTATCTGTGCCGTAAGGCTACCTGTTGTGCCGCAAGGCTACCGGGGCCGAAAGGCTATATGTGCCGCAAGGCTATCTGGGCTAATAGGCCAATCTGTTGTCTCAGTATTTGGTTTTGATACATATACTACTGTACATTGTGATTTTATTATTACGCACTACTATTCACTGAGCTTGTCTCATTCTGTAGTTTTGTTTGATTATGTAGGAACCAGCTTGAGGAGCTGATCTAGCACACTTCATGCATTTTTGTCAGCCTAAGGATAATCAGGCACTGGAGGAAACCCTTACATATTAGATCAGTTTTCCTTGTAAATGTAATTTTTGGTATCCACATCGCTGGTCAGGGATCTGTATTTATTGTTTTGTATGCCTAAAACCTGGGCTGGATTGTAAATGTTTATGTAACCTCATTTTGTGTGCGTGTTACCTTATGTTCAATGCTAAGATGGTCCTGGCTTGTTGTTAGTTGCTCAATGGATATCTCTGGATGTCGTTTTAAATTTAATGCTTCCGTTCAGGCCCCTAATGTTATACCATACAGGTTATTCTGTCTGTTTCTGCTTAAGTCATGCCCAAACTTATAGGGGCTGGGTTGGGGTGTGACAGATAGAGTGGATCTTGACCAAGCGACATGGAGAAAATGTTTGGATATCACTTTTGAAGGTACAACAGTACAAAATGTTGTTAGCTTTGGCTGGTGGACATCAAAGGCACAGTGTCTCTTCAAGGAAACAAGTATCATTGCAATATGATGCTGCACCAACAATCACTGATATGAACCTGGTAAGCTTATTTAAAGAAACATCAGACAACTATGGCCAAATTTTTAGTCCCAAAAATTTACCAAAAGGATGTATTTCATTTTGCATTTGTATATTTTCCATTTTATTCCTTTTTTTAGGTACACATTTTTAGTTCTTTTTTTATTTTTTATTTTTATTTTTGGTACACATTTTAGTTCTTTTATGCTGAACTCATTCACTATGCCTTTCAGTAATCAATCAAATTATATTCATGCATTACTTAAGCTGAATTCCACCCATTCTATTTTACTATGAGGCACATATAGATATTGTATATATCGCTAGAGCATAGTTGTCAAATCGGGATTCGTATCGTGAATCGAAATGATCTCGTACCGAATCGTATATCGTGAATCATAAAGATTCGGTCATTTTTTCTAAACTACTTAAAAATATATATCTACACATTTAGATGTTAAATATATCTTATGAATATAAAATATTTAGACTTAAATCTATGAAAATGTTATTTTAAATGATAATCACGCAGTTTAATAGGTAAGAAGTTAACAAAGATTCCTATGTAAGATCACCATCTTACCTTTTTTTCTTTTTTAGATATTTCTTATCAACCATTCTTAATAAAGACAATAACCAAATAGACAAATTATCAATTTCTAAAGTAACAATAATTAACAACGATATTGATATTTGGACAATAAGTATATATACTTTTCTAAGTAACAATGAGCAAATAATAAGACAGAATTATTTGAAATCTTTTATTTTAAACCTAAAACATTTTAAAAGGTATAACTGATCTCACACATGTTATATTCAATTTAATAAAGTAGCAATAAATAATTCATAGTGTTACTATAATTTTAAACATATTTAGAAGATAAATAAAGCTTGGGAGCTCGAATTTCCTTCCCCCAAATCCCCCTAATGCCCAAAACGACGTCATTTTGGGCATTAGTTTTTTTTTATATTTTTTTTTTTCTCTTTTTGTCTGAACCAGGGGAGAAAGAGAGGAGGAGAGGAGAAACAGAGGGAGAAAGAAAGGAGGAAAGGAGAGCCGATCGCCGATCGCCGAGTCTTGGTCTCCTCCATTAAGTCTGCTGTGCCACGTTGCCGTCGTCTGTCAAGTCGCCTCAGCCCGCCGTCTCCGCCTCTGCCTCCCACCCCTTCCTCTGCCCCCTACCTCTGCAGCCCAGCCCCGCCACCTCCCACCCCTTCCTATACCCCTTGCCTCTGCCTCCAGCCATTGAATAATTTGCCCCCTCCAGTCCAATTCTTCTCTTCTCCTCCTTCTTCCTTCTTTCTTCTTCTTTCCAAATTCGGGGGATTCGGGGCGGGGGGCTTTCGAGCTCCCAATCACAGCCCTTAGAAGATATATTATGATTTTTTAAAGGAAAAAAAATGAGAAGAAATGTTAAAGATATGTTGGGTCTGATTGAATCTGATTGAATCCTATTAAAAATTCCATAATTACTAAAATAACAACAAATCATGTATATTCGTTAGTTTTTTGGGTATTAAACGCTCCTAAAAGTTGTATTATGTAATTTTCACCAAAAAGATGGACGAAAAAAGAATCGAAAATATGTCGAACACAATAATTTTAAAAATTGCATGAATCGTAAAAAGTGAATCGAATCGTGAATCGATTGTGAATCGTGCAATTCACTAGAGATTCACTTCAAAAATAGATTCACCCATAGATTCGTATCGATTTTACAAAAATTGCGAATCGAATCGCGAATCGTAAGATTCTGATAACAGAGCGCTAGAGATATAAATAAAAAATTTTTAAAATAAAAAAGAGAGTAAAGGATAAGGAACATACAAATTCACTGACAAGAACATCAGGTGTAGACTCCCCAAGAAGATCACCTTGGTAGCCATCTCCCAAAAGCTCCATATTTTCCTGAAATAGTTTGTATTCAACACATAAGAAGCTGTGTCCCTCCATCCAAATTTGAACCAAATATACGCAATCGTCTAACAATCAACTAATCAAACACAATTTGCTCTCTTTATGATAGGATATTGGATTCAACTGTTTGGACCGACAAATAATTTTTTTTTAAAAGTAATAATTCATTAGATGGTCTCTAAACCCTATGAGCCTCCTATTAGATCGGACACTGTATCCGTAACAAACTCTGAACCCTTCCACTTACTGTGCATGTTCAATAGAAGTTTAATATGGAGTGGCATGCATTATGAATTTCCTTCAATCTATATCATAGGAAAGAAAGGAGACGAAAAGGAAATAAATAAAGATATGAATTCCATAACCAACAACCCACCATTGCAATTTTTAAATCTCCAGTAGCTAGATAAACAGGTTGAGCTACATGACAATAACCCATCAAGCGTGGAACCGTAGGTATAATGTCTCTATGATTTACAACTCTCCAGCTATCTTTGACTTTCTGCAATGTAAGCAGCAAGGATTAAGTAAAACTACAAGATGGCTAGAAATTATAAAAGAATTTATATAATAATCAGATACTAATATTTAATGATACATTGTTCAAATATTTTTTCTTGTGAAAGAGGAACTAATAAGTTGAGCATTCTCAAGGAGGCTTCAGCAACATTAGTTTTCTGTTATGAAATGCCTTCAATAGAAAGAAAATGAACCATAGGGAAGAAAGGGAGGATCCTTGCCTAATACTTCATCAAGTTTTAAGCGTCTAGTTGATACATATAAACGATAATAAGCAGTTAGTTGACATCTTAAAAACCATAATTAGAAAATAAATACCTCGTTGTAAACTTCTGCAAATTTTTTGTTTCCCACTCTGGGAGATCCGAAGTTATACATGGTCACAGAAACTGCCCCACGCCTAAAACACACAAAGAAGTATAAAAATAAGTTAATATATGAACTTTTTATACCAGTCCTAAAAGTAAAAGAAGTATAAAACATATATTCTTCTTTGTTTTATGGGTCGCACACTGTAGTTCTCAAAAATTTCTAAAAATATAATGAGTGCCATTACATGAAAAAGGTTTATTTAGGTAAGTTATGTTAACAAATGGAGAAAGAACTCACTTGGCTAATTGGCTTGACGAAAGTTCAAGGGCTAGGAGGGTTGCTAATGCACCACCTAAACTATGACCCGTGATGTAAATATGCCATTTGTGTTGTGGCTCGGCACCATTATCTCTGCATAAAACACATCCAGCTTTTGCTTGGTAAAGGATATATTTCACATTTGACAGCTTGAAAAAGATATATGATGAATTCTGTACCATATATAGATGAAATTAATTATTTCCATAATTAAATTGCACTAAAATAGTATTTAAATATCATAGAGCAAAATAGTCAAGCAATGGTTATCACACAACGTTTACTGCCCATGCAAAGGGTTCTCTAAGATAGAAACAACCGATGAGAGGCTATCTATTTAAGTCAAGAACAAAATCAAGTGTTCAACGCAGCCTAAAAGATATCTTTAGGTCTTAGCTGTAACAAGAAGAAAACTCAGACAAATATAGAAACCATGGCATGAAATTACATAAGTTTTATTGTATCCTCTACACTCTCAAGTCTCCAAATCATCATCCTTCAATTAACCAATTAAAACTACGTAGTGTAAGAGTGCACGACATTACCTGGAAAATACTACTTGATGATTCACCTTAATCTCATTTCAATTAATTACATGAGCAGAATAGCTGTGGTGGTACAAGATTTTTTTTCTTTTTCTTTTTTGTTTCTTTATAGAAAACAACCAAATGTGTGTTGTGGTAAAATAAAGATTAATTTGAAAGAAACTGTTTCAAAAATTTTGTCAACAAAGGTGTGTTGGGCCTCAAAGAAGCTATAAGAGATGGTTGCATGAAACTAGCATACCTAAAAATGGCCCTTATGTCAAGTTCAATCATTTCACTTCAAGCATAGTATTAAATCATCAAGATGTAATCATTAGACTGCACGATGTGAACCTCTAAAGCAATGTATCATTGCCAAAGGTTAAGAAAGATGCTCTACTTATTTCAACATTCAACATCAATTCATTGGCCTTAGAGTCAAGCAAAGTTAAATAGATTCTTACAGTAGCACAACTTACATGTACTCCACTGCCTGTTTAATGAGAGAGAGGATCCTTGTCCTGACTGAATCATACGCACTTAAAAAGCCACTATGAACCTGAATAATTATATTTTCAGTCAATAAATCACAAAATAAACCCACAGATCCAATTAGTATTATCAAAATTAAATTTTGGATCCACAAAATGTTGGACATACTTGAACTTCTTGCCTGAAATTGCCACCTATCCTCTCAGGATTCAGCCTGAAAAAATAGAAGAAAAGTCATAGCAAGGAAACGCAGTACGTAACTCATAAAGTCCTATCTCCAAAAGGGTTACCCAGTGCACAAGGCTCATGTTAAAGAGGGGGTCAGGGGAGGGCCAGATGTATGGAGCTTTGCCCCATTTCTGGAGTGGTTTTTTTTGTGACTCAAACCCGCGCCACTAGGACGCTAACAAGCCTTCATTGGGCAAACCGCCCTTTCATAAAGTCCTCTCTCAAAATTATGAAATTTTGCACCAAAAGGAATTGACTAGTGATAAAAAGAGAATGATAATGCATATTAGAGACTTATATTTATCAAAAAAATTAATGCATATTAAAGACTTCAATTGTTCCTGGTTAGGTAGCAAATTATAATGAAAACCCTTCATCCAATATAGCATGAACACGAAATACATTTCTAATACATTGCAGACAAAAAATAATCACAATATAAGGCATTCGACAAAGAATAATCACAATATATAAAGCACTGCCGCATTTAACAAACTACTAGGTTACAGGAGAACTATATTTTTTGCTCATGAAGATATTGTGAAGTAAGTCTTTCTTTATCACTTGAGGTTGAAGCTAGTTTTCCAAG